>OX451740.1:922458593-922851586 GCA_948472305.1 Vicia faba | reverse complement strand
CAACCCGCACAAGCTCAAAATGAAAATGGAAAACCCTGTAAATGGAGTTACAGTTGGTGTTTAAGGTTTGGGATAGCTTGGATGAGTTATGTGGAAGATGTTTGAACAGGTTTGGGCCAAAACGCACGAGCAAATTGTGCTATGGAAGTCAAGTTGCAGATGATGCCATGTTTTGCCAATGGGAGGTGATTTTGAGCTATGGGATCTTTGAGGGATCAAAGGGTCATGTTTCTGGCTAAAAGGGGTGTGAGAAATATGTCTCAAATGCTTTAATAAGTTGGTTTTGGCTGATGTTCAAGTTCTAGTGTTTTGGACAAATTTCGTGTATATGAAGCAAAGTGTGAGAAATGATGTGCAGTAGGCCTGTTCAGGCTATCCACCACCTTGAACCCTTTGTCCTTGGCCCCTAAAGTTTGTAGATTTCATTTGATGTACAATATTTGTACCAATGCTCAAGAAATCAGTTTTGACATAAAGCACATTTTGGCAAAAATAGAAATGTTGCTTTTTCTATTTAGGGATTAATCTTGTGTACAAAGCTATAATGACCAAAACAATGCATTATACCAATGGATTTGCATTTAATTGTTGAGTGTGGATTGGTTTTGAGGCCTGTAATCTAGTGCAAAACAAGCTGACTTGAAATTGCAATTTGTATCAACATGAATATGCCATGGATGAAAAGTGAGTTTTTGCCAACTTCAAGCCTTCGATTCTCCCTAACCACAAATGAGTTTGGAGAGTTATTGGACATTTTGGAAAGCTTGCAACATGATATAAAATCCATCTTTGAAATGCAATTTAAGATTCCAAGTGGAAACATGTGAAAAATGGCCATGAAGATAGGTCAAAATCCTGCCTAAACTAGGGCAAAATTTCACTAAGTTAAAAGTTTTAGGGACCCTTGTTCCAAAAATCATAACTTGAGATCCAAGCTTCTTTAGGGAAAAATTTGTGAATAATAGTTGTAAACTTTGTGGTGGACTACAACTTTCATGTTGGAGGTTTTGTTTGAATCCAAATGCATCATTGTGAAAATGTTGGGCAAAGTTAGGAAAAATTAAGAAAATTTCATAACTTAGAAAAATTCTAAGTTATGAAATTTTTTTCAACTTTAAACCCTAATTTGCAAAAATGGGTTTCTTGATGAACAAGTTTCATGTTTTGACACATTGTGATGAAAAATGACCCTTGGCACTTGATTTTGACCAAAAAGTCAAAGTTTAACTTTTCAGTGTACAGTCAAAATTTGATCAGTTGACTGAAAAATTCATCTGTCAATCCAATGCAATTGAGATCTTTTGAACCTTGTGAATAGGTCAAGATGATGTCATTGAGTCCTTGAGTCCGTGCTTGAACCCAATTTTCCATTGGCTAGGTCAGAAATTAGAAATTGCCCTTGTGCAGTCAAAACCCTAAAAATGACCATTTTGCCCTTTTGGTGATCTGATCAAATTTCTTGTGGAGTTGTGGTCCAAACTTGATCAAATGGTTCATATGAGTCTATAATGTTGATGTGGGTCAAAATTTATGAGGTTTGACTGTAAATTGGCCACAGTTGACTTTTTCCCCAATATAGCTGATTTTTAGGTCAACTGTCCAATTGACTAGGCAAAAATTTGATTCAAGGCTTGAAACTTGGTATGGACAAACTTAGGAGTCCAACATGAAGTATGAAAGTCACTTTGGGCATTAGAAGCCCAAAAATCCTTGTGCAAATTCAAACCCTAATTTAGGTCAACAGTTAAAGGAGATGTCTTGAGTAGTGCAAAACCTAGCTTGATCTTGAGTTCAAAGAGCCTTGTGATGAGAAATGTTGATAAAATGAGAGGGAAAATTTTGGGGTACAAAAGTTTCCCCTGTTCAATCTATTTGAACCTGAAGAGTTAGATTGCCGAGTCTGGCCTTTCGTGACTCGAAGGTAAAAGATGATTGGACACTAGAGTGCCCGTAAATTTGCACTCGTCAAAATGTAGCTGAGGGAATGGGCTTAAAGATGCCATTTGGAGATGGTAGACTCTTGCTAGAGATGGGCTTAAAGATTCCATCCAAAATTGTTTGTTGAAAATCAGGAGAATGAACGTCAGAGTGGTATCTGTGTGTGGAACGTATTTGAGTTGTATCTGGAGATTTGATTTGTATGAGCAAAGGAATGACGTCCGTGTCTGGAGAGTATCCAAGCTGTAACTGTATTTGGTTCTTGAATGAATATCAGAATGACTGCCGTGTCTGGAGTGTATTTGTATTGTATCTGAGATCTGAAATCTGAATAAGCGACAGAAAGGCATCCGTGTCTGGAATATCTTTGGGCTGGGGAATAGGTTTGAATGAGTGACAGAATGGCAACCGTGTCTGGAGCATATCTGGACTGTATCTGAAATTGAGATATGTATGAGCAGCAGAATGACTTCCGTGTCTGGAATGTATCTGTATTGTAACTGGGATTCGGACAGGTGGCAGAATGACTTCCGTGTCTGGAGTGCATCTGATCCTGAAGTTGATAGTTGAATCTGAATGAGAAGTAGAATGGCTTCCGTGTCTGGAGCGTATCTAGTCTGTATCTGATTGCTGAAGTCTGAATGAGTAGTAGAATGACCGCTGTGTCTGGGGTGTATTTGTACTGTATTTGAAATCCTTGAACATCTGTTAAAGGTAGCTTTTAATCTTATCCTGAAAAGGGTAAAATGTTAGATAAAACATACAAAGTTATGTTGCATGACATGTATGATGCAATAAGGTGTGTCTTATTAATGTTTATGATATATGGATGAAATGGATGCGCATGTAAGCTGAGTAGCCGTCTTGCTGAGGAGAATAAATCCTCGACAGCTGGAGATAATGAAATCTTTGACTGTTGTCGGGGAAAATAAACCCTTGACTGCTGTTGAGGATTGAAAATCCTTGGTGACTTGTGGGGATTAACAAAAGCTTCGACAACCCCTGTGGGGAATTGAGAATCCTTCATGACTTTCCTGGGGAATAAGGAAAACTCTGGCGATCTCTACTGGGGAATTAAACCTGGGGGGCTTCAACTTGTAGAAGTGAGAACAAGAATCTTCATTCTGCTGAGAAATAACTTTGGAGAGGAGAATTCTTATCCTGCTGGGGAAATTAGGAGTTTGTGTTGTATGCCAATCTACTGGGGATTCCTGTTTTGAGGAGAACTCCGCTGGGGATATGTATTTCAAGGTTTTAGCTCTTGTTGAGGATCTGAATGACATATTGCAGGGGATTTCCTCCAGAATAGCATAAAGACGTCTTCCTATACTTTTAACCTATTAGTAATTATCCTTTCTCATTTCGTTTTATTTGTAAGCAGTGATTATATTCAAATGCATATGCTTATTTTAATAAATCATTGGACGTTTTCAAATAAAACACACATGTGAAAGGAGGGAAAAGGCAAACAAATTTCTGCACTTTGAAATATCTTTGTATTAACTTTGTGTAAGTAGTTGTACAAAGGAGACATACATCCTAGTAAAAGAATGTTGTCATAAAAATGAGAAAAAATTATACAAAGAAAGATGGCTATGTGTAACAATTCCATGGGATTCCCATTCTGCTATAGCCTTCGTAACTCTGAGTAACTTGTCCATTCGTTGCTTTGTTCGCAGATGATTGGATTGATCAGAAGCTTGGAGCTAGTCCGTGAAGAGATTATCCTTAAAGTGATCCGACGAGGCATAGTCATACGCTTTTATTCCCTAATTTTTGCCTTGGACCGCCCTTTCGGGTTTTCGATCCACCGGGAAACCCTTTTTTGCCCAAGTCGCCCTTTCGAGTTTTCAACTTGCCGGGTGTACAGATTTTTTTATTTATCCCTAATTTTTGCATGAATCTCCCTTTCGGGTTTTCAATTCACCGGGATGCCCTTTTTTGCCCAAGTCGCCCTTTCGGGTTTTCAACTTGTCGGGTCGTTTATGCGTAGTATCTTTTGACTATGTATGCGTTCGCAGGGTGCGGCAGGTCGTCGTCGTCCATAGTGGTTAGAATCATAGCCCCACCATAAAAGATGTTTTTGATCACAAATGGTCCTTCGTAAGTAGGAGTCCACTTGCCCCTGGGATCACTTTGCGGAAAGATGATCCGCTTGATTACAAGATCTCCGACTTGATATACCTGACACTTGACTTTCTTGTTGAAAGCCTTGATCATCCATTTTTGATACGCATGAGCATGACAAACAGCAGTAAGTCGCTTCTCGTCGATTAAGTTAAGTTGATCAAGCCGGGTCTGAATCCAATCGTCTTCACTTAAACCAACATCCTTCATAATTCTCAAGGAAGGAATCTGAACCTCCATAGGTAAAACAACTTCCATGTCGTATACCAAAGAAAAGGGGGTTGCCCCAGTTGAAGTACGCGCCGTGGTACGATATCCATGCAGATAAAACGGTAACATCTCATGCCAGTCCTTGTAGGTGACTGTCATCTTTTAAATGATCTTCTTGATATTTTTGTTCGCAGCTTCAACATCACCGTTCATCTTTGGCTGATAGGGAGATGAATTGTGATGTTGAATTTTGAACTGTTCGCACAGAGAGGTGATCACAGTGTTATTCAGGTTTGTATCGTTGTCCATGATGATCCTGTCGGGGATACCATACCGGCATATGAGGTTCTGCTTAATGAAGCGGGCAACCACATTCTTTGTAACGGAGGCGAAGGAAGCTGCTTCGACCCATTTGGTAAAGTAATCAATAGCCACCAGGATGAAGCGATGTCCATTGGATGACGTAGGCTTGATCTCTCCAATCATGTTGATTCCCCACATTGTGAATGGCCAAGGAGCTGTTAGGACATTGAGAGGAACTGGAGGAATATGATTTTCCAAAGTTATCCGAAAATGCGAACATCGATGTCATGCAGCGACATACTATTACACACCTTACAATAGCATCATAAGAAAATTTCTTTGTACCAGTACCAACACTTACCATTCTTGAAATCATACTCATCTCCTCGCATTTCCGACTCCGACTCGTGATTTAAAACATTCCAATAACTTCAACAAATTTTACAATCACTCACAAGGATACCACGACAAGGTCTACAGCAATTTGTCACTCTATCACGATTCAAACATCGACATCTTACGCAAGGGCTACCCAAACCGATAACTTTACTGTCCACCAGCAGCGTTGAAACATCACAACTTTCTAAATTCCATCTTCTAAAAATTATCCTTGTTACTTAACAATCACCTTCAGAAACATCAGGAATTTACACTCTCCTCATATATCAACAATCGGTACATTGTTCCTTATTCTTAGATAACTAAACATCAATAATGTTTGATGATCCTCCCTCAAGATGCTCCATCTTGAATAAAAAACAAAATCTTGAATTCATGTCACCTTCGGATTCGGGAAACAACAAAACATCAACAATACTTGCATTGCCGCCATCAACAGCATACTGAACTAACATCTTACAACCAAAACACATCGACTTTATTCAACTGTCACACTACTCTATTGACTCAATAACTTGGTCGGACGGACCGACCTGCTCTGATACCACTAATGTAACACCCTATTTCTACCCAACGAATTATATAAAATCAGAGTTACAAAATTTCCAACAAACAAATGGAATGCTACACTTTCAACTTGAAAACAACGATATTCAATCACCTATAGTTCAGATACATAACACATAAAATTTGGATAAACCGATAATAACCTGTTTAGTCTTTAAAATTAAAATAACTTTCGTTTCTATGCAGCAGATTCACAAGTTCAACTGAAAATACCATAACATCTTGTTCAACTTAAAACGACTTTAAGATAACAAGTCTTTAATGAAAACAACTTAATAATTCAGCAACATAATGAAAACCAACAATAAAGAAAACATGCGTTCATCCCCAAGAGTGCTACGTATCAGAGCGATAACACCGACTCAAACTAACAAAGGTAACAACTATCCTTCTTGATTACATGCACGTTTTTAATAGAAAGAAATATTCAAACAGAAGGGGTGAGATATAGAACCATATAATTGAGTGTATGATAAACAATTTATTAGATCAGATTATATAAAACTACCACTTTACAACTTTCAACCAACATCAATCATCACAAGTCAATAACACAACACGTTAAATATGCAACACAGAATGCGACTCGTTACAATGCACATGCATGTGGTACCAATGGAGCAAAACTCCTAACTTAGAAATCTGCCAATTAATAGAGGCATCAAGAAGACATAAGCCTTCAACTTGGATTTCCAATCTAGGCAAACTTATCGAGCATCAACTCCAACTTGATATGCTATGTATGTGACCCAATATGAATGTCAGGATAACAACAACAAAATTCCATAGCAACACA
Source organism: Vicia faba (assembly GCA_948472305.1). Lineage (NCBI taxonomy): Eukaryota > Viridiplantae > Streptophyta > Magnoliopsida > Fabales > Fabaceae > Vicia > Vicia faba. The sequence goes on along the minus strand of OX451740.1, from coordinate 922,845,246 downwards.
ACAACAAACCAACATTGGCCATAAATAGAGGCAATAATATCACCTGCTAATTCACGGTTTTCAACAAAGAACACAATACAACGAGTCAACCAAAATTTACTACAAATAAACTTCATAATTATTCGGACTATTACGACTATTTACGGTTAATTAATTATCTAAATGGTTATTTCAAATTACAAAACTTCTACAAATTATTATACTAATAATATTAAATCATTTACTATTAGAATAATTATTATTAATATTACTATTATACTAATGATATATTATATATCAGTAAATTGAAAACACTTGCAACAAGTTTCTCAATTTAACACCCACACTACAGTATTACTTGGAACCAAATTGTTATATGCCAAAGCACTATGTCGCTACAGAACTATTCACCCATGACACTTATATTTCCATATCTCATGCTAGTATACTTCATGAAAATAACTTATATGTAGTACCTATACTTTTCACTACAGTAGAAAAAGTGTGTATGTCATTTCAATTTCGTAACAGAGCCAAGCATATAATGTTGTCATAGTTCCTCTACAGTATGCCCAACATATAGGTACTAATCATTTTTGCTACAGTATTCAAGTGGCATACTACTACAATTGATTAAACAAATTTCCATACTAATAATAAATAATAATTTAGCAAAGATGTATTATTATTTGAAACTCCAACTTACTCTACTGACAACCCTAAACATGTCAGAATTACCCAAAACAATTAAAGTAACTTTTAATGATACGAAACAACTCTATTGATAACTTTAACAACATTATTGATAACTCTAACAACCCTATTGATAATTCAATTGACTCTAACTAAAATTTTTTAAAAATTATATACTAATAATATTAAATTATTGTTGTTATTAATATTATTATTTATTATTATTAAAATTATTATTATTATTATTATTATTATTATTATTATTATTATTATTATTATTATTATTATTATTATTATTATTATTAATATACTAATGAAAAAGTACGTATCATTAACTTGAAATTTGTCCTCCATCTAATTTATTTATGCTACAGTAGTCCGACTTCTCATATCCACCAATTGAACTCCCGTATTGTATATACATATAGGTTAAGTATCTAATAGAATATATAATTAAATAGCACTATAATAGATTACCAAATTGACATTCTCAGTTTAACTATATACTATTATATATGTGATTGAAGCAGTATATATATATATATATATATATATATATATATATATATATATATATATATATATATATATATATATATATATATATATATATATATATATATATATATATATATATATATATATATATATATATATATATATATTTGACAACTTGCTTTCCTCACTTAAATTCGATATGCCGCTACACCCATAACAATGAAATTAATGTGTCATTATTCTAACGAAAGCGGGATATACATATATAGGACACCATAATAATACCAGTACCAAATCATATATATCAATTTCAAACACAAACCGAAATAATTTTACAACCCAATCCCACATATCATTCATCACATACCCTATTATAGGGTCAGAATTTCCCTCTTACCTTAGATTGAAGGTTGCTCTAACTCTCCGATTACACCTAATTTTGCCTCCTCTTTGCACTTCTACATATCTCTTCCAAAACCCTTATTTTCTTCTTCTACCAAAAACTTATTCTTCCCCTCTTAGTAATACTTCTACTTATTATTATTATTTCTAAAATAACTAATATAATATGACTACTATATTATTATTCTAATTTTGCCTTGTTGGACTTAAATTTCTACACCTCCCTTTCTACTACTTCTAACATTAAAATAGACCCACATAAATAATAATAATATTATTCAATATTAATCCTACAACTTAATCAACTAATTAATTTAACTAAGAACGACACAACTTAAATTAACATTTCACAACTTTGAAAATTTAATTGGAAAATTATTCGAAAATATTTAATTAAATAAATAATTAAATATTGGGCGTTACACCTCCTCTCCTAAGTACAATCCGAATGCGAGATTCGCCTATCATTCTAACAGTCCTGGGCATGACACCAACAATTGTTGAAGCCTGAAAAATAATATCCAGAATATGATTGACATTAAGGAAATTGAGTTTGACCCTACGTAGACTCCAAATGTGATTACTGAGCCTATGCAAAAGCATGACAAAGGCATAAGTGCAATTGATGATGTTCTTTATGTTGCTGCTATAAGTGAATTGATGACTCCTCTACCAATAATCAAGTAGAATCTACTGCAGGGCGATTTATTTCCGGGCTGTATTGAAAAATGTTATTGATGCGCAACACAACCCAATGGCTGCAAGTTACTGAAGGAAGGAATTCAACGCTTGATGGACAATCATATAATTCTGATCGAGAAGGTTTCTTTTGCTGAGAATCTGTGTCGAGACTTATCCGTAATTTCTGGTCTTCCTGTCAGGATCACCTCCAAAGGGCCTGTAAGGATTACTGCCATCCCGAAAGCTACTTCTCTAGTCATCACTACACCTGGACCTATCCCATATTCTTTAGACAAAGATATTCCTTAGAAATATGGATCTGACGTCTATTACCAAGGCATCAAACAAGAACTACCCATTCTTGAAGAAGAAATTACAAAAGTTTCTGATCTCGATATTGACAATATTGCTGGAACCAGTAAGGTTACTAGAAGAGAAAGGGTTTTCTCCCTGAAAATATCTCCTAAGACTATTACTACACATGTCACAGTTACATCCATTGAGTCAACTACTGAGGCTCGGGGTAAAGAGCAAAGGACAGAGCCTGCCCAGACATAGGCACCTAAGACAGCTACTATTGAAGACACCTCTAGATAAGAGTTAGAAGCGGTATTGAAGATTATCTACAAGAGAGAATATAAGACTGTTGAACAACTGGGGTAGACCCTGTTGTACCCCAAAATTTTCCCTCTCATTTTACTCAAGACATGCCTCTAGAGGTCCTCAATTGCTCAAGGATGACTAAGGATTGACTAGACAAATCCTTCTCCTAAGGCAACAAGCTTCAAACTAGGGTTTCACTCCTCATCAAGATGGTTGAAGTCCAAAGGTCTAAAATTCCTTCCATGGTCCCAATATGTTCTCAAGATCATCCATGTCAAGTTTCATGCCTTGCACAAGAAGTTTGCTCAGTCAATTGCCCAGATGTCTAAAAATCAACATTACTAGGTCAAAAGTCAACTGTGGCCCACATACAGTCAAACTTCAATATTTTTAGTCAACATAAACATTTTGAAAAGATATTCATCATTTTATAAAGGGTTGATCATGATTCCTCAAGGAAGGCCCCAAATTCATCAAAACCCAAAAGTTGCTAAATTAGGGTTTCTTAGGAAACGTCAACCAAACTTTGACCAAGCATAACTTCTTCATACTTTATCAGAAATTTTTTCCATCCAAGACTCATTTTGAAGAGGATGCAATCACATACAACTCATCTTCATCCCACAAGCTCAAAATATGCACTCATAAAAAGATATGAATTTCTACATTATAGATCCTTTTGAAAAGTCAACAAAAACACCTTTTGGGTTAAAGCCTCTTACATGAACATGGAAGACCCAATTGAGATGAAACAAAAAGGGTTGTTTAGGGAACATCCTAAGCTTTCTAAAAAGTCCAAGAACATCTCTCTAGGGTTAAAATTGGAGGAGATATGCATTGTCAAAGTTGACCATTTTTGCAAAATTGCCAAAAGTCAAATATGCTCAAAAGTGCATTTTTTGTCAAATGGGCCAAGCTTCTCATGATTGCATCTTGTTAGAGACATGGTCCACGACCCAAATCAGCACCCACACATTATTTGCTTCATTATTTATTTTATTTTAATTTTTATTATTTAAAATTCAAATTAAGTCAAATAAATGGCAATAAATACAAAAGATTGTATTTGATTTGATTTTTTTGTAGGAATCAAATCTATTCAAGTTGGATTAATCAGACCAAATCAAATCAAAGTAAATTGAATCAAAATTGGCATGATTAGGCTATTTTGGAAACATATCATACAAGGAGAAAAATCAAAACAAATGTCCATGATTTACCAAGATACAAATTGTTTTTGTTGACCTAATATGCTCTTGTACAAATACAATGCGCAGCCAAGGCAAGAAAACAAGGGTTGAAGTCGTGAAAAGCATCAAACACAAAGTGAATTTTTTGCAAAAAAGTGTGGATCGGTTTCTAACCTAGAGGACGATTCAAAGAAATTCAAAGCCACAAATCCCTTCCTGGATATCTCCTGAAGCTAACAGGATCAGTTGCACGCCTCAAAGCTCAAGGAATAATCACATAATCCTCACGGTTTGCACCCTCTAAACTCAAACTTGTTCCCTTGGTTTTACGTACTTTTAATCCAATTTTCTTGCATATACATGTTCATAATCATGTTGGGAATCTTTTTGATAGCTTGGATTTAAGTTTTGACCCAGGAACAGTTACTTTCCATAGTTAGGGTTCGTGAGCTCCAAATTAGGGAACCCTAGTTAGAGATAAAATTGGGCCAAATTAAGGGCCTCTTCATGTTCAGGGGAGGAAGTACAGTTGATTTATGCCCTTGAATGGAATTTATATTGCTTGAATTTCGTTTTAAAGATTCGCAGGTTTATAACTACAGACAAATACCGTCACTATAGCCTATAGCGACGAACTTGACTGTAGGTAAAGAGTTGGTGTCAAAAACGACGGTCCCGGGGAAAGAGACAATCATGTGGCTGACCACCATTGAGAAATACAAATTTCGCGTGTTTTCTGAAACTTGTGATTAATTTACATTATGTTATTTTTGTTTCAATATTATACAACAAAGACAGGTGGTCCAGTGGCAAATGTGCACGTTTGAAAGTGAAAGGACCTGGGTTCGATTCTAGGTCCCAGCGTTTTGTTGTTTTCTTAACATTTAATTGCAGGTTTTGTACATCATGTTGCCATGCGTTTATCATGCACTACAACAGTCCAACCACTGGATCATCACTAATCCAAATCCAGCGCAAGGCAGATGGGCCATGGAATTTGGGCCTAAACCAATTCTAACAGGCCCATCTCTTTTTCTTTTTTTATTTATTTTAATTCTTATTTTAATTATTTACTAATTATTTCCTTTTACAAAAATAACACAAAAAATATTTCTTTTTTATTTAATAAAAAAAATCATAAAAACATTAAAAATCATTTATTTTCATAAAAAATATTGTATTTCCTTAATTAATTAGATTAATTATTTAGGGCAATTTAATCCTTTTTTCTTCATAATTTAAATCAATTAGAAATTATGGTTTAATTTGTACATAATCTAATTAATTTTTTTTTCTCAAAAATAACCTAAATCTATTTCAATTATATTTTCTAGGTTTCCTAATTTATTCTCGCATTTAATTCGCCGCGCACATTTTTTTAATTTCCTTTTTATTATTATTGTAACTGCTCCGAGTTTGTAATAGTAATTTGGGTTTCAATTCCGCATCTTTATTTTCGGTCAAAATAATTATGTATCTGCAAAAGCTCTGTAATAGCTAGGACTTTTAAGTTTCTCGCTTTAATTTCCGCAAACTATAAACTGCCTAGATATTAATAGGATTGTATGGAATGACAAACTGAAATTAATACAGTAGAAAACCCTAATTGTGAAAAGATAAATTAATTGAAAATTACACTCGCACATGCTCACTTCTAGGGTTTACTCCACTCCGGTTGCCTTCGGTAAACGGTCATGAAGTATAGGGTTTGTTAGTGGTTGTCTTCTAGGCCCGAAAGATCTAAGATGACCCATTTGGATGATGCCTCGGAAAGAGATCTTTAAGGCTTTAGGATGATTACTCACATTTCCTAACATTTCTTTTGTGATCGTATTTGTCCCTTCGAATGTCCCTAAAAAACTCCAACGACGATGCTACCTATTTCTCAATAATGGGATAACATTGTCTAAAAGGAAAACGAACAGGCCTTTTTCAAGTAGATACATTAGTTCCTAGGTACTTGCTCAAACAAACAAAAACTTTTTTTTGACACCAACACTTTCCAAACAAAGTTTTCAAAAACAACTCCATAACACTCTTGAGGACAGAAACAAAGGTTAACACGAAGTAAAATAAAAATTTTCAAAACAAGCACACACAAACACAGAAAAGAAATTCCAAAATGAGCAAGTACCTAAGAGCCCGTGGAAAACCACTGATATAAAGGGTGATAACACCTTCCCTTTCTATAATCTATCCGCCGTACTCAGAAATATCTCGAAAAAGGTTTTTTCTGTTCTTTTTCTTTTTCCTGATTGGATAAAATAAAAGTCGATGGCGACTCTTGCTTACCGCGACATTTGCGAACAAAAATGTAAACTAGTATTAATAGTCGGTTCTGCCACCGTATCACAGACCCCATCCAAAATCTTTATGTTATCCCTAAAACTCTGTTATAAAGCCCATGTACAGGCTTTAGTGAAATGCTTGAAAACTGATCACGTGTCGCAAGAGATTTATGCTGATCAATTTAGAAGTTATGTTACAAGTTTGACAATTAACAATGGTTTATGTTTCTCTGACACTGATCTGAATCCTGAGGGAAGAAACCACAATAAGGCCCTGTATGTCTCCATTAATGCAGGGGCACTACTATGGCTCATGTTTTGGTTGATATTGGATCTTCATTGAATGTTCCACCGAAAGGTGCTCTAGAAATACTTGGTTGCGAATGGGTTGTACTGAAGCCTAGTGATATTGTGGTTTGAGCCTTTGATGGATAAAAAATTATGGTACATGGGGAAGTGGATCTTCTGATCCAGGTGGGTTCGTAGATCTTTGAATATACCTTTTATGTAATGGATATTTGACCAGCCTACTCTTGCTTACTGGGACATCCCTAGATCCATGGGGTAGTCATTGTTACCTCTACTCTACATCAAAAATTAAAGTATCCTGTAAACGGAAATATTTTTACTGTCTACAGCGAAGAAGAGTATATGGTTAGTCATTTGAATTATTTCCGGTATGTAGATATGGATGGTGAATTCATCGAGACTCCCTGTCATACTTTCAAAGTTATCCCTCCTTCCTCAACTAAAGACATCTTCACCATTCCCAAAGTTACTAGGGTGCCGCCCAGGATGGCTTCATTTAAATATGCTAAAGCTACTGTAAAAGAAGATGGTTGTACTATTTGGGGTCAGCTTCTTGACATCCCCTATAAATCTGACAAGTTTGGTTTGGGTTTCACTGCAGAAGGTCAGAGGGTTGTTTGTCGCGCTCGAGCTGGAAGACCACCATTCTGCATCAACAATAACAGAGTCAACGTAATAGAAGATGCTGACAGTGATTATGACATCGACCGTTTGATCTTTCCTACCATTGGCAAAGGGCTCAACAACTGGAAGGTCGAGGACATTATATCTACTCCTTTAGTCAGGAGTAATAGCTACATTCATGTTTTTATTGCTTTCGTATTTTGGCTTTGTAATATTTGAACAATGACTTTAAACCTTGTGCTTTACCCGGGGCACAATGGTTCAATTGGTAAGGATTGTCATTTCATAAACATATTTTCATTTAATAAAGCATTGGATATTTTGAATTCAAATTTTGTGCTCTCTTTATTTCTTATCACTTTTATCCCTTTCAAATAACTATGTGTTCTTACACACACCCACACAATACATTGTAGATCCACACCCACTCTGGATCTCGTTGATAATAATTTTTATGCTATTGTCACTTATGACTTTGAAAATCTGATCTACCAAGCCAAGGACGAAGGTGAGAAAGATTGTGAGATACCAGGAGAACTTGCCAGACTGTTAGTACAAGAAGAGAAAGCTATTCAACCACATGAAGATTCAGTTGAAGTGGTAAACTTGGGCTCCGAGTCAGACAAAAAAGAGGTCAAGATAGGTTCCAATTTAGAGGAAAATGTTAAGAACAGGTTAATACAAATGTTACATGAATATGTTGAGATATTTACTCGGTCAAACGAAGACATGCCAGGGCTAGATACCGATATTGTGGTTCACTGTTTGCCGATGAAAGAGGGTTATGCTCTGATAAAACAGAAGGTTCGTCGTATGTGTCCCGAGATGTCTGAGAAGATTAAGGCTGAGGTAATGAAACAATTAAACGTAGGGTTCTAAGAATTAACATCATATCCTCAATGGATTGCAAATGTGGTTCCCGTACCAAAGAATGACGACAAGGTACGTATGTGTGTAGACTATAGGGATCTGAACAGGGTAATCCCCAAGGATAACTTCCCTCTTCCACATATTGATGTTTTGGTCGACAACACCGCTCACCACAAGGTAATTTCCTTCATGGATGGTTTCTTAGGGTATAATCAGATCAAGATGGCACCTGAAGACATGGAAAAGACTAGTTTTGTTACATACTGGGGAACTTTCAGCTGCAAGGTTATGCCTTTTGGGTTGAAGAACACTGACGCAACATATCAGTGTACTATGGTAGCTTTGTTCCATGACATGATTCATCAAGAGATAGAGGTCTATGTAGATGATATGATAGCCAGATCACAGACGAAAGAAGAGCAGCTGGACTATCTACATAAGTTGTTTGAGAGGCTGAAAAAGTATAAGCTGAGATTGAATCCGAACAAGTGCACCTTTGGGGTGAGATCCGGTAAACTCTTGGGTTTTGTTGTCATTGGTAAAGGTACTGAAGTTTATCCCGACAAGGTTAAAGCTATTCAAGAAATTCCTACTCCCCGTACTGAGAAGGAAGTCAATTGTTTCTTGGGACGATTTAACTACATTGCCAGATTTATTGCTCATTTGACTGCTACTTTTGAGCCGATCTTTAAGTTGTTGAAGAAATATCGGGTAGTAAAACGGAACAATGATGGCCAGATAGACTTTGACAAAATCAAGGATTACCTACAAGAACCTCTAATTCTAATACCACCAGTTGAAGGAAGACCTAGGATCATGTACCTGACAGTGTTAGAGAAATCAATGGGGTGTACTGGGCCAGCATGACGAGTCTAGTCGAAAAGAGCATGCAATATACTATCTTAGAGAAAAGTTTCACGACTGTGAAACAAGATATTTACTGTTCGAGAAAACTTGATGCACTTTGACATGGGCTGCTCGCCGACTAAGACAGTATATGTTGACTCATACTACCTTGTTGATCTCTAAAATGGATCCTATAAAATATATATTCGAGAAGCCAGCACTCTCAGAAAGAATAGCTAGATGGAAAATGGTCTTGATAGAATATGACATACAATACACCACCCAGAAGGAAATCAAAGGAAGTGTACTGGCAGATCATTTGGCATATCAAGTTGTAGACCATTACCAATCTATGAATTTTGAGTTCCCGGATGAGAACATTTTGCTAGTTACAGATTATGAAGAACCTGAACCACATGAAAGGCCTGAGCTAGGATCTTGATGGATAATGGTTTTCGAAGGAGCCTCTAATGAACTTGGAAATGGAATTGGTGCCATAATTATATCTCCTCAGGAATGCCATACGCCTTTCACCACCCGATTATGCTTTGATTGTACCAACAATATGGATAAACACGAAGCATGCATCATGGGTATTAAATCTTCTATAGACCTGACAATCAAGTTCTTAAGTGTATATGGAGACTCAGCCCTGGTAATCAGTCAAATAAAGTGGGAATGGGATACTAATCACCTAAATCTTATTTTGTACCGAGAGCATGTGTTCAACTTAATTTTGTATTTCGAAGAGATCACTTTTGAGCACATCCCAAGAGAAGAGAATTAGTTGGCAGATGTGTTAGCTAGCATGCTGTCTATGTTTAAAGGTATATGGGATAACGAGGCTCCCAGAGTTACTATTGAAAGGCTAGATGAACTTTCACACTGCTACGAAGTTGACATTGATGGAGTAGAAGAGAAGCCTTTATTTCATGAAGTGAAAATATATCTTGAGGCTCAAAAGTACCTCGAAGGAACATCTATCAATGACAAGAAATTCCTACAGAGGTTCTCAGCTAAGTTCTTCCTGAGCAATGAAATTTTGTATAGGCCCAATCATGATTCGACTCTGCTACGATGTATGGACAAGAAAGAGGCAGAGAATATTATGGAAGATATGCACGAAGGTATCTTTGGTACTCATTCCAGTGGGCACACTATGGCTAAGAAGATTCTGAGAGCAGGTTATTATTGGTCGACTATGGAAACTGTCTGTCATCGCCACTCAAGAATTTGTCACAAGTGTCAGATCTATGCTGACAAAGTACATGTGCCTCCAGTACCTCTGAATGTCTTGACTGCTCCTTGGTCGTTTGCAATGTGGGGCATTGATATGATTGGAGATATCAAGCCTACTTCTTCTAACGGATATCACTTCATCCTCGTCGCCATTGATTACTTCACAAAGTGGGTTGAAGCGGACTCGTTTACCTCTGTTACTAAGAATGTGGTTTCCCGTTCATTAAGAATAACCTTATTTGTGGGTATGGCATCCCCAAAAGGATTATCATGGACAATGGTACTAATTTGAACAATATTATGGTCACAGAACTCTGCATGCAGTTCAGGATCAAGCACCACAATTCTTCTCTGTATCGACCAAAGATTAATGGCGTAGTGGAAGCCACCAATAAGAACATTAAGAAGATTGTGAAGAAAATGGTTGTGACCTACAAAGACTTGCATGAGATACTGCCTTTTACTCTTCATGGGTATCTCACTTCAGCACAAACTTTAACTGAGGCAACCTCATTCTCTTTGGTTTATGGTATGGAGGTTGTCTTACCTTTCGAAGTTCAGATTCCTTCCTTAATAATTATGAAAGATGCAGACTTAGACAAATACAAATGGATTCAGACTAGGCTAGCCCAATTTAATTTGATCGATGAGAAGAGATTGGAGGTTGTTTGTCACTGTCAGATGTATCAGAAACGTATGATCAAAGCATTCAATAAGAAAGTCAAGCGTCGAGCATATCAGGCCGGTGACTTGGTAATAAAGCGCATCATCCTACCACAAGGTGATCCCAGGGGCAAGTGAACTCCCACCTACGAAGGGCCATTTGTGATCAAGAAAATATTTTCAGGCGGTGCCATGATACTTACCACCAAGGATGGTGAAGATCTTCCACACCCTGTGAACGCGAACATGGTTAAAAAATACTACGCATGAAATTACCCACTAGGTTAACTGGCCTAGGCAAAATAAGGGCATCTCAGCGAACCAAAAGGGTTCGGGAAAAATTAAGGATATATATATATATATAAAAGATTGTACACCCGGTAAGTCAAAAACCTAAAAAAGGAGGCTTAGGCAAAAAAGGGTATCCCGATGGACTGAAGACCTGAAAGGGCGGTCCAGGAAAAAATTAGGGATTAAAGCGTACAACTATGTCCCGTTGGATCACTCGCGGCCAACTTTTTCACCAATGTCAAGTTTGAATGGTACAATCAATTAAATCAACTTCTTCCGACAAGAGAGGGATGAGATGCTTGAAGACATAGGGGCAATAATAGAGTTGGAACCCGACGAGATCATTTACACATAGCTATATATTTTGGTTTCACTTTGTAATCTCTTCATTTTTCACGAAGATTTCCTCTTACTAGGACTTATGTCTCTTTGTAAAACAATCACCTGTTTATAGGCAAACTATCAATATAAACACAATTTCAAAGTTTAAATTTTGTTTTAATTTTTCTGTTTTATTTGCAAATACGTCCAATGATTAAATTGAATGAACATATGCATATGAATATGATTAATGTTAGCAAATACATGCATAAAAATAGGAATAAGTTTTTACTCAATACTGTAGAAGGTGCGATAATGTTCAAGTCGTCCATAAATCATCACAGAGTAATCTCTAGTAAAGTTTCCCCACAGAGCATTTTCCATAAAATAATCCCCCGCGGAGTCATCTTCATGAACAAGACATATTCCCCGCAAGCCTAAAATACTCTAATCGTACTCACCAGCAGATCCCCCTAGTAGACCAATGAGTATAATCTCTTCCCCGACAATGTCGCCAACCTACAGGATTCCCATCTTTAGTAGATTATGATAGCAACACAGTTCACATGAATTCTCTTCTCCAACTGAGTTTATTTCTCCAGCCGGATTCAATCCCCTGCAGATTTCTCATCTCTACTAGGGCTCATGTCCCCAACCGAACATATTCCTCCAGCATGTTTCATTCCTCAGTAGAATATATTCCTCTAGTAGGTTTATTTCCTCAACAAAGTGTTTCTCCATCAAAGTTTATTTCCCCAACAGGGTTTATTTCCCCAGTGGGATTTATTCTCTCTAGCTTGAGGGTAGTCCAGGCAACTATCCCCAGAGATTTGCTATGAAATTAGAAATAGGACAAAGTATCAGTTTATATTATCCTCCCCAGATGAGTCGACGTCCATACCAATTTTTTGGTCAGACAACACCTCAGAAAGTTATACATCTCTTTTATCTCCAGTGAGGGTATCTAAGAATTAAAATACCTAGTAGAGCGATGAACGACTAATGTTCTTAAGTGCTTCTCCCCAAACAGAAATCAACTTTCCCCGGTGAGGTTTCCTCAAATAGCAAACAGGAATCCCCAACAGATCGAAGACTCATATTCATCATCCCCATCAACAACCAGAGATTTATTTTCCCAATAAAAAATAATATATAAATCTACCGATACACTTCAACGACATCTCACATTCATACATAATTTATCATAGCATATGCATACGAAACACATATAACACATTCTCATTTATTTTGGGAGCATCATTATGCAATACATTGTGTCGTACCCCAAATTTTCCCTACCTCGACAATTATATTTTCAATATTATAAAAACAGAAGAAATGTTAAATTAAAAGATGGTACAGTAGTAACTGGTGGCCCATCTTTATCCAAGACTAGGGGGTGCATTTTAATTCAAGAAAGTGGGGCTTTCTGAATCAGAAAGACCCATAAACTTATTCACGAAGCATGTTGGCCTATGGCCCATGAGATTCGAAAATGGAAATTCGTTTCAAAATTAATAATTACTATGTTATTAAACTATTAAGTACTTAATTCTTAAATTCAACTTAATTTTAAGTTGTTTGAAGTTAAATTAAATTAAAGTCATCTAGAGCTTACTAATGTTAGTGAAGAAAATGGGGTGTGGAATTTCATTTAAGGCCCATAAAAGTTCTTTTAAAATTAGCCCATTTGTTTTTTCTGTTTAGAGAAAATTAATAAAAACATTTTTTGTTATAGTAAATTTACTAAAATATTTTATAAAAAAATACTTGATTATTAGACGTTTTATTAAGAGTTTTATTTTAAAGAAAATTTAGATAGGTTGATTTGTTAAAGCCAATTTGTTAGGCCCAATCAACATTTGTCATTTAGTGTTTTTCAAAACAAATATGCTATTGTTGAAACAATTTTTTTATTAGATATTAAATTTTAAAAATCATTTATTAAAAACTATTTGAAAAAAACCTGTTTTGAAAGCAAATTGGGTCGGGTTATACAAAGAAAAGCATTTGCTATAATAATGGTGTTGCTGGGCTGATAATAGAATAACAGCGTAAAGGCCCAATTCCAGAACAAAAATTGGACAATAAAGCCCAGGACCAAGTATAAACATCTACTGTATCGATTATCCAATAATTAGCGCACATTTTCTGCTAACACTCTCTGTGCAAATTACAACACAAAATCAAATTACAAACATAACTAAAACTAAATCAAATATAGAAAATCTTTTACAGTACAAAATCCAATTAAACATAATCAAATACAAAGTCCAAGCCCATAATCACCAATCAAATTCAGAATTTACACTACCAAATAAAATCTGAATCGTACAACAAATTGAAATCAATCAACAATTTCGAATCCCTAAATTGACTAAACTCCCTAAATCTGTGATAATTGTAACAACAATTGATCTAAAAACCACTATATGTAACTAAATTAAATAAACAACAAAGGATGGGGGATTCTTCACAGATAGTAAAAGGAAGAAGAAGAAGATACGAATACAAGGGGGATTACTGTGAAACACCGCGAAGTGGAAAAATACAGAGGATATCTTGAATACAGACAAACAAACTCGAAGAACAACGAGCCTTACGTTGAAGGAGAAGGTTGATGCGATTGGGGTTTCGACATCCAAAACCCTAATCGCTAGCCCATTCACCGCCGTGCGGCTGTCTACCACCATCTTCAACCTCCATTCACTCCACTGTCACCTGTCAAGCACACAGAGAAGAAGATCAGAAGAAGGAGAAGCAAATCGGACACTGGAAGAACGTGTAAGCTAGAAGGGGAAAGGGGGTAAAACTAATTCAATTTCATTGTTCTTTTATTGTTTGTTTTATTTTTGACTACGGGGTTGGTGGTTTTATCGCCACCATGGTGAAGGGTGAGTTAGGGTTAGAAGAAGAGAAAGAATAAGGGTTTGTGATGTAGCGGTGATGAAGAGAGGAAGGAATAGTGTTACTGTAACATAACAATAATGAAATGAAATTATTAAAACAAAATATTATTATACGTTTCAATTCAGCAAATGGTAGCACACAATAGTAAACATATTCCCTCGTTATCATCCGTTTGATCATGATCTGATGGCCGTAAGGCCAAGTCACACGTTACATAGAATTCTCCCTCACCCACACAATCTCCCTGAAACTCTCCATAACACGTCTGGGCCTAATCCGAAACATAATTGGTTTAGCCCAAAATCCTAACTACACCCCCTGCTTTTACTTGCTAACTAATAATACTCCCCCTGATTAATTTATTTTCTATATTTTTTAATTCTAATTCTTTAATTTAATTTATTTTTATTTATTTATTGTTTTAATAATAATAATAATTATTATTATTTGTAATTATTATGATTATTAATATTAATTTTATATTATTATTATTTTCATGTTTTTATTTGTTATTTATTTATCATATTTAATAAATTATTTTTATTTAAATCTCATTCATATATTATTTTCTACATTGCATTAAATATTTTCTAACCATGCACTAACAAGAGTTTTTTTGCAATTAATACGATTAAAAAACACGCAACAAATCATCAAACAATTTTTCGCAATCAACTAAGCTAATAAATTATTTTTGCAAAAGGGTTTCAAACAGATTTTGACTACCCACACGTTTAGCCAAAATCTCTGCAATCAGTACTCCTGGCCAAAATGGGAGGCGATTCAAAATATATTTGCAACCCATAAAAAACACCAACCCCATACGAACTACAAATTGAGACTTTGATTCCTCATAAGAGGACACGTAGGAATACGATCAAAAATCATTGCGAGTCCTCCTAATTAAGATTTAAAACCCAGTTTCAGCCAAACCTAAACCTAAAACCTAGTATCCTTGTGAACAAGGTAGATGAAAGGTGACTAACACCTTCCTTTCGTCTAATAGAGTCCAAAACCTAGAATCTCTGCCTGCGAATTAGGGTTTTCTATTAGATGCCCTTCCTTAGGATAAAAACTAATAGTGGCGAATCTTGATTTAAAAACCAGTCGCAACAGCTGGCGTCTCTGCTGGGGACTCCTCAACCTAAGGTTTTAGGTTTTATTTTTGGTTTTTTTATTCTCTTTATTTATTTATTGCATTTATCTATTTTGTTGTATTTATTTATTTATTGTCATTATTTCTTATCATTATATATTTACTGCATGGCGGGAATTTCTATCTCAAAAATATTCTCAAATAAACCCTTAGCAAGAAGGTTCATCTATTAGCTTAGGGGATACATCATCCCTATGAGTTTTTGTGACGACTTCGCCTGTCGGTGGAATTCTGAAAAAGGAATACTTATCGAGAGATATCCTCTCGACAAGTAGGACTTTTGAAGGACACCCATGACTCTTTGTAACGACCTTAACCTAAAATCTCATGACGAGACCTTTCACGACTTTGAGGCAGAAGTCTCGGTCCGTAAAGAGGCTCCACCTAAGGGAGGCACTTGTTCTTTTTCCCTCTAGTGTTATTCATGATACCCTTAAGGAAGCCACCTTTTGGGAGGGAAGAATAATCGTAGGTCAAAATGAAGAGCCTACATTCTAAGGGTATCTATCACAAAAACCCCATCGCTTAACCCTACACCTATGCATTCATACATTTCATATATTCGTCACCCATTTCTTTTTCTTATTCACAGGGTACAAAAAATAATGATAAAATCAAGATCTCGGTGACTGTCTTTAAAAATGGATACCAAAGGAAACAACTTGTCCACGCCAATGCGTCAAACATGTCTGAAATCAAAGCCACAAAAGGGAAATAATATGCTGAAGACTTTCTCAAGCTTTGTCGAGAAATTAGTGGATGGTTTCTCAAGCTCCGTTCCACAAGCGCGCCTAGAAGACTTATTTCCCTTTGCTTGATTTCATGCAAATAAAGTTTTGATTTAAGATTGTAATATTTTTCAATATCTGAATTATATTACCTTCAATAAAGGCATTTTGTTTCCACATCTCGTTTGCGTATCTATTTTTAAGCTGATCACCGAATAAATAAAAAGATGTGAAAAATAATTATATACCTAAGTGAATAAGACATTTAACCCTACTCATATTCATACATATTCGTTTGCATGCATGCATTCATAAACACCTGCATATGATATTGTGATACAGTGGTAAAGAACTGACTGTTTTTGGATGCTGGTTTGCGTTTTGAGTTTGTTTTTGCAAAATGTCGCGGTAAGCAAGAGTCACCACCGACTTTTATTTTATCCAACAAGGAAAGGAAAAAAGCACAGAAAAATTCCTTTTTCGAGATATTTCTCGGGCTCGGAGGGTAGATTATAGAAAGGGAAGGTATTAGCACCCTTTCTATCCGTGGTTATCCACGGGCTCTTAGGTACTAGCTCAATTGTTTTCTAAATTGCTTTCTTTGTGCTTGTGGGATTGAAAAAGTTTTTATTTGAAAACTTCGATCGTATGAAGTGTTTTGAAAACTTTGTTTGAAAAGTGTAATTGTGAAAAAGATTTTGTTTTTGAAAGAGCAAGTACCTAAGAACCATCTACCTACTCAAAAAAGGAATCGTTCTATGTTATCTTCCTTTAGACAATGTTATCCCACTATTAATGAGTAGGTAGCACCGTCGTTGGAGTTTAAGGGTCAATTCGATTTGAGGGACATGCGGTCACTAAAGCAATGTTAGGACGCCTTAGCGGTAACCCTAATGTCTTAGATCATTTATCCGAGGCAACCGTTTCGAGGCAACTATGATCTTTGGACAAGAGGGCGACCTCTAAAGTGACCGATACTCAATGACCGCGTACGAAGGCAAGCAAGTGGGGTGTACCCTAAGAGTGCGCATGTGCGAGTGTGTTGTTTTCAGTCAATTTTATCTTTGTACATGTTAATGGTGATCTATGTTGATTTTAGGCTAGAACATTCAATCTTGGCATGCGTCCCTATTATCAAACATTTAACAGTTATATTTTGCGGAAAATAAATTGCAGAAATTAAATTACAAGGCGTCGGGTATTTACATCTCCAAAAGCAACCCTTTGAAATTTAAATGCGGAAAAATAAATAAAGCGATAAATAAATGATCCTAATTATCTATTACATTTCGGGAACAAGTACAATATTGAATAAATGGATCGCGTGCGGGAAATTAAATCGAGTGCGTGTTCTAGGATTTTGACCCTTTGTTATTAAAGAAAATATTTTTTTTTTAATTAAGAAAGAAACTATCCTAAATTAATTATTAAATTAAATTAAATAAACTAATTAATAAAAATAAATATTTTTTGGTTTTTTTGGTATTTAAAGAAAGAAAATAAAATTAATCAATGTTAATAAAAACCTAATTATGTCTAAGTTAATTTTAATTATTGAAAAAAAATATTAAAGTTATTTCTAATTAATGGCCTAAATTAATTAAATTAGTATTTGTTAATAAAAATTAAAATTTGATTTTATGAAGAAAAATATTTTTTGGTTTTATTTTTATAAAGAAAAAATTTGATTAGTTAGTTGATTAAATAAAAATAATAAAACAAATAAAATTAAATAAAAGAAATGGAAAGAGATAGGAGGTTTGGGCCTGATTTGGAGGTTTGATCAGCAATTCTGTGGCCCAAATGAGCTGGCCCTGTATTGACTTTCCTGGATTCCATGCGCGCTGGTTGACTTGGTCCACGATGGACCATCATCTCTTGGCCATCAGATCTGGCCTATGGCCATCTGTCCATTGAATGCTTGAGAGTGCATGATAGACTTCACGCTTGGATCAGCACATGATTACCTGAAGAAAAAGTATTACAAAGCATATGGGGGACCTGGGATTCGAACCCAGGTCCTGAAGGCGTTTGGATGGACACGTTTTCCACTCAGCCATTGCGTTTCAATTGTTAATATATTAAACAATAATAATAATAAGAGATAATGCGCCATATGCCAGAAAAAGAATAAAACGCGCGCGTGTTTTTGAATGGTCCACTGGGGAATTGCCACGTCTCTGTCCCCTACCTCCAGCCCCTGTACTTTTACCTGCGGATTTAGATCCACAAATAAATGCGCAGATCGATCCCAAAATTAATTCCAGGCCATGAAAACGACCTCTAAAGGCATGGTTAGGTCTGTCTCCCTCTCCTGAGTGCAACCATGTCTATCACGTGATTCAATTTCACCTGAAATGCAAATCCATAAAATCTAACACGAAACCCTAGCCATACTGTTATGAGATTACAGTCCACATAAATCAAATTAAATATTGCCAAAAGTTTAGAAATCTCATACGAATCACAAATATGTCCGTGATTTTCCAGAATGATGCAAAAATAGAGAGCTACGATTTTGAAAACAGGGCCAAGAAACGTGATACTTACAGTGTTATAAGAGGTCGAAAAATGCTTGCTTTTGATCCCAGAAGGTTGAGTGAATACCCAGCAATCGATTGGGATAGCTCTTTGCTTCTGAAAATCTCTCTTGCTATGATTTTAAATTCTCACTTTTTCACCACTTTTTCAAGTTTTCCTTTGCTTGTTCTTGCAGCCTCTAGCCTTGTTTTCGTGCCCTCTAGCCTCCTTATGTAATGTGGAATGCATTAGGTTAACAAATATGCCTTGAATCCTTCCACATCAATGCCATGAGATTTTATTTGATTCACCATTACTAAACCTTCCAAAATTGTCAAAACTCAATCTTTTTGCACATGGATTGCTTGATATGAGTTTGATACCCTTAATGATGATGATTCAATCCTGAAATAGCCAAAAAGATATCAAGTAATAAATATTTGGATTTTATTTGATTTAATTTGATTAAAAATGAAATAATTCAATAAAAAATCAAATAAAATAATAAAATTGATAAATGGACACATGGCTGAAGATAGGACACGTGGACAATGATGCAAGCTCAAATCAAGTGGAAAATAATGGGCCCATTTGACAAAATTTGATGTTTTGGAGATAGTTGACTTTTGGCAATTTTGCAAACATTTCTAACTTCAACAATGCATAAGTTCTTCCATTTTGAACTTTTGGAAGTGTTATTGGACTTTTTAGAAAGCTTGAGATGTCCTCTAACCAACCCTTTTGGTCTCATCTCATTTTGATATTCCATGCTCAAGTTATAAGCTTTGGAATAAAAGGTGTTTTTGTTGACTTTCAAAAATGACCTATAATGTCCAAATTTATAACTTCTTGTGAGTGCATTTTATGATCTTGGGGTATGAAGATGGATTGTAGGAAATTGCATCCTATTCAGAATGAGCTTTGTATGGGTCATTTATCATAAAGTATGAGAAAGTTATGCTTGGTCAAAGTTGACTTGACTTTTCCTACAAAACCCTAATTTAGCAACTTTTGAGTCTTGATGAATTTTGAGCAATCCTTGATGAATCAAGATCAACCCTTGATCAAATGATGAAATAAACTTCAAAATGAGAATGTTGAAAAAAAATCTTGAGGTTTGACTGTTTGTTGGTCATAGTTGACTTTTACCCTAGCACAGTCGATTTTTTGACCTTTTGAGCAATTGACTGAGCAAACTTCCTCTGCAAGGCTTGAAATTTGACATGGATGGTCTTGAGAGCGTTTTAGGACATTAGGTGGAATTTGAGGCCATTTGGACTCAAAGATATTGATGCAACACAAAACCCTAATTTGGGGTTGACTGCCTTAGGACATAGCTTGACTGTCCCACTCTTGAGCAATCTTGAGCCACTTGGAGATTTTTCTTGCCTTGTTTTGAGAAATATGAGAGGGAAAATTTTGGGGTACAACACATCAAAACTCATCTTTTTTTAAAAAAAAAACTCTCCAGTTTAACCATTGGTAGAAGAAGATCACCACCTCCTTGGCCTCCATATCAAACAAGGGCCTACCAACAAAAAGCAACGGAACAAATCGAGGAAACTCACGCTGCATTCAAAGAGGATCTCAACCAAGTAAAGGGTGATGTAAGTTAAATGAAAGGAGATCTGAGCCAAGTTCTCCTAGCTTTAAAGAATATCATTGACAGGCAGGATAAGATTCCCAGGGTAGCTTTCGAAGAAGTAGCTCAAACCCTTGGTGCATCAAGCGGTCACCAACCAAGGAAAGAGCTAGAAGCAGGACTCCAAAAGTCCATCATGGCCCAACAAGAAACTAGAGAAGTTGAGACTGAAGGGTTTGTCCCACCGCCATCAAAAGCAGGGGCATCACATACCCTACAAATTCTAGTCAATAAGGCAGACAACTACTTGGACCTGCAATACGGAGACCACGACCCAGAGGATGCAACCAAGCGCCCTTAAAGACGACTGATACTCATGTTGTTGATAATCCACTGGTAATGAATCAGTACAAAGCTCTGGAGGAAAGATTAAAAGCTGCGGAGGGTTTTGACGCCTTTGAAGTAGATGCTCTCGAAATGGGTCTAGTTCTTGATATAGTGATTCCACCAAATTTCAAAGTACCTGACTTTGGAAAATACAAGGGCTCACTTGTACAAGAAATCATATGCGCATGTATTTCAAGAAGATGCATGGCCATGCCCATGATCAAAAGTTAATGATTCAATGTTTTCAAGATAGCTTGAGTTGGGCATCTTTAGATTGATATATGAAATTAGAGTGAACACATATTCGAACCTGGGAAGATCTTACTAATGCTTCTTAAAGCATTATAAATATAACCTGGACATGGTGCCTACCCGCATGCAACTCCAAAATAAGTCCCAAAAGAAATAAGAGTCCTTCAAAGAGTATGCTCAGAGATGGAGGGTGATGGCATCCCGTGTGCAACCCCCACTGTTAGAGAAAGAATTAGTAGACGTGTTTATGGGAACTTTGCAAGGGTTGTATTATGAGAAGATGGTTGGACTTATTTCTTTGGGGTTCTCAGATCTAGTGACTATCGGAGAAAGAATCGAGACTGGAATAAATAGTGGGAAAATACCCAGGGGACCATCAAATGCCCCCTACCATTCAAAAAGGCCTCCTTCAAACTACCCCAAAGGAAAAGACGGAGAAATTAATTATATAGCCTCACAACCAAGGACACCACAACCATTAGTGATCCCACAAGGACAACAACAAGACAGACTCGAAAGACTGCAAAGAAAATTTGATCCACTCCCTATGCCACCCAGCCAGTTACTATAACACCTGATCAAGGCATCCTTGGGGGAAATCAAGCCTCTAGATCCTCCAGTTGGGCCGTTCCCGGGAAGGTACAATGCTAAATCCAGATGTGAATATCATGCTAATTCTCTTGGACATACCATAAAGGAATGTTGGCCATTCAAGCATAAGGTCCAAGACTTGTTAGAATCTCAAGACATCACTTTTGAGAAACCTAACATCAAATCAAACCCTATGCCTCTGCATGATGGGCCCATAATAAATGCGATTGAAGTAGTCACTAACTTTGGGGGCAACTAGACAAGCAAAAACCTCAATCAACTCGCTGAAGGAATATCTATTCGAATGTGGGTTCCTGTCGGAACATAATGAATCCTTTGAAAAATGCTACAAAAGCTAGTGGACCAGGGGATAGTCATATTAATACCATACCCTGAAGAAAAATATATAGCTACTCTAAAGGATAAATCACAGTTTCCTCCAATCCAAGAGACCTTCATTCACAAAGGAATAAAGCATGGCAGACAAGTGGCGATGATATCTAACAAATTCAACACCAAAAAGGAAATTGACATCATCCGAGAGTGCGCCCCAGGAGAATAACTCAAAGAATGGACCTCCGTGGAGATTCCCGAGATCTTTTTCTTTCCTAAGTAATTTTTCTTATTTTTGAAAGAACCTATGTCAAGCCCAAGGCATAGGGGTTGCTTGTAAGGGTACCCCCGTTTTTTTTCAAACAATATTTGCAATCAATAAAAGTTATATTTTGTTTTCAATTAAGATCCTTGTCTTTCATTTGCATTTAACTCTTAAATTTAAAAATGGCAATACTTTCTCAGCATATGCATTTTCAAATATTCATATACTAAAATCTGCACCAAAACATGATAACGGTGCAAATCCATGCCCAAAACCACCGATAATGCTACTGTTGCGACCCGATATAACTTTGATGCTCCTATAAACCAAGCTAAAGAGGAAGATGATAAAGATCCTAAACTCTCAGGAAATGGAGAGGGAAATAAAACGAAAGGCTGGAAATATACAACTGTATCAAGAGGCTATTAAGACCATTAAACTGGGCACATGGGAAGATCCGAAAGAAATCAAGCTAAGGGGCAATGTTAGAGCAAGAGAAACAAATAAAAGCTAATCAAAATATTGCATATATCTGCCTGGTCCTACAAAAATAGGCCGAGTTTAGATACATACATTATGGTTTACAGACCACCTCTCAAAGAAGGTTGTTCGCCATTTAAGCAAAAATAAGGGACTACGAAATATCAGGACATAACGAAGGACCCGAGCCAGGGGCACGTTCGACACTCATGTTTGATGGGGCTTCAAATGCACTGGGGCACAGTATAGGGGCAGTCTTGACTTCTCCAAAGAATTATCACAAGCCATATACCGTAAGATTGTGTTTCGACTGCACCAACAACATCGCTGAGTATGAAGCTTGCATACTAGTACTGGAAGCTGCTATTGATCTAAGAATAAAGCACCTAGAAGTATTTGGGGGCTCTGCATTAGTCATATACCTGGTCAACAATGAATGAGATACAAAACACCCAAAACGGATTCCATATGGGGATCATGTTTTAAAGTTGGTCGCAAAATTCACAAAGATCACTTTCAGTCACATCCCGCGAGAATAAAATCAAATGGTAGACGCTCTTGAAACTCTATCATCTATGTTCAAAAGTAACTTGGCTGAACCATGAACCACGCATTATAGTCAGACACTTTGAAGAGCCCACACATTGCCTTGCTGTTGAAGAAGGACCGGATGGAAAGCTTTGGTTTTATGACATCAAGAAGTACCTCGAAAAACAAGAACGTCCAGAAAATGCCTCTATCATTGACAAACGGGATCTACGAAAATTAGCCTCATAATCATTTCTGAGTAACAGTGTACTACACAAGAGGAATTACAACATGGTCTAGTACTCAAGAAGATTCTGCTATCTTGCCTTGTCTCACGTGATAAATGTACACCAAATTATGAAGGTCCATACATAGTGAAAACATCATTCTCTTGTAGAGGTGTCATCCTCACAATAATGGATGGGGAGGAACTACCACATCCGGCCAATTCAGACACAGTCAAAAAATACCATGTATAAAAAGCTCGCTAAGCTCGAACCCTAAACATGCGACTTAGGCAAAAAGGAGCATCCTGGTGGATCGAAAACCCTAAAGGGTGATCCAGGAAATAATTAGGGGCATATAAACAAAAAAAAATTATCCTGATGGATTGAAAACCCGAAAGGGAAATCCAAGATAAAATTAGGGATTTCATACAAAGAAAAAAAGAAAAAAATACTGTGATCTAAGAATTGTGACTACGAACCACAAAGGGAGAGATAGATGTTAATCATACAACTCAGAAGCAAAGGAGATAAGGGCTATCAAAAGGATATTGGGAAAACAAGAGTAACAATTATCATTTTCATCGCCATTTACAGTTTTGAAATTTTTTGTAATTACCTCTTTCTAGGAATTGCATCCTGTACATTCGCCTATTCAGAGGCATAATCAATAAAACATTCACTTTTCTTTTCACCTTTCAAATTGTATTTTTCTTTTCTCAGACTTGTCTACAAAATACTACAGTTATTTCTTGTGAATATTGTCTTTAAATCATTTCGGGGGAATTAACAAATAAAAGCATTTGACAAAACATTGAAAAAGCATTTTGGTCAGAAAAAACATAAAAAAAAAAGAAAATCCACGTCTACGTCCATACACATGATCACTCCTACGTCTACGCCCGCAATACAAAGTCTATAAACATGTCTACTCCTACGTCTACACCAACACACAAAGTCTACGTTCGCACATGCGTCTACGCCTATGCTTGCACTTACAACATAAAAGTCTATACATATACCAATACATACGTCTACGTCTACACTCGGACTTACAATACAAAAAATCAATGTTCAAAATATTGCTAACACTTTTTTTCCGTGTTCAAATCAAATTCAACGATGCCACGACAATACAACATACAACGCTCGGGGTTGGTAATTCAAAACCAATGATTTAAAGGAGAGAATGGCATAACTAGTCCTCATAACATTTCAAGGCATACAGGCATTTTACACACAATTCACACATACATTTTGCATATCCAAAGCATACATACACCACACATTTTGCATATATACCAACATTCAATACGCATACGCTCAGGGTTCCACACATCATACATCATACATACATAGGGTTCCATCTCAATATCAGACATCATACACATGTATCATATATTAAAGAAACAATCTCACCCTCGATTCAATCATCTAAGGGTCAATCAACAAAACACTTCTCCTACGATTCAACCCGTCACCTAATTCTCCATGCCGTGACGCGTTCATCCCATCACCTAAGTCTTTATGCAGTGATGAGTTCCTTACAAAGTAGTCCATTACCTGAGTGTCCATGAAATAATGTACAAAGCTCGGTACATTGCCTGCACGCCGCAATGTATTCTCCTCAACATAACCTACTTCCTAAGACATTGTGCAACAATGCGGTCCCTTGCACCATAATAAAGACCATTGCCTAAGACGTCATTCAACAATGTGCTTCTTTATTCTGCAATACAGACCATCGCCTAAGACGACATGCAACGATGTTCTAAAACCAAATTTTAGCTTATCGCGTAAGACGACATGCAGCGATTTGCGAACCTAACTCACTGCCTATTACGTCATGCAGCAGTGCGGTTCCTTGTATCGTAATAAAGACCATTACCTAAGATGTCGTGCAACAATGTGCTTCTTTATTCCACAACACATACCATCGCCTAAGACGACATGCAGCGATGCTCGAAAACAAAATTTAGCTTATCACCTAAGATGACATGCAACGATTTGCGAACCTAACCCACTATGTAAGACGTTGTGTAGTAGTGTGGTTCCTTGTTCGGTAATATAGACCATTGCCTAAGATATCGGGAAACAATGTTCTTCTTTATTCCGCAACATAGACCATCGCCTCAAACTTCATGCAGCGATGCTCGAAAACCAAAATTCAGCCTATCGCCTCAGACTTCACACAGCGATTTGCAAACCTAACCCATTGCCTAAGACTTCATGCAGCAATGTGTTTCTTTATTCCGTAATATAAATCATCGCCTCAGACTTCATGCAGCGATGCTCGAAAACCAAAATCTAGCCTATCGCCTCAGACTTCATGCATCGGTTTGTGAACCTAACCCATCGCCTCAGACTTCATGCAACGATGCTCGAAATACAAAATCTAGCTTATCGCCTAATACGTCATGCTGTAATTCGCAAACATAACCCATGGCCTCAGTCTCCAAGAAACCATGCATCATCCATTATGGTTTTATTCATCCCCCCAAATGGATGAGTAAGTGAAACTAAACCAATGTACAAGATTGTTCTCTCAAGCTCAAGACCATCTGCCTCGTCATTAAACCCTGGTAAGCGATATATCATCAGCTTTGCCTACTTCCACAAGACTTGTAAGGGTATGCTATATTAGTGTAACCTTATGGTTGGCCGAACAAAATTTGGGTATTCCAAGTATTCAATAAACTCCCAATCAAAATGCACAAGACTCGCGTTTTCTCGCGCTATTCGATTGAAAGATAATTGAATAAGGGCAGTTGTTGTACCCTAAATTATCCCTACCTCAACGATTATATTTTCAATATTTTAAAAATATAAGAAATGTTTAATTAAAAGATGGTACAACAGTATCTGATGGACCATCTTTATCCAAGACTAGGGGGTGTATTTTAATTCAGGAAAGTGGGGCTTTTTTAAACAGAAAGACCTATAAACTTATTCGCGAAGCATGTTGGCATATGGCTCATGAGATTCGAAAATGGAAATTCGTTTCAAAATTAATAATTACTAAGTTATTAAACTATTAAGTCCTTAATTCATAAAGCCAACTTAAGTTTAAGTTGTTTGAAGTTAAATTAAATTAAAGTCATCTAGAGATTACTGATGTTAGTAAAGAAAAGGGGGTGTGGAATTTCATTTAAGGCCCATTAAAGTTCTTTTAAAATTAGCCCATTTGTTTTAGTTGTTTAGAGAAAATTAATAAAAACATTTTTTGTTATAGTAAATTTACTAAAATCTTTTATATAAAAAATACTTGGTTATTAGACGTTTTATTAAGAGTTTTATTTTAAATTTTTTTTTGGATAGATTGGTTTGTTAAAGCCAATTTGTTAGGCCCAATCAACGTTTGTCATTTACTGTTTTTTCAAAACAAAAATGCTATTGTTAAAACAATTTCTGTTTATTAGATATTAAGTTTTAAAAATCATTTATTAAAAAAACTATTTGAAAAAAACCTGTTTTGAAAGGGAATTGGGTCGGGTTATACAAAA
The DNA here is from genome assembly GCA_948472305.1 of Vicia faba. Taxonomy (NCBI): domain Eukaryota; kingdom Viridiplantae; phylum Streptophyta; class Magnoliopsida; order Fabales; family Fabaceae; genus Vicia; species Vicia faba. Next base: position 922,818,290 of record OX451740.1, on the reverse strand, counting down.
AAAAGCATTTGCTGTAATAATGGTGTTGCTGGGCTGATAATAGAATAACAGCGTAAAGGCCCAATTCCAGAACAAAAATTAGACAATAAAGCGTAGGCCCATGTATAAACATCTACTGTATTGATTATCCAATAATTAGCGCATGTTTTATGCTAACACTCACTGTGCAAATTACAACACAAAATCAAATTACAAACATAACTAAAACTAAATCAAATATAGAAAATCTTTTACAGTACAAAATCCAATTAAACATAATCAAATACAGATTCCAAGCCCAAAATCACCAATCAAATTCGGAATTTACACTACCAAATCAAATACGAATCGTACAACAAATTGAAATCAATCAAAAATTTCGAATCCCTAAATTGACTAAACTTCCTAAATTTATGCTAATTGTAACAACAATTGATCTAAAAACCACTATATATAACTAAATTAAATAGACAACAAAGAAGGGGGGATTTTTCACAAACAGTAAAAGGAAGAAGAAGAAGATACGAATACAAGGGGGATTACTATGAAACACCGCGAAGAGGAAGAATACAGAGGATATCTTGAATACAAAGCAAACGAACTTGAAGAATAACGAGCCTTGCATTCAAGGATAAGGTTGATGTGATCGGGGTTTTGAAATCCGAAACCCTAATCGCTAGCCCAGTCACCGCCGCGCCACTGTCTACCACCATCTTCAACCTCCATTTAGTCCACCATCACCTGTCAAGCACACAGAGAAGAAGATTAGAGGAAGGAGAAGCAAATCGGACACTGGAAGAACGCGTAAGCTAGAAGCAGGAATGGGTAAAACTAATTCAATTTCATTGTTCTTTTTGTTGTTTGTTTGATTTTTTACTATGGGGTTGGTGGTTCTATCGCCACCGCGGTGAAGGGTGAGTTAGGGTTAGAAGAAGAGAAAGAAGAAGGGTTTGTGATGTAGCGGCGAGGATAGGAGGAAGGGATAGTGTTACTGTAACATAACAATAATGAAATGAAATTGTTAAAACAAAATATTATTATCCGTTTCAATTCAGTAAGCGCTAGCACACAATAGTAAACATGCTCCTTCGTTATCATTTATTTGATCATGATTTGACGGTCGTAAGACCAAGTCACACGTTAGGTAGCATACTCCCTCACCCACACAATCTCCCTGAACCTCTCCATAACACATTTGGGCCTAAGCCCGTTCACTTTTTGCACCCCTCTTTCACCTAATTACAGAATCATAAAACAACTTGCACCCCCTGTCTAGCAAACATAATGGGCTTAACCTAGAATCCTAACTACACCCCTTACTTTTACTTGCTAACTAATAATGCACCCCCCTAATTAATTTATTTTATATATATTTTTAATTCTAATTCTTTATTGCATTTTCTTTATTTCTTCATCTATTATTTTAATAATTACTATTATTATTATTATTATTATTATTATTTATAATTATTATGATTATTAAAATTAATTTTTATATTATTATTATTATCATGTTTTTGTTTATTATTTATTTATCATATATAATAAATTATTTTTATTTAAATATCATTCATATATTATTTTCTACATTGCATTAAATATTTTCTAATCATGCACTAACAAGAGTTTTTTTGCAGTTAATACGATTAAAAAACACGCAACAAATCATCAAACTATTTTTTGCAATCAACTAAGCTAATCAACTGTTTTTACAAAAGGGTTTCAAACGGATTTTGACTAACTGCACATTTATCCAAAATCTCCGCAATCACTACTCCCGACCAAAATGCAAGGTGATTCAAAATACATTTGCAAACCATAAAAAACACCAACCCAATACGAACTACGAATTAGGACTCTGATTCCTCGTAAGAGGATACGTAGGCATACAATCAAAAATCATGGCGAGTCCTCCTAATTAAGATTTAAAACCCTGTTTCACCCAAACCTAAACCTAAAACCTAGTATCCTTGTGAACAAGGTAGATGAAAGGTGCCTAACACCTTCTTTTCGTCTAATAGAGTTCGATACCTAGAATCTCTGCCTGCGAATTAGGGTTTTCTATTAGATGCCCTTCCTTAGGATAAAAACTGATAGTGGCGACTCTTTATTTAAAAAGCAGTCGCAATACATTACACACATCATGACATTTGCATAAAACTAACTTTATCTTTTCAGGTTAAGTTCGCAAACAGACAAGTATTTCCCCTCAGAGACTAAATCCGACAAGTATCTACTTTAACATTTTCCCTAGAAGGCCATTTTGAAAGATATTTCTTCTGGATGAAATCGGGCGTAGACATCTTTTAGTGCATCATTCAGATGAAGTCAAGCGTAAATTTCCTTCTGATACTCTTTTGGAAAAAGTCAGGCGTAGAATCTTTCTGGTACCTCTTCTAGTTGAAGTCGGGCGTAGACATCTTCTAGTTTGGATGAAGTCAAGCGTAGATTTCTTTGTTACTCTTTTGGAAAAATTCAGGCATAGACTCTTTCTAATACCTCTTCTAGTTGAAGTCTGACGTAGACATCTTTTAGTTTGGATGAAATCAAGCGTAGATTCCTTCTGAAACTCTTTTTGGAAAAAGTCAGGCGTAGACTCATTCCAAACATATCTTTTAGACAAAGTTGAGCGTAGGCTTATTCTAGTATATTGTTTGGATAAAATCAAGCGTAGATTTATTCCAGTGTTCTTTGGATAAAGTTGAACGTAGACTCGTTCCAAATACATCTTCTTAAGACAAAGTCAGGCGTAAACTTATTCTAATATTCCTATCAGCAGTGACTCTGGATGGCATCTGTAAGCCAATATCCGAAGATTCTCCGTCACCTCTCCAAATGGCATCCTTAATCCCATTTCCGGTATAATCAACCAACAATGTTACTTCGTGCACATGCGAGTGCAAACTTCTGGGGCACTTAAGTGTTCAATCATCTTCAACCTTTGAGTCCCGAATGGAAAATGGGCCAATCTAACTCTTCACGTTTAAGAAAATTGAACAGGGAAACTATTATACCCCAAAATTTTCCCTCACATTCTCCTTCAAGATATTCTCATGAGATCCTCGTTTGCTTAAGTTGGCTCAAGAATTGATCAGACAAATTCTCCTTCTAAGAAATGGGTCCATAACTAGGGTTTGGTATTTCTCAAGGAATATTTGGTTTTAAAAGTCTCAAGTTGTTTTCATGGTTCTCCATAGGTCTCTAAGATTGTTCATGTCAAGTTTCAAGTGTTGCATCACAAGTTTGCTCAGTTAATGGCTCAGATGATAGAAAATCAATTGTATTAGGTAAAAAATCAATTGTGGTCAACATAAAGTCAAACATCAAGATTTTTGGTCAATATCAAGATTTTGAAGTCACATCCATCATTTTATCAAGGGTTGATCATGATTCCTCAAGAAAAGCCCTCAAATCATAAAAAGTCAAAAGTTGCCAAATTAGAGTTTCCTTAAGAGAAGTCAACTGAACTTTGACCAAGCATAACTTTCACATGCTTCATCACCTTTTCCACAACTAAAGCCCGTTTTAATAGAAATTCAATTATCTACAACTTTGTATCTCTTTGCTCAAGTCCAAAAAATGCATCATTTGAGAGATATAAGTTGTAAGTGTTTGTTGGCAGCAATTTTGGTAAAACAATGTGTTGTTAATTTTATGCTAAATGTCTTGACATTTGTAGAAAACAATTTTGATTGATGTCAAAATAAATGTCTTGACATCTGCCTCCTGAACTAAACTCAGCCAACATCAGTTTATGTTTTTCTGTTTCCTGATTTCCTAGCTCCATAATTCAGGATTTGTGACTCACAAGCTGCAAAAAATATGGAGGAATATTTTTCAAATTGCATGGGTTTTATCTTGGCCAGTTTTTAAGGAAATATTCAAAAGAATTATATATTTGGTTTTAAGCCCAAGCCCACAGTTGCACACATATAAGGACTTGCTTCCTTATTAAAACCACTGAAACTTTTGAAGAAGAATACTTTCTTTCTGTCTTAGAAGTCTAAGTCTCTTAATTATCAAATACTCTAGTATTGATTTAATACTTGCATTGTTATTTGGGTTGTTAATTGTGTATCATTCATAAGCTTTTAAGCATTGAATGATTGAAGTTTTTAAACTTATTATTTCTGTTGTTTCTTCACTGTAAGTGATTGAAGGGATTTGAGGAGGGCCTCATACCTAGGTGAGTCTTAGGTAGAAATATAGCACGGGTAGTGATTAAGTTATTAGATCGTAAACTGGTTGTTTAATGAGGGTCTATGAATTGATAGTATTTAGTGGACTTATCCCTGGCTTGGTAGCCCCCAGAGTAGGTGTTGTTGTACATTGAACTAAGTGAACAATCTCTTGTGTTTTTACTGCTTTTTTTATTACTGCTCTTTACATGAAAACAAATATTTATTTCGTGGCATCTCATTCGACATCACATATCTGATACCAGAATTTCATAAGCCAATACATTACAGGTCATTTCAAAAGTAAACAAAAAAACACTTTTTGTCAAGGAAACATACATCAAGATAAATTCTTTAAAAGCAAAAATTATCAACATATAGGTTGTAGAGAACATCCCGGGCTTTCCAAAAAGTCCAAGACCACCTTCAAAAGATAAATATCGAATGAGTTATGGACATTGCAAGTTAGGAAATTTTCAACAAATGCATGAAGTTCAAATTGAACAAGCTTGATATTTTGGACTACTGGGCCATGGTTTTGAGGTCCAAACGTGTTTATATCTTTCATACACCTCAGAATTCATTCAAACACCTTGAGTATTGTTTTATTTTTATTATTTTTATTATTTTTGATTTAATTCATTAATAATAGAAATAAATAAGGTAAAAATCATATCTTTTTGTACAAGAGTCCAAGCACATTTGTTTTTGCCATAAAGTTCACTATAAATTCAGACCTCAAGACAAGAACAAGAACACGAAATCCTTGCACCATAAAAGTTTCCAAAAACACCAAAATTTTCCAAGAACCCTAAGTTTTGAAAACCCTATTTTCAAGCCTCCTCATCACCAAACTTCCATTTTATTCACTTTCGTCAACATTGAAGGGTAAGATTGGATCGGTTACCATGATCCAAAGGGCCTGAACCAGCTTACATGCATCATCATTTTCCATTATCTCATGATTTTTGTGTTTTTGTTTTCATGATGTTTTAACGCACACTAATGCCAGTAACGTATTTTTGAGATGCTAATGTGCACGTTTGAATCATAGCATGAGTCTCATGCTATCTGAATCATGAAAGACTATGATCAATTAGATTCATGTTATTTTGGCCATACCTCACAAACAAGGACGAATTAGCCTTCAAAAATATCTCCATTGAATTCGCAACCTCTGTTTTAGGGGGGTAGGACATGATTGGATCATTAACGTTGTGTTCCTTGCAGGTTTCAAGAAAACAAGTCATCGGAGAAGACGATCAGAGGTAGGGCTCTGACGCTTCTCTGGCCAGTATGTTTGATTATATAATATATATTCATTGTTTAAGTTATATTAATGGATGTGTCACCACCCCAATGGTTAAAACACGTGCGCTAAGTCATTCCTTCCTTTGGTCGCGGGTTCGATCCCCGATTTTGACACTTTTTTTCTTCATATTTCTCATATTTTTGCAGGCTGAATATAAAACATGTTGAGTGTGCATCCTAGCACAAGTGCGCGGCTGGCTCAGTTGGTACGCATGCTGCCTGGAGATGCAAGGGGCGTGGGTTCAACACCCACCCCCAACATTATTTTTTTCTCTATTTCCTACTAACCTTATTTTCTTTTTCTTAACCCTAATTTTCTTTAGTAAACCCTAATTATTTTTTTATCAACATTAAAATAAATTAGGTTTAGTTTTATATCTCATAAATTAAATTCTATTTTTATTTATGAAAATTAATTAGGATAATTAGTTTCGATTAATTTCATTACTTAACTTTTTAGATTAATTAAAATCAACCTAGACTTTAGGGTTTGTTTGATTTAATCACTTAATCAATTTTTTAATTAAAATCAATTAGGTTTAGGTTAAATCATCATTCATTTTTCATGAAACAATTATTCCTTTTTACTGTTTCGCGCACTTTATTACTTTCCATTAGTTTTTCCTATTATGTAATTGCTACGTGTAATACGGATGGAGAACTTACTTTTACTGGTTTACGTTTATTGCAAATGTTGCGGTTAGCAAGAGTGGCCATCGAATTTTCTTTTATGCAACAAAGGAAAGGGTTAAAAGAATGGGAAAGACCTTTCAAGATGATTTTCTGAGTAACGGGGTAGGTTATGGAAAGATAAGGTGTTAGCATCCTTTCGATCCGTAGTTATCTACGGATCTTAGTTGCTAGATCATTTCGAAAATGCTTTTTGTGTAAGTGTGTTTTTGAAGATATTTTGAAAAGACGCCTTAGTGCGGCAAACTTTATAATGTTTCTTATTTCAGCGAGAACGTATACAAAGTATTTTTTGATTTTGAAAATGTTTAGAAAAGAGTTTGTGTATGTGTGAGAAGTTATTTTGTTTGTTTTTATGAGCAAGAAATTATGAGCTATCTACCTACTTGAATGGTCTTTGTTCTTTTCCTCTTTTCCTTTAGACAATGTTATCCTACTATTAGTCAATAGGTAGCCCTGTCGTTGGATGTTTTGAGCGACAAGCGCGGGTTATCGTACAGTCATAAAGGTAACTCGTAGGGCACTTTATCAATTTTATTGTAAGGGACTAGATCGTATACCTAAGGCAACATCGAAGGGTCATCGAGGGACTACGATATTTTTAACTGAGGGTCTTTGCTAAAGTGTCCCACATTTGAGGGACATGACTGTTTTTACGAAGGCAACAAGTGAGGGTACTCTAGAGGTGCGTGTGTGCGAATGTGTTATGTTTCAGTTATTTATCTTGAATGTTAGGTTTTCTAGCGTTTTTTTTTTAATTCTTTCTGTGCAAGCCTATTAGCATCCATCTAGCAGTTTATATAGGTACGGAAAATAAAAATGTGGAAATTTGAATCTATGTTATTACAATGCTTCGGGATGGGGGGACTTACAAACCAAAAAAATGGGGTAAAGACAAAGTAAAAAGGTCCTAGTTAAAGTCTATTACATCCCATGTACAATTACATGATTATGAAAATAATGTGAATAAAAATATATAAACGTGCGGGGAAGAAAAGAGAAAGATGTAAAGAGAACCTAAAAAATAGTAAGTGGTAAAAAGGAAATGTTTTTGTTATTTTTTTTTGTTTTAGGAAAATATTTAAATTAAATTTAGGGAAACCTAATTCTAATTAATTAATTAATTAAAAAAAGATGATTAAATAATTAATTAAAATTAATTTTAATTAATAAAAATCTAAGTCTAATATTTTTTTGTGATTTTATGATTTTAAAATTTTTGTTTTTAATATAAAGAAGAAATAATTGAAGTAAAAGGAAACAAATAATAAAAGAAAAAGACAAAAAATTAAATTGGGCCAAGCTGCAAAACAAGTATTTAGGGGGTGTGAGAATCAGAAATCAATTGGGCCAACAGCATTGGCCCTGGCGCTGGAGGAAAAATCTTCAAGATCCTATGCATCTCTCCCATGAGGCCTATCGTTGGTGCTCAAATATGGATTTCTAGACCAGGATCTGATGATGTTGATGTGAGAGTGCATGACGAGTGTGATTCTAACATCAAAAACATCATGAGATCACTTGTTCATGTCGTGTTCTCACCCGTGAGTTCGTGAATAGCCTTCTAAGCATGGTTTGACATGTCTTGGATCTGGGGAGACTCTTGGGGATCTCAGGAGTAAGGTTTGATCACAGGTTTGGATTGATTGTGCCTGGAAAAGCAGTTGTGAATTTTGGAAATTTTGAGGAATTTTTGAGAATTTGGTAGAGCTTTTGGAGAGATTTTTGAAGAGGAATTTCATGCTCCATTTGGTCTGCCTTGTAGTGCTTTAAATTGAGGGAAGAGAGTAGAAGATAAAAATGGAAGGAAAAACAAGCCATGATGGCCTTTGAAACAAGAATAAAACACATTCAAACTTGCCAAAATGAGTGATTCTTTCCCTTTCTCGATGATGCATGAACCTGGACATTTGTGATGTACCTTGCATGAATTAATGGGCTCCAAAGTGGATCAAATGTAGCCCATATGCATAACCCATGATTTTTGTGATTTTGTTTAATTTATTTTGCATTTATTTTAATAAAAACAAAATAAATATAAATAAAATAATAAGAAAATACAAGACAAGGTAAGAGTGAGTTTAGGAGTCCAAAAAGTTAGGTCACAAGTCCAAAATTTCAAGTTTGCACATTTAGCATTTCATGCATTTCTTAAAAATTGCCCAACTTCTGAAACTCATAACTTGCTCCATTTTCAACTTTTGAATATGATCTTTGACTTTTTGGAAATATCATGATGCCCTGTACAATCTATATGTTGATCATTTTTGCTTTTGAAGATATTATCTTGATGTGATATGTCTTGTCAAAAAGTGTCTTTTGTTGACTTTTTGAAAATGACTTGTAACGTATGAGCTCATATCTTCCAAATGATGCATTTTATCAACTTGAGAATAATAACAAAGTTTTAAAGGGTTGGATTCTATTCAAAATAAGCTTTGGTTGGGTAAAAATGGATGAAGCATGTGAAAGTTATGCCATGTCAAATTTCAGTTGACTTTTCCTAGGAAATCCTAATTTAGTAACTTTTGGCTCTTGATGATTTGAGAGAATTCCTTGAGGAATCATGATCAATCCTTGATCAAATGATGAATATCACTTCAAAATTTTGATTTTGACCAAAAATATTGAAGTTTTATTGTATATTAACCACATTTGACTTTTGACCTAATACAGTTGATTTTCAGTCATCTGAGCAATTGACTGGTGCAACTTGTGATGAACGGAATAAAACTTGGCATGAGAATTCTTGAGGACATATTAGGAGACATGGAAATCACTTGAGGTCTTTGAAACCCAAACTTCATTGTGAAAATTGAAACGCTAGTGGAAAGTCTATTGCTTAAGAGGAGAATTTTCCTGGTCAATTCTTGGTCAACCTTGAGCATTTAAGGATCTCTAGGAGTATGTTTTGAATAAAATGATAGGGAAAATTTTGGGATACAACAACTTTCCCTATTCAATCGTCTTAATCATGAGGATTTAGATTGGCCTGTCTGCCTTTCGTGATTTGAAGGTGAAAGATGATTGAACACTAGAGTGCCCAGAAATTTGCGCTCGTCGGTGCACGAAGTAACGTTGTCGGTTGATGGTATGCTTTAATGGGCTTAAGAGATGACATTCAGAGAGATGACTGAGAGTCTTCAGAGATGGGATTATAGATGTCATCCAAAGTAAATGTTGACTTCAAACTAGAAGGAGTATCAGAATAAACCTACGGTTGGTTTAATCTGAGCCAGAAAAAGGTCTACTGGAAGAAGTATCATAATAAATCTTTGGTCTATTTACCCTGAGCCAGAAACTATGTACGGTCATCTTCAACTGGAAGAAGTATCAAAATAAATCTTGGGTTGATTTAATCTAAGCCAGAAGAGGTCTCTGTTGTCTTTAACTAGGAGAAGTATTAGAATAAATCTTTGGTCGACTTATCCTGGGCCAAAAAAAGGTCTAATGGAAGAAGTATCAGAGTAAATCTTGGTCAATTTAATCTGAGCCAGTAGATATTTATGCTTGCTTTTATCCGGAAGAAGTATCAGAATAAATCTTTGGTTGATTTAATCTGAGCCAGAAAATGTCTTCAATTGGAAGAAGTATCAGAATAAATTTACACCTAATCTAAACTGAGCCAGAAGAATATCCACTGGAAGAAGTATCAAAATAAATCATTGGTCAATTTAATCTGAGCCAGCAGATATCTACGACTGTCTTCAACTAGATGAAGTATCAGAATAAATCTTTAGTTAACTTAATCTGAGCTAGAAGAGGTCTCGATGTCTTTTAACTAGAAGAAGTATCAAAATAAATCATTGGTCGATTTAATCTGAGGAAGAAAAAGGTCTATTGGAAGAAGTATCAGAATAAATCATTGGTCGATTTAATCTGAGCCAACAGATATCTACGACTGTCTTCAACTGCAAGAAGAATCAGAATAAATCTTTAGTTGATTTAATCTGAGCCAGAAAAAGGTCTACTGGAAGAAGTAACAAAATAAATCATTGCTAGATTTAATCTGATCCAGCAGATATCTACATGTCTTTAAATGGAAGAAGTATCAGAATAAATCATTGGTCGATTTAATCTGAGCAAGAAAAAGGTCTACTGGAAGAAGTATCAGAATAAATCATTGGTGATTTAATCTGAGCCAACAGATATCTACGAATGTCTTCAACTGGAAGAAGTATCAGAATAAATATTTGGTTGATTTAATCTGGGCCATAAAATGTCTTCAATTGGAAGAAGTATCAAAATAGATCAACTCCTGATATAAGATGATCCAAAAGAATGTCCAATAGAAGAAATATCATAATAAAACCTTTGGTTGATTTATTCTAAGCCAGAAGATGTTGTCTTTGGTAAGATTGTCTGGTCCTACCAGTAGTTGATGATGTTGGTCTATTGATTGATATTTTCCTGAAATGGTAAAGAGTTAGCTGTATGCAATGTCATGATGTCTGAAATGCATTGCGGAACGATGTTCTCAAATCAAATGAGATTGTGTTGTATGTGCTTCGTATGCATATGCTATGGTGTTTGTAAATGATGTATGAATGTGAGCGTATCAGTTACTCTTTGTAGTGTTGTTGAACTGGGGAAAATAAAATCCCTAACTGCTGTCATAGATGAAGAATTTAATTCCTCATTATTTGTTAAAGTTAAATTTGTCAGGGATTCCCGCTTTCTGTCTGAGGATATTTCATTGGAGATTTTGATTTCTGCTTGAGGATAGAAGCCTTCAAGGGAGGTTGATAACTTGTCAGGGTTCTTGAAACGGATGGATTTAATGTACTCTGACTGTAGATGGAAGACGATTAACCCTCTGATGTGAGTAGCTACTCTTCTGGAGGTGGTTATCTTGATTAATCCTGCTGGAGAGAAGAGTTTTGTTGGATGATTTTACTAATTTGGAGAAATAAACTCCGCTGGGGGATGAACTTCCGTAGCTAGAGAAATGAACTCTATTGGGGGATGAAGCTTTATAAACTTCTTGGGATTTTAAGATACTCTCTTGGGGAACCCAAGAAATCCATAGACGATGCCTGTGAATTCTCCAAGATGCTAGGGGGACGATTGAACCTTTTTATTGAGGAATGTATTCTTGATGATGATGAATTTTATGAAGATAGGTCTCTAGGGGTAGTTGTTTTGTGGGGATTCATGGATGACTTTCGACATTTTCCTAACTCTTAGAGCCTTTAGTAACTATCTTTCCCATTTTTATGCATACATTTGTGCACAGTAATCACATTCAAATGCATATGTTGATTTAAAATAATCAGTGGACGGTTTTGCAAACAAAACAGAAAAATAAGAAACAAATAGTTTTGAACTTTAAAAGAGAAGTTTTGTATTAATTTGGAAAGTCTGCGTATAAACAGGCGCTTTTGTACAAAGAAGACGGAAATCCTAATAAGAGAAATGTCATTGTAAAATGGGAAATATACAAAGTGGTACACAAAGAAAAACAACTAGGTGAAATAATCCCATTGGGTTTCAATTCTGCTATTACATTCATATCTTTGAGCGTCTCATCACTTTGTTTTTTGGAAGAAGTTGACTGGATTGATTCGTACCATTTGAACTTGCTAATGAAGCCTTGCTGTAAGGTGATCCAATGGGATATATTCGTACGCTTTTAAATCCCTAATTTTTGCTTGGACCACCTTTTCGGGTGGTTAGTCCACTGAGATACCCATTTTTTCCCAAGCTACCTTTTCAGGTTTTTGACTTGCTGGGTGTACAATTTTCATATATGTAATCCTAATTTTTTCCCGAACCCTTTTGGTTTGTCGGGATGCCCTTATTTTTGCCTAGGCCAGACAACCTAGCGGGTCTCTTTTCATGCGTACTATCTTTTAACTATGTCTGTGTTTACAGGGTGTGGAAGATCGTCAACGTACATGGTGTTTAATATCATAGCTCTATAGGAAAATATACTCTTGATCACAAGTGGTCCTTCGTATGTAGGAGTCCACTTACCCCTGGGATCACCTTGTGGCAGGATGATGCACTTGATTACCAGGTCACCAACATGATATACCTGACGTCCGACCTTCTTGTTAAAAGTTTGATCATACGTTTCTGGTACATCTGACCTTGACAAACAACCGCGAGCCTTTTCTCGTCAATCAGGTTTAATTGGCAAGTCGATTCTGAATCTATTTGTCTTTGTTTAAACCTGCATCCTTCATGATTTTCAAGGAAGGGATCTGGACTTCGACGGGTAAGACAACTTATGTACTGTATACGAGAGAAGAAGGGGGTTCCCCTATTGACGTGCGCACTGAGGTACTGTAACCGTGAAGAGAAAATGGTAATATTTCATGCCTGTCTTTATATGTTACCGTCATCTTCTGTATAGTCTTCTTTATGTTCTTATTGGAAGCCTCCACAACGCCATTCATCTTTGGGTAGTAAGGAGAAGAGTTATGATGTTGGATCTTAAATTGTGTACAAAGTTCAGTGATCATAGTACTATTGAGGTTAGTACCATTATCTGTGATAATTCTTTCTGGGATACCATATCGACAAATAAGATTATTCCTGATGAGTCGAGCCACAACATTCTTGGTAACAAAAGCAAATGAGGCTGCCTCTACCCACTTCGTGAAGTAATCAATAGCGACGAGAATGAAGCAATGTCCATTGGAAGCGGTAGGTCTAATCTCTCAAATCATATCAATACCCCATATTACGAATGGCCAAGGAGCTGTCAAGATGTTTAACAGAACCGGAGGCACATGTACTTTATCAGGATAAATTTGACATTTGTGACAAGTTCGGGAGTGATGATGACAATCTGTTTCCATAGTGGACCAATAGTAACCTGCCCTCAGAATATTTTCATCCATTGTGTTCCCACTAGAATGGGTTCCAAATATACCTTCGTGCATATCCTCCGTGATCTTTTCAGCTTCTCTCTTATCTACACACCAAAGTAACATGGAATCTTGGTTGCGCTTGTAGAGGATTTCGTTACTCTGGAATAACTTCTTATCATTTATAGATGCTCCTTCAGGATATTCTTGGGATTCGAGATACCTTTTCACCTCGTGGAACCAAGGCTTTTCTTCTACACCATCAGTATCAATCTCGTAACAGTATGTCAGTTCATCTAATCTTTCGATAGTGACATGAGGGGCTTCGTTATCGCATCTGACCTTAAACATGGATGACATGGTAGCAAGAACATCCACTAACTGGTTTTCTTCTTGTGGAATATGTTTAAAAGTAATCTGTTCAAAATACGGGATCAATGTCAACACACGCTCTCGGTACGGGATGGGATTAGGATGCTTGGTGTCCCATTCTCCCTTACTCTGATTGATCGCCAAGGTTGAGTCTCCGTATACTTGTAAGAACTTGATCCTTATATCAATAGCAGCCTTGATACCCATAATGCATGCTTCATATTCGGCCATATTATTGGTACAACTAAAACATAGTTTGGTAGTGAAGGGTGTATGGTAGCCTTCAGGAGAGATAATCACAGCACCAATGCCATTGTCGATCGCGTTGGAAGCTCTGTCAAAGACCATAGTCCATCGGGATCCTTTTTCAAGTACTTCATCCGGTTTAGGTTCTTTACATTCAGTTACTAACATAATGTTCTCGTTCGGGAAATCAAAGTTCAATGATTGGTAGTCGTTTACAGCCCGATGAGCCAAATGATCAGCTAGTACACTCCCTTTTATTGATTTTTGGGTGGTGTACTAAATGTTATATACCATCAAGACCATTTTCCACCTTGCTATTCTTCCATAGAGAGCGGGCTTTTCGAATATGTATTTGATAGGATCCATTTTAGACATCAATAAGGAAGTGCGAGTCAACATATAATGTCTTAGTCGGCGAGCAGCCCATGCCAAAACGCAACAAGTTTTCTCGAGCAATGAGTATCTTGTTTCATAGTCGGTAAACTTTTTGCTAAGGTAGTATATTGCATGCTCTTTTCGACCAGACTCGTCATTTTGTCCCAAAACACACCCCATTGAATTTTCTAGCATTGTTAAGTACATGATTTGAGGTCTTCTTTCAACCGTAGGCATCAAAATTGGAGGTTCTTAAAGATATTCCTTGATTCTGTCAAAGGCTATCTGACAATCGTCATTCCATTTCATGACTTGATCTTTCTTCAGTAATTTGAAGATTGGTTCACAAGTAGAGGTTAGGTGGGAAATGAATCTAGAAATATAGTTTAGACGTCCCAAGAAACCTCTAACCTCCTTCTCGGTGCGGGGAGTTGGCATTTCTTGAATAGCTTTAACCTTGGAAGGAAATACCTCAATACTTTGCCACTGACGACGAAACCTAGGAGTTTACCAGATCTTACTCCAAAGGTGCACTTGTTCGAGTCCAGTCTTAACTTGTACTTCTTCAGCCTTTCAAAAAGTTTTTGCAAGTGGTCTAGGTGCTCTTCTTCAATTAAAGAACTGGCTATCATGTCGTCAACATAGACATCTATATGTTGATGTATCATATCATGGAACAAAGCTACCATAGCACGCAGATAGGTTGCCTCGACATTCTTCAACTAAAATGGCATAACTTTGTAATAGAAGGTGCCCCACTGTGTAATAAAAGTAGTCTTCTTCATGTCTTCGGGTGCCATTTTGATCTGATTATAACCAGATAAACCGTTGATGAAGGAGAAAATCTTGTGTTGTACGATGTTGTCAACCAGAACATCAATATGGGGAAGCGGAAAGTCATCTTTGGGGCTCGCCCTATTTAAACTCTGTAATCCACACACATACCCACTTTACCGTCCTTCTTAGGTACTGGCACCACGTTTGCAACCCATTGTGGGTAGGAAGTAACAGCTAAAAACGCAGCATTAAACTGTTTCATGACTTCATCCTTGATCTTTTCTGACATTTCAGGGTGCATACAATGAACTTTCTGCTTCACTGGCGGGGAGTCTTCTTTCTTCGGCAGTCGATGAACCATAATATCAGTATCAAGCCCCGACATGTCTTCGTATGACCAGACAAAGATCTCAACATAGTCACGTAACATCTGGATTAACCGTTTTTTGACACCATTCTCCAAGTTGGCACCTATCTTGGCTTCCATTTTATTCTCCTCAGTACCCAAGTTTACCGCCCCGACAGGCTCTTCATGAAGTTGTATTGTTCTTTCCTCTTGCTGTAATAGTCTAGCAAGTTATCTCGGTACTTCACAATCTTCCTCATCTTCATCCTCGGCTTGGTAGATCAGATTTTCAAAGTCATAACTGGAAATAGCAGAACTGTTATCAATGGGATCCAGGGTGGATGTGGATCTGCAATTTGATATGTGGGTGTGTGTATGAGCGCATAACTATTTTGGAAAAATTAAGTAAAAAGAAAGACAAAGAGCGTAAAATTTAAATGAAAACCGTCCGATGATTTATTAATTACATATGAAAGTGAAGTGTGATAACCCTCACAAATAGACCATTGTGTCTCGGGTAAGACAAAAGGTTTTAGAGTTTAATTTTTCAAAAATTACAAATCCTCAAAAACAGAAAAAACAACTACTCTTGGATAAAATATATGGGCATAAAGTCTCTAGCCGTCCAATTATTGAGTCCATCGCTGATAGTAGGGAAGATCCAATTGTCCAGGTCGCAGTCACTGTCAGCGTCCTCCACAACATTGACTATATGGTTGTTGATGCGTAGTGGTGGTCCTCCGTCGCGAGCACAACAAAAAACTTTTTGAGCTCCTGAAGTGAAACTCAAACCAAATTTGTCAGACTTATAGGGGATGTCAGGGAGTTGGCCTCAAATATTACACCCACCTACTTCAATCACAGCCTTAGCGTCCTTCAGAGAAGACGTTTTTAATGGAGGCCTGGTAATCTTCAGAACAACAGTAACAACTTTGGTAACAACGACCGTCTGTGGAACCTCTTCAAAATTCTGACAGGGAGTTTAAATGAACTCGCCATCCATCTCGACATACCTAAAAGAATTCATGCGGCTTACCATATATTCTACTTCACCACAGAATGTAATAATATTTCCATTAACCAGATACTTTAACATCTGATGTAAAATGGAAGTGACGGCACCGAACCCATGAACCCAAGGGCGTCCCAGTAAGCAGGAGTAAGATGGGTTAATGTCCATCACATAGAAATTGGAGTCAAAAGTTTGTGAACCAACTTTAATCTGGATGTCCACCTCCCCATGTACCATTCTTTTGGAACCATCAAAAGCCCTCACCACAATATTGTTGGGTTTCAATGTAAGTCATTCACAGTCCAATCTCTCTAAGGCACCCTTGGGTAGAACATTCAGAGACGAGCTCGTATCAACTAATACATGAGGCAAGGTAGTTCCCCTGCACTCAATAGAGACATGCAGGGAGTCGTTATGCTTTCTTCCCTTATGAGTCAAATCAGCATCGGAGAAACCTAGTCCATTATTGGAAGTCAGATTGGAAATACAGTTCTCAAATTGGTCGGCATAAGTCTCTTGTGGCACATGAGCAGACTTCAGAAACTTTACCAAAGCCTTAGGATGGGCCTCGAAGCACAACAACAAAGCTAGCATTGAAATCTTCGAGGGGGTCTGCCTCAATTGTTCCACAACATTGTAATCACTTTTTCGTATGATCTTAAAAATTTCCTCCATTTCTTGCTTGGAGGCCTCAAGAATGGCTTATTTTAGTGCCTCCTTCTGGGAAGGATCAATCAATACTTTGTTACCATGAGTCTTAGTTGACTCAGTAGCAGGAATAGCAACAGGAGTAGCAATAGTCTTTGGAGAGATTTCAGGAGAGAAAATACTTCCGCTTCTAGTAACCTTACTGGTCCCAACAATATTGTCAATGTTAGGATCAATATCTTCAGTAACTTCATTATTGATAGCCAATAGGTCTTGCTTGACACCATGGTAATAGACGTCAGCTCCATAATTCCAAGGAACAACCTTGTCAGAGGAATATGGTATTGGTTCTGGAGAGGTATTGATCACGGGAGCAACTTTAGGAGTGGTGGTAATCCTCACAGGACCTTTAGAGGAGATCCTTGTAGGATTATTAGAAATGGTAATAATTGATACATCTTCACAGAAACTTTTTGCAAAGGGAACCTTCTCAAAGAGGATCTCTCGATCGTCTATTGGACATTAAACACCTACCTTCAACAACAAACAACCATTGGGAAGAGACGCACAATGATAGCAACCTTCACCACGGCCCGGAAATAAACCGGTTCGTAAGAGATTCTTCTTAAAAACTGGAAGAGGATTAGTCAATTCACCCACTGAAGAAACAAATAGAACAAATAAATAACATTGATACCCTTATCATGCTTGGCAATTGGTGCAGTTATTACATTGTGGAGTCTCAGGAGGGTCAAATTAAATCTCCTTTGCATCAATAAGGTCTTGAACTTTTTTCTTCAGAGCCCAACAATCAGTATCATGCCCCGAATTGTTGGAGTGGTAAGCACAACGTGCATTTGGATTGTAATCGGGAGAGGAAGTGTTTGGGTTTTGAGGAGGATCCCTCAAAGTGACCAAGTCACCTTTCACCAAATGCTGCAATTCCTGAGACAATGACATGTTGATTCTGGTGAATTTTCTCCTAGGCGCATCTTGCCTGCACTGATTATTTTGTTGTTTAGCTGGAGCAGGATTGGAGATCATTACAGCTCCTAACGTTGGATGGCGTTCACCTTTACCTTGATGTCTTTGAACACATGCAACACTGAACTCCCTTTTTCCACTGAACGGCTTCTTCATAGTACTTGCAGATGTGGCCCCTTGGATTTTACCACTCTTGATACCAGCTTCCACTTGTTCTCCTGTCAATATCATCTCAGTGAATACGGCTGAAGAGCTTCCAATAAAATGGTTGAAAAATGGGCCTGTCAGAGTACCCAATAACATATTTACCAACTCCCTATCAAACAGGGCAGGCTGGACTCTAACTGCAAGATCCCTCCACTTTTGGGCATAATCTTTGAAACCCTCACTGGAACCCATAGACAAGCTTGGAATTTGAGTGAGGGATTGAGGTCAGCATTGTATTGATACTGGTTGTAAAAAGCAGCAGACAAGTATTCCCAATTACATATATTGGTTCCTTCCAGCTGATAGAACCACTCTAACTGCATTCCCGACAAACTCTCTTGAGAGAAATAAACCCATAACTTCCTATCAGTTGTATGGCGTTGGATCTTCTTGACATAAGACCTCAGATGAAGCTTGGGACATGACACACCTTCATATTTTGCAAAGGTGGGAACCTTGAACGTATGTGGGATGACAACTCCTGAGACAAACCCTAGTTCTTCAAAGTCCAAACCAGGTACCCTCTGAATCTCCATAGCGTTGAGACGATCCTCCAGTTGTTTATACTTGTCATCAGCAGGAGGATATTGTTCCTCAGAGTAATCAGCTTCCTCTTCATCAAACCTTGGCCCGTTATCTTCTTGTTATCCTCTTCTTGATTATCCCCTTCATTTGACGGGGTTGTGAACTCAAGAGCTCGCTTGGCTGGTCCTCTAAACCTTCTCCCCATGTTCAAGATGCTAATTTGTTTCTTTGCCTTCTTTGTCTTCTCTTTAACAATGAGAGCTTTTAGATCTACTTGTCCTTTAGCCAGAGCCAGGAACATCTGTTGGAATAGAGCGTTCTGTGCTTAAAGATCCTTAATGTTTTGTTCAAGAGCCATTTCTTTTTTGCTGAAATAAACAACGAAAGGATAAGAACCTTCTTATGTAATGATATGCATGACATGATTATGCTGTGCTTTCAAAGACCTCATGGGATTTAAACTCTTTTAATAAAAAAGAAACAAAATATTTTTTATTAGTAAGTTCAAATGAAACAAGAGTTTACAAAGAAATAAAATTTAAAACTTCTATAACTTCTAGGTTTCCCATGAACGCTTCCTTTTTGTGTTGATATAGGCATTATTGCTCTGCTCCTCGTGAAGCTGCTTCATAAGTTCCAACACTTTCTTCTCACATGCATAGAATTGAGCCTCAAAGTTTTCTCATTCTTCCTTGAGTTGGATCCAAGACCTTTGCAGTTCTTCAAAGTTTGTTGGCATTTAAGGATGGAGAATAATGCAAGACTCGTCCCCTTGAGCAATAGGCTCTAAGATCACTAGTAAGATGGTGGGATATGGCATCATAAGACTCTGAGCATGAGCTCGCACCCATTTGAGGTAAGGTTCCAAATGGATGGAATTCATGTTTCCTGAAGTCTTACCACCAGTCTTCTTAACCATGCCCCAAGCACGAACCTCTGGCAATAACCTTACTGATCATTGTCGTAGTCGAACATAATACCCTGGATGAGCATATCATAAGGACCATATCTTCATGCGTAACTAAAATTATGTAAGGCTAAATAAGGGTTGTAAGTGATGCCTCCTCTAATGCCAAGGAGTGGCACATTAGGAAATTCTTTGCAGCGGTCAATAATAGAGATGTCTTCTTGAGAGCGAGAACACCAATATATATCAGAGTGAGAAAGAGACATCAACCTTTGAGACCATATTAAGCATAGCTCATTCTTCATTACTGATCGAGGAAGGTGAGAAATAAACCACCTATATAGAAAAGGTATACAACACATAAGAGTTCCTCGCTTCTTCATAGTACGGGTATGGAGAGAATATAGGATATCCCCGAGCAGTGTAGGCACTGGATTGTGAGTAAGGAAAATATTGATGGCGCTTACATATATAAGTTGGTCCATATTAGGGGAAAATACCAACCCATAGACCAGGAGGGACAAGATATCTTCAAAAGCATGGAAACTCATGGCATCTAGGAATATCTGAGCTTTTTCTATCAGAAACTTTACAAGAAGACCTTTAACCCCACTTCTCCTTTCCCACTTAGATTCAATGTCAGATGGCTTCAAGTGCAAGGCGGTGGCAACATCTTCAGAATTTGGATCCTATTCTAAGCCTGTGAAGGGTATCTTCTCCAATATAGGCACTCCAAGCAGTTTAGAGAATTCTTCCAACATGGGCACCAACTGATAATCGGGGAACATGAAGCAATGGTGTTTAGGATCAAATAAATGGAATATGACGCTCATCATACCCTCGTCAAAACTGATAGTAACCAAACTGCGCAACTGACCATGTCTTCTATTGAATTAGGAACTTTCAGGATTCTTTGAGACCAATTCCCTAAGCTTGGAAGGTATTCCTATGAATTTGATCTAGATGGTATTTCTGCGAGCGAAATCCATAACCTACAAAACAGAGAAGAGATAAATCCCCAGGTCCTTGAAATGGTTAGTCCAAATGATATGTTATGATGTTCATGATGTTATGTTTAAAAACAAAATAGAAAACACAAACAAGTCACACAAACACTTTAGGTTTAAAGGCTTGCATGAGGTCTATAGGCAAGTTTTGTACCCCAATTATTGCCCCTAAGATTCCTTCATCATACCATGTTGATTCAATCACAACAAGATAACATTAGGGCTTTTGGTTCTTCTCCCTATCTTTAGCCTTTCTCTTTTGAGGAGTTACCAAGCACCTTGACTTGTTTTCTTTTGTGATCATGAATATTTTGCTTTGATTTTCTCTCTAATTAATAAAATGCAATGTTGGTCTGTCTTACTTGTTAATAAAGTAGGTAAAGTCAATGAGGTTTAGCAAGTTTCTTCATGGGTTCATGAGTTTATTTCCATGCCCTAGTCAATAACTTGAGGAATTCAAACCTCACCATTAAAGTTTGTTTTAAAGATTGGTTTGGAAGTGGTTTTGGTGGCCATGATTCCTCATCATCATTATCAATAATTTCTATTTACAAAGGAAGAATATTGGCACAAAAAAGTTTGTTCAAACTTGGCATAGTTCCTCAAAGCATTCTCTTGATCTAGAGGCTAGGGTTTTGGACTTCAAAGGGGCATATCTAGCTCATCTTTTGGTATTCTTGAGTTATTCCAAAAACATTCTTCTCTTCAAAGAGTTACCAACAAATCACTTCAAAAGTTCCAACGAGTTTCTATGTGGTAGAAACTTCGTGAAGAGGAAAGATTACAAGTCATCCAGATGAATCCCCAATTTTCCATATGTGACTTCAAATGGTCATAACTTGGTCAATTTTTATCACCTTGAGCCTATTCTTTTTTCATGATGATCCTAAGGATGTGTACTTCATGACTTATTTTATGTTCAAAGTTAAAAAATGGATGGAAGTTTTCTTAAGAATGCAAAAGATTATAGGTTATTTCTTGATTTTTGGCCAACTTCAACAAGTCATAACTTGCTCAATTTTTTGAGATTTTGAGTGGTTCAATTTGCAAAATGTCATTCAAGATATTTACTTCATTCCATCTTTTTTGGTCAAGAGAAAATTCTAAGTGGAAGGCCATGTTTGGATACAAAATATTATAGGTCATTTTTAAAGAAGAATTTGAAATATTTCTAAGTATGGAAAGTCAACTCTTTTTCTTCAACTTTGACTCCATGCAACTCTCAGATCAAGCATCCATTTGATTCCATTCTTTTTCCATTACAAAGCTTGTTACCTCATCTTTCCAAAGCATCAATAATTTTTCCCTAAGACCCCTTGAGGTGGAAATGCCATTGGATTGAACTTGGTAACTTGGAACTGAAGTTTCTCCATAAGTCAGAATTTGAAATTCATGTTTTGGCCTTTAAACATCAAATTAGCACGCGTTTGTGATCTAAATATGTTTAACCAAGTTGCCAAAGTGAATTAGAGCCTTGAAACACAAGGATTAGATGAGTTTTGATGCAAATCAGATCACACTTTGTCGTGCATCAGGTTTACACGATTTCCCTCCAAACTTCGTCATTTCACACGTTTGAACATTCCATTTGATTCCCTATAAATAGAGGGTCATCCCCCATTCAATTTCCCAAGCTTAGATAGCCAGAATCACCCTACCAAACTTGCTTCACAACTCAGAATTCAGCTACTTCGAATCCTACTCAAGTCTTTTTCAATCCATTTTTTCCATCAATTCACCTTCCTTGATCTTCCCTGAAGCTAACCATACAATTACATTCAAGAATCGTGCCCTACATTGCTCCCTAGAAGTACAGTTTCAGAGCTCTGCAACTCAATTTCAATAGGTACATTCCTTCATCAATTCTTCAAAACTTTGGTATCATTGTGTTTCTCTCATTGCCCTGGTTCTAGTCGCAACACTTACTTCTTACTGGAAACACGTTTTGACTATGAATTTTCAAATCCCTCTTCAAAACTTTATTTCCAAATTGCATAAGCTACAGTTTATATAAATTTTGCATGAGGGTATGGTTGTCTTCGGCTTGAAGAGACGAAGCGAATGGCAGAGGTCTGAGCTTCTGATTTTACAGTTTGAGAGACCTACAATTCGTGAGGGCTGGAGGTTGAAGATGACCAACGTGTCATCTTCTAACCAATGAAAGCGTGACATTTGTTATTTTCAAATTCTGATTTTATTAATGATTTTGTACATTATTCATTAAAGACCATGATATGCACAGCGCCAGATCCCTTGGATTTGATTACTAACGCGTTTTGAATCTCATCCAATGGTCAACATATATATTTTTTTTATATTTTAATTGTTTTAAACTTCAAAAAATCACATAAAATTCATTTTGAGTCCAAAAAATCTGAAAAAATTATGAAAAATATTTTTGATTATTCTCTTTATGATTTTACATTTTTTTCACAATTTAATTTTGTGTTTTGGTATTTTTTATGAATTTTACACTTATTTGATTTGTTTAAAATGTTTAAAAATATTTTTACTCATTTTTAAATTTTGAAAAAATTATGGAATGATCCAATAATATTGTGACAAATATTGGTGACCCTATTTTATTTTTGTTTCTGACTTTACTATTTTTTACCATTTTTTTATTTTACCCATTTATTTTGATTTTTAAAAATAGTTTCTAACTTTTAAAAATTCCCAAAAATTTTACAAAACCACTTGGCCTCTTTTCTGATTTTTCTATGGTCTTATTTTTCATTTCTTGATTAATTTGAATATAATTGACATTTTCCTTATTTATTTTCCATTTTTTAAACATTTTTAAACCTTTTAATGTATTTATTATTTATATTATTATTTTGTGATTATTTTCTGGTTGTCTTGGGTTGATTTTTTTATCATGTCTTTATTAACATAATTGGATCCATGGTGTTGAGTTTAACTCCACAAAAATGGATGAATGATTTTAGTAATAGTTTGATTAAATTTATAATCTAAAAGTGGTTTATTCATCTTTTTCCCTAATCCCCGTCATCTCATACCCTTCTCATTGCACTAAATGTTGTTGGTGCATGACCTATATATCATGTCTCAAAACAAATGGTGCATAGATTGCTATTGATCAGCCTCAAAATAGGTGCGACTTCTCTATAAGTCCACTTACGATTGCTTAACATAGCGCTAAATTTTTGTCCCGATTCGAATAAATGATCATTCGTGGCCCAAACATATGATTGCATGCCCAAGTATGTTAATTTGATCTCTTTGATCCAATAACCTTGAGATTCATTGTGTGGAGGCTTTGGTTCTACCAATCCTCTAATGGATCTACAACACCTTTGGTCAACGCGGATCACTTAAATATCGTTGATCATTAAATTGTACTTATGAGAATTCCAAATGGATAATATACTTGACAAAAAGCAAATGCAACTTATTGTGTTGACACTTTGGTTCTACCAATCCTCTAATGAGTTCCAAATGCAAGTTTCGAGATGGTCATCCAACTAACCACTAATTATTAACTTGTTTTATTTTATGATTTTATTCTTTTATGCTTTATGCACTATTTATCTTTTAGAATTTTCATTTCATGTCATTTTCATCTTTGCTCATTTAAGCATTTATTTTCTTGTCTTTTTTATTTT
This sequence comes from Vicia faba, assembly GCA_948472305.1. Lineage (NCBI taxonomy): Eukaryota > Viridiplantae > Streptophyta > Magnoliopsida > Fabales > Fabaceae > Vicia > Vicia faba. The sequence goes on along the minus strand of OX451740.1, from coordinate 922,794,285 downwards.
GCTCACTTGAGCTTTTCTTTTTCTTTTCTTAAGATACTTAATAATCAACTTAAACCCTAAAAAACTCTTAATGGTACTTGGACTATTTGGTTACTATCCTTGGTATTATGGAGCAGTGGACTTTTTCTTGGACTTAGGATTAGAAACCTTGGCCTACCTTGGAGACCTTGTGATCTTATCTGATTATTTTGTCTGGAGCTCTTGAGGTTTACCTCAAGACATTGGGTTGCTTGTTTGTTTTTGTGTGTAGGTTTTTGTGATTACATCCTTTGTTTGTAATTTGGAATTTACCCGTATACAGCCGTTAGTCTGCCAAATTTTTGTGAAGAGTAAACATACTTGAAGAGGTCTAGTATCTTTGCTTGCTTGGTTTCAATCCAAAGAATGGGAATTCTAACTTGGCTCATAATATCAAGTTGCGGCTTCTTGTTGGTTAGATGGTTCTTATCCTTAGCTTTTACCTTATGCTTTAGGATAGTCTCTTCTTCTCCTCCCATCTTCTTTAATTTCAACAATCTTCTCCCTCTTTTTGAAAACTCTTCTTATTTTGAAACTTAAACCACTTTCATAATAAACTTTGGCTTAGGTCCATGCATTTTCAAAATATTTTCATAAACAAACTCCAATCAATTTAATAATACCTTGACATTTTTGTGAGAAGACTAAAAGTCAAATAATCTCATTTCAAACTATTTTTCCACTTTGGCTTCTACTTTAAAAAAAATTTCTCAAAATATTGGACTCTTGTCAATCCTTGTAGTGATAAAACAACTATACTTCTACAATATGTAGTGAAGTGATATATTTTCCACTTGGGTGTTGAGTGAGGCATTGTTGATTTTAAAATCCAAGTCAAATCCTCCACTTTGAGATGATGCAAATTCTCCTTCCTCATGATTTTGGGTAGTAAGTATGTTTTCCACACGGACAATGACGATGGTATCTTATCTCTTAAAATTAACCAACACACTTTTGTTTCAAATTTTTTAAAAAAGAGGAACTATGTGTACCCTGATCCCCTATTGCACGAAAGGTGGTACATAGGCACTAAAGGTTCGCAACTGCGGCGGGTGCAAAAATCATAAAAAAATATATTTCTTTTCTCACCTCCACCATCCATTTTATATACAATACTCTTTTATAGCCAAAATATACAGATTTTACGAAGACGTTCCTGCGGAGTACCGTAGATGTTTAGGGTGCTAATTCCTTTCCTTTGCATAACCAACCCCTTACCTTGAATCTTTCCCCCTTTTTTTGGGTTACTCGCTCTTTTCCCATTCCTTTGGAAACAATAAAGCGCGGTGGGGATTTTTGTTAGAACATAATTTAGTTCTACAGCCCAACAAGAGTTTTGATGATAACAAACACATGATATAAAGAACAAATATGCTTGCTAATAATAAGTATCTTTACATGCGAAAGTTCTGATGTGAAAAAGATGTTCTAATGCAACTGGAAGATCTGCCAGAACATCATCAGAAGTTCTGATTATGCAAGCACAGAAGTTAAGTGGACCATGAAAGATTCAGCAGCATCAAATATGCATAACACGTTTATATGAAGAAGTTCTGTTTGAACTTCTGAATGCACCAGCGCAGCAAAACAGAATATTTGATACAATCTCTCAAGCGTTACAACTCCATCAATGCAAGATCATATGCAACGACTACAAACAGACAAGAATCTCCTATTTTGGAAAGCTCATTAAACGCGTGTTATGGACATACCAAAAGTATCTTCTTATGTCTCTATTGCAAAGCCTATATAAAGAAGACTAGAAGAAGATTTCAAACAAGATGAACAAAGACACAAAACGTGAAAAATCAGTAAAGCTACAAACAGTCTTCATCTTCATCAATTCACTATTAAGCTGTGTAATACATCACAAGTTTGTGATACTGTTTATTTAGAAACACCTCTGTACACTTTTATATATAATTATCTGTTTAGTGAATTTCCTTGAAGAAACCGGGTTGTGGTTTCGGACTCAAGAAGGCTTTAGCAGTTGATAAACAAGTTGTAATATTCAGTTAAATATAGTGAATTAAGTCCACGTTGGAGAGAGGCGAAATCACCTTGGCGGGTGGACTGGAGTAGTTTGAGGTCAAACGAACCAGGATAAAAATACCGTGTTGTTTGCATTTGATTTCAAGTTTTTCAATTCAACCCCCCTTCTTGTGTTTTTCACTTCTTCAATTGGTATCAGAGCGCCTGGTTCTGAGCTTTTAACACTTAACCGTGTCAGTACAAGATCCAGCGTAAGAAAAACACTATGGTGGGAACGAGTCAGGACATCAGCATTAGTCCTCCAATATTTGACAGTGAAAATTTTGACTACTGGAAGGATATGATCAGAAGTTTCTTCCTAGCTTATGATGCTGACCTCTGGGATGTGGTAACTGATGGATACATACATCCTGTTGCTAAAAGCGGTCAGAAGATTGACAGGAAAGCAATGTCTAATCAACAAAAGCGTGATTTCAGAAATCATCACAAGGCCAGAACGATTCTCCTGAGTGCCATCTCATATTCAGAGTATGCGAAGATCACAAACAAAGAAACAGCTAAGAACATGTTTGATTCTCTAAGAATGACGCATGAAGTCAACATGCAAGTAAAATAAACCAAAGCCCTTGCGCTCATTCAGAAGTACGAAGCCTTCAGAATGGAAGAAGACGAAAACATTGAAACAATGTTCTCTAGATTCCAAAATCTGGTGGCATGGCTAGAGGTGCTGGACAAAGGGTACTCAACTGCTGATCATGTAAAGAAGATCATCAGAAGTTTACCAAAACAGTGGAGGCCAATGGTCACAGCGCTGAAGCTAGCTAAGGATCTCAACAAAATCTCTCTAGAGGAACTTGTCAGCTCCCTCAGAAGTCACGAGATAGAGCTCAAAGATGATGAGCCTCAGAAGCAATGTAAGTCTCTCGCTCTGAAATCTAACAAATATAAAACCAAAATTTTTCAGGCAGAAGCAGAAGCAGAAAACTTAAGAGAATCCTCATTAGAAGAAGAAGAATTGTCTTCTCTATCTAGAAGAGTCAATCATCTATGGAAGCACGGGCAGAAGAAGAAAAGCCTCACGGCAACATGGGACAATTCAAACACCTCTGAAGCTGACTCAGAGTCAGATAATGAAAGAGAAAACATAGCTCTCATGGCAAACATATCAGAAGATAGTGAAGCCTCTGTTTCAGACTCAGAATCACACACTGAAGAGGTATTCCCTAACTTTGCAATTAATCTGTTTAAAACTGATCTTGCAGAAAGTCTGAGCGAGATTCTGGAACGATATCAGCAGCTCAGAGTCAAATGCAAGAACCTGAAAAAGGATATTGCCTCTGACTCTGAAGAAATTGAGAGTCTGAGATTAGAAAACTGAGTTAAAAGAAAAAATTTCAAAACTAGAAAATAATTTATAAAACTCTCAGAAGGAATTAATCTCAGAGGATCCCATTAATGCTGATAAGATCATAAAGGAATATGATCAAAGTTTTCAGAAGTTTATGACTAACAACATAGATAGAATCAAAATGGCTTCAATGATCCATGGAGTTAGCAAGAATTGCAGAATAGGTATAGGACACAAAGAAAAAGAATCCCAACCTAAGAAAGTTAAAGATTTGGTTATCAAACGCACTTTTCTCTATTCTCACTTCACCACTGAACAAACACATGATATAAAACATGTTGGTAAGGCGTTTTATAATAAACCAAAATTCAAACAAAATTTTGGAAACTCTAACAGTCATGGACCCAGAAAGATATGGGTACCAAAAGACAAAATCATCTATGTTGCAGGTATCTTTAACAGCAAGGTTGAAACTCAGTATTAACACCTGGACTATGGACGCTCTCTACACATGGAGGAAAGAAAGCACATGTTCCAAGGCCTAGAATTTAAAAGATTCACAGGTTTCAGAGACAATTAGAAACAGAAGATTACTGGCTCTGAAACTATTTGAATCAGGAATGGAAATACTGCATCAGAAGCTCCCTAAATAACTCATAAGTATCCAGAAGAGAACGTCACACTGTTTAAAGCACTTCTATCAGAGCAAGCCAATAAGAGTCTTTACCACTTTTTGATTCCTGACAAAAAGGGGGAGAATGGAGAATATTTTGTGTCGACTCATAATCAGAAGATCGTCAGGGAAGTATTTTATTTTGTTTTCTTCATAGCTGAGTACTCTACTCAAGCTGAGTACTCTACTCAGGGGGAGCCTTCCTTTTAATTTTTTTTGTTCTTTATTTTCCATCAAAATATACTAGTTTTTGTCATCATCAAAAAAGGGGAGATTGTTAGAACATAATTTAGTTCTACAGCCCAACAATAGTTTTGATGATAACAAACACATGATATAAAGAACAAATATGCTTGCTAATAATAAGTATCTTTACATGAAGAAGTTCTGATGTGAAAAAGATGTTCTAATGCAACTGGAAGATTTGCCAGAACATCATCAGAAGTTCTGATTATGCAAGCACGGAAGTTAAGTGGACCATGAAAGATTCAGCAGCATCAAATATGCATAACACGTTTATATGAAGAAGTTCTGTTTGAACTTCTGAATGCACCAGCGCAGCAAAACAGAATATCTGATACTGTCTCTCAAGCGTTACAACTCCATCAATGCAAGATCATATGCAACGGCTACAAACAGACAAGAATCTCCTGTTTTGGAAAGCTCATTAAACGCGTGTTATGGACATACCAAAAGTATCTTCTTATGTCTCTATTGCAAAGCCTATATAAAGAAGACTAGAAGAAGATTTCAAACAAGATGAACAAAGACACAAAACGTGAAAAATCAGTAAAGCTACAAACAGTCTTCATCTTCATCAATTCACTATTAAGTTGTGTAATACATCACAAGTTTGTGATACCGTTTATTTAGAAACACCTTTGTACACTTTTATATACAATTATCTATTTAGTGAATTTCCTTGAAGAAACCGGGTTGTGGTTTCGGACTCAAGAAGGCTTTAGCAGTTTATAAAGAAGTTGTAATATTCAGTTGAATATAGTGAATTAAGTCCTCGTTGGAGAGAGGCGAAATCACCTTGGCGGGTGGACTGGAGTAGTTTGAGGTCAAACGAACCAGGATAAAAATACCGTGTTGTCTGCATTTGATTTCATGTTTTTCAATTCAACCCCCCTTCTTGTGTTTTTCACTTCTTCAATTGGTATCAGAGCGCCTGGTTCTGAGCTTTTAACACTTAACCGTGTCAGTACAAGATCCAGCATAAGAAAAACACTATGGTGGGAACGAGTCAGGACATCAGCATTAGTCCTCCAATATTTGACGGTGAAAATTTTGACTACTGGAAGGATATGATCAGAAGTTTCTTCCTAGCTTATGATGCTGACCTCTGGGATGTGGTAACTGATGGATACATACATCCTGTTGCTGAAAGCGGTCAGAAGATTGATAGGAAAGCAATGTCTGATCAGCAAAAGCGTGATTTCAGAAATCATCACAAGGCCAGAACGATTCTCCTGAGTTCCATCTCATATTCAGAGTATGCGAAGATCACAAACAGAAAAACAACTAAGAACATGTTTGATTCTCTAAGAATGACGCATGAAGTCAACTTGCAAGTAAAAGAAACCAAAGCCCTTGCGCTCATTCAGAAGTACGAAGCCTTCAGAATGGAAGAAGACGAAAACATTGAAACAATGTTCTCTAGATTCCAAACTCTGGTGGCAGGGCTAGAGGTGCTGGACAAAGGGTACTCAACTGCTGATCATGTAAAGAAGATCATCAAAAGTTTACCAAAACAGTGGAGGCCAATGGTCACAGCGCTGAAGCTAGCTAAGGATCTCAACAAAATCTCTCTGGAGGAACTTGTCAGCTCCCTCAGAAGTCACGAGATAGAGCTCGAAGATGATGAGCCTCAGAAGCAATGTAAGTCTCTCGCTCTGAAATCTAACAAATATAAAACAAAAATTTTGCAGGCAGAAGCAGAAGCAGAAAACTTAAGAGAATCCTCATCAGAAGAAGAAGAATTGTCTTCTCTATCTAGAAGAGTCAATCATCTATGGAAGCACGGGCAGAAGAAGAAAAGCCTCATGGCAACATGGGACAATTCAAACACCTCTGAAGCTGACTCAGAGTCAGATAATGAAAGAGAAAACATAGCTCTCATGGCAAACATATCAGAAGATAGTGAAGCCTCTATTTCAGACTCAGAATCACACACTGAAGAGGTATTCCCTAACTTTGCAATTAATCTGTTTAAAACTGATCTTGCAGAAAGTCTGAGCGAGATTCTGGAACGATATCAGCAGCTCAGAGTCAAATGCAAGAACCTGAAAAAGGATATTGCCTCTGACTCTGAAGAAATTGAGAGTCTGAGATTAGAAAACTGAGTTAAAAGAAAAAATTTCAAAACTAGAAAATAATTTATAAAACTCTCAGAAGGAATTAATCTCAGAGGATCCCATTAATGCTGATAAGATCATAAAGGAATATGATCAAAGTTTTCAGAAGTTTATGACTAACAACATAGATAGAATCAAAATGGCTTCAATGATCCATGGAGTTAGCAAGAATTGCAGAATAGGTATAGGACACAAAGAAAAAGAATCCCAACCTAAGAAAGTTAAAGATTTGGTTATCAAACGCACTTTTCTCTATTCTCACTTCACCACTGAACAAACACATGATATAAAACATGTTGGTAAGGCGTTTTATAATAAACCAAAATTCAAACAAAATTTTGGAAACTCTAACAGTCATGGACCCAGAAAGATATGGGTACCAAAAGACAAAATCATCTATGTTGCAGGTATCTTTAACAGCAAGGTTGAAACTCCAGTATTAACACCTGGACTATGGACGCTCTCTACACATGGAGGAAAGAAAGCACATGTTCCAAGGCCTAGAATTTAAAAGATTCACAGGTTTCAGAGGCAATTAGAAACAGAAGATTACTATATCTGAAACTATTTGAAACAAGAATGGAAATACTGCATCAGAAGCTCCCTAAAGAACTCAGAAGTATCCAGAAGAGGATGTCACACTGTTTAAAGCACTTCTGTCAGAGCAAGCCAATAAGAGTCTTTACCACTTTTTGATTCCTGACAAAAAGGGGGAGAATGGAGAATATTTTGTGTCGACTCATAATCAGAAGATCGTCAGGGAAGTATTTTATTTTGTTTTCTTCATAGCTGAGTACTCTACTCAAGCTGAGTACTCTACTCAGGGGGAGCCTTCCTTTTAATTTTTTTTTGTTCTTTATTTTCCATCAAAATATACTAGTTTTTGTCATCATCAAAAAAGGGGAGATTGTTAGAACATAATTTAGTTCTACAGCCCAGCAAGAGTTTTGATGATAACAAACACATGATATAAAGAACAAATATGCTTGCTAATAATAAGTATCTTTACATGCAGAAGTTCTGATGTGAAAAAGATGTTCTAATGCAACTGGAAGATCTGCCAGAACATCATCAGAAGTTCTGATTATGCAAGCACAGAAGTTAAGTGGACCATGAAAGATTCAGCAACATCAAATATGCATAACATGTTTATATGAAGAAGTTCTGTTTGAACTTCTGAATGCACCAGCGCAGCAAAAGAAAATACCTGATACTGTCTCTCAAGTGTTACAACTCCATCAATGCAAGATCATATGCAACGGCTACAAACAGACAAGAATCTCCTGTTTTGGAAAGCTCATTAAACGCGTGTTATGGACATACCAAAAGTATCTTCTTATGTCTCTATTGCAAAGCCTATATAAAGAAGACGAGAAGAAGATTTCAAACAAGATGAACAAAGACACAAAACGTGAAAAATCAGTAAAGCTACAAACAGTCTTCATCTTCATCAATTCACTATTAAGCTGTGTAATACATCACAAGTTTGTGATACTGTTTATTTAGAAACACCTTTGTACACTTTTATATACAATTATCTGTTTAGTGAATTTCCTTGAAGAAACCGGGTTGTGGTTTCGGACTCAAGAAGGCTTTAGCAGTTGATAAAGAAGTTGTAATATTCAGTTGAATATAGTGAATTAAGTCCTCGTTGGAGAGAGGCGAAATCACCTTGGCGGGTGGACTGGAGTAGTTTGAGGTCAAACAAACCAGGATAAAAATACCGTGTTGTCTGCATTTGATTTCAAGTTTTTCAATTCAACCCCCCTTCTTGTGTTTTTCACTTCTTCAATTGGTATCAGAGCGCCTGGTTCTGAGCTTTTAACACTTAACCGTGTCAGTACAAGATCCAGCATAAGGAAAACACTATGGTGGGAACGAGTCAGGACATTAGCATTAGTCCTCCAATATTTGACGGTGAAAATTTTGACTACTGGAAGGATATGATCAGAAGTTTCTTCCTAGCTTATGATGCTGACCTCTGGGATGTGGTAACTGATGGATACATACATCTTGTTGCTGAAAGCGGTCAGAAGATTGACAGGAAAGCAATGTCTGATCAGCAAAAGTGTGATTTCAGAAATCATCACAAGGCCAAAACGATTCTCCTGAGTGCCATCTCATATTCAGAGTATGCGAAGATCACAAACAGAGAAACAGCTAAGAACATGTTTGATTCTCTAAGAATGACGCATGAAGTCAACTTACAAGTAAAAGAAACCAAAGCCCTTGCGCTCATTCAGAAGTACGAAGCCTTCAGAATGGAAGAAGACGAAAACATTGAAACAATGTTCTCTAGATTCCAAACTCTGGTGGCAGGGCTAGAGGTGCTGGACAAAGGGTACTCAACTGCTGATCATGTAAAGAAGATCATCAGAAGTTTACCAAAACAGTGGAGGCCAATGGTCACAGCGCTGAAGCTAGCTAAGGATCTCAACAAAATCTCTCTGGAGGAACTTGTCAGCTCCCTCAGAAGTCACGAGATAGAGCTCGAAGATGATGAGCCTCAGAAGCAATGTAAGTCTCTCGCTCTGAAATCTAACAAATATAAAACCAAAATTTTGCAGGCAGAATCAGAAGTAGAAAATTTAAGAGAATCCTCATCAGAAGAAGAAGAATTGTCTTCTCTATCTAGAAGAGTCAATCATCTATGGAAGCACAGGCAGAAGAAGAAAAGCCTCATGGCAACATGGGACAATTCAAACACCTCTGAAGTTGACTCAGAGTCAGATAATGAAAGAGAAAACATAGCTCTCATGGCAAACATATCAGAAGATAGTGAAGCCTCTGTTTCAAACTCAGAATCACACACTGAAGAGGTATTCCCTAACTTTGCAATTAATCTGTCTAAAACTGATCTTGCAGAAAGTCTGAGCGAGATTCTGGAACGATATCAGCAGCTCAGAGTCAAATGCAAGAACCTGAAAAAGGATATTGCCTCTGACTCTGAAGAAATTGAGAGTCTGAGATTAGAAAACTCTGAGTTAAAAGAAAAAATTTCAAAACTAGAAAATAATTTATAAAACTCTCAGAAGGAAATAATCTCAGAGGATCCCATTAATGCTGATAAGATCATAAAGGAATATGATCAAAGCTTTCAGAAGTTTATGACTAACAACATAGATAGAATCAAAATGGCTTCAATGATCCATGGAGTTAGCAAGAATTGCAGAATAGGTATAGGACACAAAGAAAAAGAATCCCAACCTAAGAAAGTTAAAGATTTGGTTATCAAACGCACTTTTCTCTATTCTCACTTCACCACTGAACAAACACATGATATAAAACATGTTGGTAAGGCGTTTTATACTAAACCAAAATTCAAACAAAATTTTGGAAACTCTAACAGTCATGGACCCAGAAAGATATGGGTACCAAAAGACAAAATCATCTATGTTGCAGGTATCTTTAACAGCAAGGTTGAAACTCCAGTATTAACACCTGGACTATGGACGCTTTCTACACATGGAGGAAAGAAAGCACATGTTCCAAGGCCTAGAATTTAAAAGATTCACAAGTTTCAGAGGCAATTAGAAACAGAAGATTACTGGCTCTGAAACTATTTGAAACAGGAATGGAAATACTGCATCAGAAGCTCCCTAAAGAACTCAGAAGTATCCAGAAGAGGATGTCACACTGTTTAAAGCACTTCTGTCAGAGCAAGCCAATAAGAGTCTTTACCACTTTTTGATTCCTGACAAAAAGGGGGAGAATGGAGAATATTTTGTGTCGACTCATAATCAGAAGATCGTCAGGGAAGTATTTTATTTTGTTTTCTTCATAGCTGAGTACTCTACTCAAGCTGAGTACTCTACTCAGGGGGAGCCTTCCTTTTAATTTTTTTTTGTTCTTTATTTTCCATCAAAATATACTAGTTTTTGTCATCATCAAAAAAGGGGAGATTGTTAGAACATAATTTAGTTCTACAGCCCAGCAAGAGTTTTGATGATAACAAACACATGATATAAAGAACAAATATGCTTGCTAATAATAAGTATCTTTACATGCAGAAGTTCTGATGTGAAAAAGATGTTCTAATGCAACTGGAAGATCTTCCAGAACATCATCAGAAGTTCTGATTATGCAAGCACAGAAGTTAAGTGGACCATGAAAGATTCAGCAGCATCAAATATGCATAACACGTTTATAAGAAGAAGTTCTGTTTGAACTTCTGAATGCACCAGCGCAGCAAAACAGAATATCTGATACTGTCTCTCAAGCGTTACAACTCCATCAATGCAAGATCATATGCAACGGCTACAAACAGACAAGAATCTCCTGTTTTGGAAAGCTCATTAAACGCGTGTTATGGACATACCAAAAGTATCTTCTTATGTCTCTATTGCAAAGCCTATTTAAAGAAGACTAGAAGAAGATTTCAAACAAGATGAACAAAGACACAAAACGTGAAAAATCAGTAAAGCTACAAACAGTCTTCATCTTCATCAATTCGCTATTAAGTTGTGTAATACATCACAAGTTTGTGATACTGTTTATTTAGAAACACCTATGTACACTTTTATATACAATTATCTGTTTAGTGAATTTCCTTGAAGAAACCGGGTTGTGGTTTCGGACTCAAGAAGGCTTTAGCAGTTGATAAAGAAGTTGTAATATTCAGTTGAATATAGTGAATTAAGTCCTCGTTGGAGAGAGGCGAAATCACCTTGGCGGGTGGACTGGAGTAGTTTGAGGTCAAACGAACCAGGATAAAATACCGTGTTGTATGCATTTGATTTCAAGTTTTTCAATTCAACCCCCCTTCTTGTGTTTTTCACTTCTTAAATTTTTATTTTGATTTGTATAAAGTCTAGTCAGTCCAATGACTCAGTCTTGAGCATTTCTACCGCTACAGAAAAATGGCGACTTCACTGGGGAAAGGTTGACCTCTTGCTGGTCCATCCCTAAGTGGGTTGAGCCTATCTTTTTTTATATCTGTATATGTGTTATTATTGTTTATGTGTTATATTTTGTATATATGTTTGTCTGGATTTTCCTAGTTTTCAGGGTGCTTGGTGATTACTCATGAGTCTTATACCTGGACTTGGGCAAATTTTAAGATAGGACGGGCGGTATAGTCATGTTAACTTTGAGGGAGTAATCCCAAAAAAGGAGGCATGAGATCCCCCACTCAGTGGAGGCCCCTTTGACTGTAGTGTCTTTTACCGAGTAATCGGGAAGACGTACTGCTTTCGACCTGGGAGACTGCTGAAACTGAGGACCATAGAAAACCAAACCCATCTTGGCCTTTTAGGTGTAGTGCGGAAGCTATGACGGAGTAATCCAGAAATAGTTGTCACGCGATACTACGATCGGGCGAGTCTTTCTTGAGAATACTACTAATTACCTAGTTAATCGGGAAGTTGGTAATATCCGAAGGAAGGATGTAGACTCTTGGAACCTCTAGAACCTTATTCGGAAGGTGATAACTTTTTAGACCTACACCTTATGGGTAGTACCTTCGACCTCATGCTCGTGACGTTGAACCTATGAATCCTATATGTGTGATCTTGTGTGTGATTGTTTCATCATGCATCCATGCACCCATAAGCATCTTTTGAAGAAAACAATATTTCAAGGGATTTAAAGGTTGACTATTTGTGAATGTCTCAGGTACTTTTAACCATGGATTCTGGAAAGAGAAAGACCGGGAAATACAATTTCAAGGATCCCAAGGTAGATGAGTTGATCAATCTAATTCCAGAGATCGAGTGTTCTGCAGACTTTCGGAAGATGTATGGATCCATTATTCCTCTCATGAAGATGAAGATGAAGGAGGGTATTCTCTCGACCTTGGTCCAGTTCTATGATCCGATGTATAACTGCTTTACTTTTCTCGACTATCAGTTGATGCCTACACTGGAAGAGTATTCCTATCTATTTGATTTACCCGTTACCGATCATGTTCCTTTTACTCGTTTGGAGGGTGAGCCAAAACCACATGAGATAGCTGCTTTGATTCATCTGGGAAAGTCTGGGGTGGAAGCCCATGTGACTACCAAAGGAGGGATTAGAGGTTTACCAGCTCCATTCTTATATGAGAAAGCTCGTTACTTTGCTAGAATGAAGAGTGCGGTTGATTTTGAGGCCATCTTTTCTTTACTTGCTTATGGATTATTCTTATTTCCTAATGTGGACAAGTTTGTCGACATTAACGATGTCAGGATTTTCATGATTGGAAACCCGGTTCTTACACTGTTGGGTGATGCTTATTACTTTGTTCATCTTTGGAGTTCCTATCATGGGGGAATGATTATCTGTTGCACGCCTTTGCTGTACCGGTGGTTCATCTCTCATATGCCTCAGTCTGATGCTTTTTGGGATGTCAAGAAGGAACCCCGTTGGGCTCCTAAGACCATGGAACTTACTCACTCGGATATTGATTGGTATCATCGAGCTTATCAGGATGTAGAGATTATTGACAGTTGTGGTAGTTTCCCCAATGTACCTCTTCTTGGTACAAAAGGAGGAATTAACAATAACCTTGTTCTTGCACGTCGACAGTTTGGTTATCCGATGAGGGACAAACCGAACAGTATTCATTTGAGTAGTTTCTTTCTGAAGGAAGGAGAATACGACAGGGAAGCTAGGGAGCAGATTGTGAAGGCCTAGCGTCACATTCATAAGAAGGGTAGGAAGGATTTGGGACCTAGGGGTGTTGTTTCTTTGGAGCCATATCTTCAATGGGTCCGATCGAGAGCCATTCAGTTGAAGATGCCGTATACTCGGGAGAAACCCATGCCTGACCTATTTGTGAAGACCAGTCCTCCCTTATTAGATGATCTAGAAGAGTTGCAGCTTGCTTTTGTTAGGATGCAACAAGAAAGGGATGCTTGGAAGAACAAGTTCCAGACCTTAGAGGGTTCCTACAGAGCAGACTTGAAGGAGAAATACGATTTGATCGAGATCCTTGAGAGTCGAGCGGTAGAGACTATGGAGAGGAAAGGGGATTTATTTTCTCCTAAGCCTGAAACAGGTGCTGATCACTCACTTCCTATTTCAGAGGATTGGAAGGAAATTTCCATCAGGCACGTAGAAGAAAACCAGAGGTTGAGGGCTCAGATTGCCAGGCTCAAATGGAAGCGCCAACGTACAGATTGATCTCTATCAGTTTATTTCTTTCAGGATTTTTAGATTGTATTTTCACCTTGTACTTGGGATCATTGAAACTTGTAATCCCTTTTGAAGTTATTATAATAAAAAATTTCAGTATTTCAAATGTGTTATTATTTTGATGATTGCAATTGTCTATAAACGTTAAATCCCTTGAAATATTAAGTAATAAAGAAAAAATAAAATCATGTGCATTGCATATCAAGCATCATATTGCACATATTTCTTGCATTTATTATGCATATCCAGGTGCCTTACCCAGCTTGTTACTTCGTTCAGCAAGCTGACTCGTCACTACAACACTCGGGCTAACTTCAAAAAAAAGATGGACAACTTAGAACAGGAGAATCACGAGCTGCGCGAAGAAGTTTCTGCTTTGAAGACTGGCTTGGCCAACTTGACTAATATGATGGAAGCTCTGGTGGTTGCTCAGAATCAGCCACCGAGTGTTCAACCTCAACCAACAAGGGCAAATGCTGAATTTCCTATTATTCCTGTATCCGCTACTCTGGCTGTTGTTCAAAACCGTATGCCTCAGGGTTATCCGTGGGGAATGCTAGAGAATTTTGCACCTGAAGGGTTCAATCTTGGCCCTTAAGATGCTCCAGTGTTTCAGACTATTATTACTCTGGCACTTCCTGTGGTGCATACTGTTCCAGCTGCACCTCCTTCAGTGAATTTGGTTCCGTTTGTTAATGAAAATGTATGTCGTCCTTTCCCTCCGGCGAGTGAGGACTTGGGTTTTTATGGCAGAATGGATGATTTCCAAGAGCAGTTTGATAGAATGCAAAGAGAGATGAAGGCTCTTAGGGGAAAGGAGTTATTTGGGAAGAATGTGAATGAGCTGTGTTTGGTCCCGAATTTTAAAGTGCCTGCTAAGTTCAAGGTCCCAGAGTTTGATAAGTACAAGGGCAACACTTGACCTCGTGCTCACTTGGTGATGTACGTGAGGAGAATGTCTACTCATACTGATGATCAGCGTCTGTTGATTCACTTTTTCCAGGATAGTCTGACCGGCGCAGTGTTGAAATGGTATATGAGCTTGGACAGCACCAACATCCATACTTTTAATAATTTGGGAGAAGCATTCATTAAACAATACAAGTACAATGAGGACATGGTGCTCGATCGTGACCAGCTTAGGGCCATGGTTCAGAAAGACAGAGAATCGTTTAAAGAGTATGCGCATAGATGGCGCGAATTAGCTGCACAAGTGATTCCTCCCATGGAGGAGAAGGAAATGAATAAAAATTTTCTGAAGACGCTAAGTGCTTTCTACTACGAAAGAATGGTAGCAAGCGCCCCAAGTGATTTTATAGAGATGGTAGGGATGGGTGTCCTACTAGAAGAGGCTGTAAGAGAAGGCCATTTGGCGAAGGGTGAAGGATCCGGAGGTGTGTAAAAGCCAGTTTATGGGTTTACAATGAAGAAAGAAGGGGTTACCAATGTTGTCATGTAAGAGAGGAGGATAAATGATCCTAGAAGGAATTATCAGCGTCACCAGCAAGTTGCCTCAGTGACTCCTATTATGAATGCCGCTCCGACTACCATTGCTTATCAAAGACAGTCTCAGCAGGGGAACCAAGGGAATAATCAGAGATGGGAGAACTATGATCCTATCCCTATGAGTTATGCAAAGCTACTACCAGCATTGATTTAGAAGAATTTGGTCCAAACACGACCACCTCCAGCTGTACCGTCGCCATTGCCTTGGTGGTATTACAAAGCAGACCAGACGTGTGCCTTTCATCAAGGAGCACCAGGGCATAGTGGTTAAAACTGTTATCCTTTGAGGAATGAAGTGCAAAGGTTAGTGAAGTCTAGAATTTTATCTTTCAAAGACATGGGACCTAATGTGAAAGACAATCCTCTACCCAAGCACGGGGGAGTAAATGCTGTGAATATGGTGGCCGATTGTCCAGGCGACTTTCGAATTTATGACATTAATCTGGTTAGAGGAGATTTGGTGAAGATGCACGCAGACCTCTGTGAATTCAGTTACTATACGCATGACCACGCAGTTTGTGCTGTTTGTAGTACAAACATGTAGGGTTGCAAGAAGATAAAGGCTGATTTACAGGAGATGATGGATGAAGGTTTAATCCATATAATCAGGCCTAGGGCAAAGTATGAATAGGAAGTGAATATGGTTTCTAGATGTCCTGGTGAATTCAGAATTTTTGAAGTAGAGCATTTGAATGAAGATCTCGTGCAGTTGCATGCTACTTTCTGTTGTACTGCTGGTCAGGTGGAACACCGACATGGATCATGCGTGGTTTGCTGTCAAGACCCCCAAGGATGTTCTATTGTGAGAGAGGGTGTTCAATTGCTGTTAGACAATGGAACTATCAAGATCACAGGTCAGAGGGATGAATATCATGAGATTGATATGGTTGAAGTTTGTTTGATGGGAGAAGAGTCGGAGGAGGAGTACACCTCCGCGGATGAGTATTTCTCTTCAGAAGAAGATTTGTTTGCCGAAAATGATCTTTGGATGGATGATTGTGTTGAGGAAGGGTTAAACGTCATTGTACCTTGTTTTGGTGTGCCTTCTCATCTTGAGGTGGAATACCATAGCAAACCAGTTGTTACCCCATTAGTAATTAGTCTGCCAGGTCCTGTTCCCTGTAAATCAGATAAGGTTGTGCCTTACAAATACAACACTACAATCTTAGAGGATGGGATGGAAGTTCCCATCCAGCCAATGCCAGATGTTGGAAATATAGCTGATAATAGCAGGGTGACCCGTAGCGGTCGTGTGTTTGTGCCGGTTATTCGAAGAGATGTTGTTGCTGGAAAGAAAATTGCTGAGAATGATGAGCCTAAGAAGGCTATAGGAGAGACTAGTGGAGCTACATTAGAGAAAGAAGTGGATGATATCTTGAAGATAATTAAGATGAGCGACTTCAAAATTATAGATCAGCTATTGCAGACTCCTTCAAAGATATCCATCCTAGCTTTATTGATGAATTCCTCCGCTCATAGAGAATCACTGATGAGAGTACTATACCAAGCTTTTATGGAGAATGACATGCCGTTAGATCAATTCAGCCGCATAATTGGAAACATTACATCATGTAACAACTTGAGTTTCTGCGATGATGAGTTACCGGATGAAGGGAGGAATCACAACCTGGCCCTCCACATATCTATGAACTGCAAGAATGACTCGCTATCCAATGTGCTAATTGATAACAGATCTGCATTGAATGTTATACCGAGAAGTACCCTCATGAAGTTAAAGTATCAGGGAACACCTATGCGCCCGAGTGGCATCTTTGTGAATGCATTTGATGGGTCGAGGAAATATGTCATCGGTGAAGTAGACTTACCCATCCATATAGGAACACATTTGTTCCTGATAACCTTCCAGGTCATGGACATTATTCCCGCATATAGCTGTTTGCTAGGACGGACATGGATACACGAAGCAGGGGTTGTCACTTCAACTCTGTATCAGAAGCTAAAATTTGTGCGTGAAGGGAAGGTAGTGATCATAAATGGGGAGCAGGCGTTGTTGATACCCCATCTATCCTTTTTCAGTATTGTAGAAGCGAATGAGGCTGCTGTTGGAACCCAGTTCCAAGCTCTATCTATTGACAACATAAGGAGGAATGAGAATTATGTGGTTTCCCTGAAGGACGCGCAACATGTTGTATGCAATGGTCATAATACAGTTTGGTGGCGACTTGTGGATCCACCCGTGAACAAGAACAAAAATGGTTTGGGTTTCTCTTCGAGGAATGGCAAAGGATAAAGTTTAAAGTCAAAGTCTTCTGTGAACAGTTATCATGATGTTTTCCGCAGTGGAGGATACCTCCATCCAATTGGTTCTAGAATTAATGATGTTGAAGAGGATGAAGCAGAGCAGGAAGTACCGAATTATGTGACGCATGGAGTCCAAGTTCATAACTGGGTCACCATTGATGTTCCTTCTTGCATACATGTTTCAAAGTAATTTGTTTTGTTAATTTGTTTCTTTCTTTTGAAAAGCTTTCACTCTGCCCAAGGTGGAAGTATTAATGTTGTAGGGCTTATCTGTCTGCTATAACTGTTAAAATCATTAATAAAAGTTGTCTTTGCTTCCAAAATTATGTCTTTTATTTTCTTCTTTTTCCTAGGAAATGGTAATAAAAAAAACCTTTCAAAATAAATAATAACTGAAAATTAATCTGCATGATCACTTGTTATATGTGTCAGTTTCTAAAAGAAATCATAAATCATATGTGCAAATTAATTAAAAACTCGTTGAATAAAATGACCCTGCACCCTCTCCCAACTTTGATTGTCCTGTGTTTGGGGATGAGGAAGAAGATTATGATAAGATTACAGAAGAGGTCTCACGGTTGCTTGAGCACAAGGAAAATACCATTCAGCCATATAAGGAGCCTTTGGAAGTGATTAATTTGGGTACAGAAGAAGATCCGAAGGAAGTCAAGATTGGAGCATCATTGCATCCTGATGTAAAGAACGGGTTGATTGAGTTATTGAAAGAATATGTGGATATTTTTGCTTGATCTTATCAAGATATGTCTGGTCTAGATACAGGCATTGTCGAGCATCATTTTCCGTTGAAGCCAGAGTGTCTGCCAGTTAAACAAAAGTTGAGAAGAACTTACCCAGATATGGCAGTAAAGATCAAAGAGAAGGTCCTAAAGCAGATTAATGCTGGTTTTCTTGTAACGTCAGTGTATCCTTAATGGATTGCCAATATTGTTCCAGTACCAAAAAAAGACGGAAAAGTCTGCATGTGCGTAGATTACCGAGATCTAAATAAAGCTAGTCAAAAAGATGATTTTCCATTGCCTCATATTGACATGTTAGTGGATAGCACAACAAAATTCAAAGTATTCTCGTTCGTGGACGAATTTTCCTGATATAATCAAATAAGAATGGCTCTAGAGGATATGGAAAAAACAACGTTTATCACACCCTGGGGAACATTCTGTTACAGAGTGATGCCCTTCGGGTTGAAGAACGCTGGTGCAATGTACCAGAGGGCTATGACAATTCTATTCCATGATCTGATGCACAAAGAAATCGAAGTATATGTTGATGATATGATTTCCAATTCCCAAACTGAAGAAGGGCATATAGAAGATTTGTTGAAGTTGTTTCAGCGTTTGAGGAAGTATCGTCTCCGCTTGAATCCAAATAAATGCACCTTCGGAGTTAGATCGGGGAAATTGTTGGGTTTTATTGTTATCCAGAAAGGATTGAAGTTGACCCTGGAAAAGTCAAAGCAATTCAAAAAATGCCAGCACCAAGAACTGAAAAGCAAGTCAGGGGTTTCCTCGGGCGTTTGAATTATATCTCCAGATTTATTTCCCACATGACTGCAACGTGTGAACCGATCTTTAAGTTGTTAAAGAAAGATCAAAGTTATGTGTGGACGTATGATTGCCAAAGGGAATTTGAAAGTATTAAGGAGTATCTGCTTGAAACTCATATCTTGCTCCCTCCCGTAGATGGAAGACCGCTGATTATGTATCTAACGGTGTTAGATAAATCCATGGGTTGTATTCTGGGACAACAGGATGAAACGGGAAAGAAAGAGTTTTCTATTTATTATCTCAGGAAAAAGTTCATTGATTGTGAGTCGCGATATTCTATGTTAGAAAAGATATGTTATGCTTTGGCCTGGGCAGCAAAGCGTTTGCTGTAGTATATGTTGAATCATACCACTTGGTTGATCTCCAAAATGGATTCAATCAAGTATATTTTTGAAAAGCATACTCTTACTGGGAGGATTTCCCGCTGGCAGATGTTGTTATCTGAATATGATATCGAGTACCGCACTCCAAAAGCTATTAAAAGTAGTGTGTTGGCAGATTACCTTGCCCACCAGCCGGTGGAGGATCATCAGTCTACAGAATATGAATTCCCCAATGAAGATGTGATGTTCTTGAAAGTGAAAGATTATGATGAACCATTGCCTGAGGAGGGCCCCGACCCTGAATCTCATTGGAGTATGATATTTGATGGAGCTGTGAATGCTTATGGTAAAGGAATTGGTGATGTGATTGTTACTCCTCATCGATCGCACATTCCTTTTACTGCGAGGTTAACATTTGATTGAACTAATAATATGACAGAATATGAGGCTTGCATCATGGGTCTTGAGGAAGCTATGGATCTCAGAATCAAAATTCTGGATGTGTATGGTGATTCAGCTTTGGTAATAAATCAGATTAAAGGAGAATGGGATACTTGTCACCCTGGCTTGATCCCTTACAAAGATTATGCTAGAAGGTTACTACCCTTCTTAAATAAAGTTGAATTCCATCACATCCCTAGAGATGAAATTCATATGGCGGATGCTCTGGCAACTCGAGCTTCCATGTACCAAGTGAATACTTGGAATGATATACCCTGAATTACAGTTCGACGACTGGATAGGCCTGATCATGTGTTTGCAACAGAGGAGGTAGCAGATGAGAAACCTTGGTATTATGATATCAAGCATTTTCTTCAGACTCAAGAATACCCAATTAGTGTGTCGAGGAAAGATAGAAAGACACTGAGAAGATTGGCAGGCAGTTTCTTCCTCAGTGAAAATGTGTTATACAAGAGAAATTATGACATGGTCTTGCTCAGATGCGTGGATAGACACGAAGTGGACATGTTAATGCATGAGACCCATGAAGGTTAATTTGGCACTCATGCTAATGGACATTCGATGGCTAAAAATATGCTAAGGGCAAGTTACTATTTGTTGACAATGGAATCTGACTGTTACAAATTTGCAAAGAAGTGCCATAAATGCCAGATTTATGCAGATAAGATCCATGTGCCTCCGACACTTATCAATGTGATTTCATCCCCATGGCCTTTCTCTATGTGGGGTATTGGCATGATCGGGATGATAGAACCCAAAGCTTCGAATGGACACCATTTCATCTTGGTAGCAATTGACTACTTTACCAAATGGGTAGAGGCTGCTTCATATGCCAATGTTACCAAACAGGTGGTTGTGTGTTTCATCAAAAACAATATTATATGCCGGTATGGTGTGCCGAGCAGAATCATCAGTGACAATGGTTCGAATTTGAACAACAAGATGATGAAAGAACTGTGCAAAGAATTCAAGATTGTCCATCACAATTCATCTCCATAAAGGCCAAAGATGAATGGGGTTGTTGAAGCGGCTAATAAGAATATCAAGAGAATCATCCAGAAAATGGTTGTCACTTATAAGGATTGGCATGAAATTCTCCCTTTTGCTCTGCATGGATATCGAATATCTGTTCGAACATCAACAGGAGCAACCCCGTTCTCCCTAGTGTATGGAATGGAAGCTGTACTCTCTGTCGAGGTAGAGATTCCCTCGTTGCGGGTGATAATGGAAGCCAAGTTGACAGAGGCTGAATGGGTCCAGAACAGGTTTGACCAATTGAATTTGATTGAAGAGAAGAGGATGAAAACATTATGTCATGGGCAGTTATATCAGAAAATAATGAAGAAAGATTTTGATAAAAAGGTCAAACCTCGTGAATTCAGAGAAGGTGACCTCGTGCTCAGGAAGATCATGTCTTTCAACTCTCATGAGATTTCTGCTTTGATTCATTTGGGGATGTCCGAGGTTGAAGCTCACATGACTACCAAAGGAGGAATTAGAGGCTTACCCGCTCAGTTTTTATTGGAGAAAGCTCGTACTTTGCTAGGATGAAGAGTAGGGTTGCTTTTGAGCCAATCTTTGCCCTACTTGCCTACGGGTTGTTCTTATTTCCGAACATCGACAACTTTGTGGGCGTCAATGCCATCATCATCTTTTTGATAGGGAATCCAATTCCTATATTATTGGGTGATGCATATTAGTCTATTCACCTTCGGGATTCTTATCATGGATGGATGATCATATGCTGCACGCCTTTGTTGTATCAGTGGTTTATTTCTCACTTTCTGGGATGTTAGGAAGGAACCTCATTGGACTCCAGATATTATAGCCCTCACTCACTCAGATATTGTTTGGTACCATTAGGCCTACCATTATGTAGATATTATCAATAGTTGTGGTAGTTTTCCCAATGTACCTCTTCTTGGTACAAAGGGAGGAATCAACTACAAACTTATTCTTGCATAACGATAACTTCGATATCCGATAAGGAATAAGCCAAATAGTATTCATTTGAGTGGTTTCTTTCTTATAGAGGGAGAGAATCATAAAGAAGCTAAGGAGCAGATTGCAAAGGCTTGGTGTCATATTCAAAGTAAGAGTAGAAAGGACTTAGAACCTAGAGGGGTTGTTTCTTTGGAGCCTTATCTTACGTGGGTACAAGCAAGGGAAATTCAATTGAAGATGTCGTATTCCCGTGAGGAGCCTATGTTTGATATGTTTGTAAAGACCACTCCTCCCTTTTTAGATGATGTGGAAGAGCTTCAGCTTGCCCTAGTCAGGATGCAGCAGGAGAAGAAGGCTTGGAAGAATAAGTGTCAGACTTTAGAGATATCCTACCAGGAAGACTTGAAGGAGAAGGATGACCTAATTGAGATTCTTGAGACTTGTGCTATAAAGATGATGGACAAGCAAGAGGATTTATTTTCCTCTAGCACTCATTCAGGGCTTAGTCTTTCACTTCCCGACTCTGGTGATTGCAAAATGGTTGTCAATAGGTATGCAGAAGAGAACAAGCAGCTGAAGGCTCAGACTGCAATACTTACTGGAAAGTGTCAGTGTATGGAGTGATCTTCATCAACTTTTCTTTCTTAGGATTTTTAGATTCTATCTTCTTTTTGTACTTGGGATTATTATAATGAGATTTTCAGTATTTCAAAATATGTTAGTACTTTAATATTTGCAAATTGTCTATAAAATATTTGAGTTCCTTGAATTAATAATAATAAAATAAATCATGTGCATTGCATATCATGCATCATCTTGCACACATTGCTTACATTTCTGTTTATACCCAGGTGTCTTATTGAATTTCTCTACTTCGTTCAGCAAGCTGTCTCACCAGTATAATACTCGAGCTAATTCCAAGAAGAAAATGGAGAATATTGAACAGGAGAATCACGAGTTGTGCAACGAGGTTACTGCTCTGAAGACCGATGTTGTACCCCAATTTCCCCCCTAAGATTCCTCTATCATCGCCTTTCATCAATACAACAAGATCACACATTAGAGTTTGGGTACTTCTTCTACTTTGTTTTATCTTTGAGTTTGCTCTTGAGAGATCACCAAGCATCTTGAATTGTGTATCTTGTACATGTATTCTCTTAACTAACATCAAAATATGTATGTAAATATCTTTGAATGTTACCTTGTAGGTAATGACATAATTGCATTCATCTTACCATCTCCTAACACAGAGGATCAAAACTAGGGTTTGGAATTTAATCAGGAAATATCTGACATTTTTGGCAACACTCGATTCCATGTTTCTCTACATGTTCATGAGAAACTAATATTAGAAATTTGATCATCAATTCTGGTTTGGAAAGAGTCAATTGACAAAAAGGGGCTAAATTGGTCATTTTGTCTGAAATCAACCAAAGTCAACTGTTGACCAAGTGGACTTTTGGTCAACCATCAATTCAATGTCCCTATTTTCATATTTCATTGTCAATAGTGGCATAAAATCAAGAGGAAGTGTAAATTAGAGATAACTTGTCCATGAAGTTATTTGAAATTTTGAATTATTTCTAAGTGTGCATAGTGCTGAATTTTGATTGGTCATAACTTTCTCAATTTTTATTGAAAATGTAAAAGCATTATATGCCTATAAAGAGGATATAAAATTCTTCAACTTTGAATTAGAGGACTCAAGTCCAAAAAGTGAAAGGAGAAAAAGTTATGGAGCTTGGAAGTTTTTGGACACTTAGTGAAATTTCCCAAATATGCACAAAAATCTGATTTCTTCATGGTTAATTTTGAATGTCCATTTGAGCTAAAATCAAAAAGTTGGCAACATCAAAGTTGGATTTTTAAGTGTTCTCTTCATTTTTGGTTTGAGAATAATCTCAAATGGTCAATTTTAGAGAGAGATATGATGTTTAGGATTTGGGGCCTGGAGATGGTATTTTGCCCAGTCACACGCGCACCAAGCCAAGCATTTCCTCAAACAGTTTGTGGGCATGCCTTCACCATCATTTTTATCCTTGAAATATTGATTATTTTGAAAATTTTCCAACATTAAAGATCAAGGTATATGTGTTATGAACAACTTTGCTTCAGGAAGTTTCTCAAAATAGTTCCTACATTTCAAGATATAATCATGAGAAGTAGATGGCATGCAAAGACATGCATTCTAGAAAACACATGATGCGCATACATTCATGGCTACTTATCTCAATGATTCAATCTTTGTTTTAAAAATCTTTGAACATGAAAGTTGGGGTATGTAATGCCCTCTCCATTTTTTATTCAGACTTTGTTATATTTCACGCACTATGGAGAGAGATATAATGAGAGTATGTTATGATCGTAATTTTGTCCAGACTTTTCCAGCTCACATACTCATGCTTTTCTCACTTACTCAAAACGCACACCTTGTATCATCAATTATACACAAAATGCAAAACCACTTGCCTCTCACATTTTCTTAGCTCTTTTTCCCTCACCCTCGTTCCCTTACTCTATTAAAATAAGCCATATTCAGCATAGAAAGCACACAAGAGATCTCAAGAGCATTTCCTCTCTCCCTCATGAAACTCTTCTCTCTCTGCAAACTCAGAGTTCTTCTTCATTTTTTCTAAAGCTTCTTGCTCAAGATCAATTTCTCTAGCTCATTCTGTCACCTTGAAACATGAAGAAGAAGTTGCATTGGGTTTCTTACTGAATTCAGAGGCACTTTGTGGATTTATTTTCACAAATCGAGGTAAGCATCTTTAAACTACAACTCACAATTAAACTTGCATACTTGGCGAAGATTATGTGTATCATGTTTTAGTTGCCCAAATCTTAAATCTGAAGTATGATCCCATGCATCATGTTGCTTAATTTATTGTTCAAGAAGCTAGTTGAAACTCTGTTTGAACCAGTGCTTTAATGCTTAGTTTTTTTATCTAATCTTGCATCATTTAAAATAATCTTAAGTATCATTGTGTTCTTTGACATTTTGTGATTAATTTTGATGTTTGGATCATTTGATTTTGTTGAGAATCGAATGAGAAATTTGATCTGAAATTTTTTTGTTGAAATGCTCAACTCATAATTATGTTCATGCAACAATATTCGCGTGGCATTTTATCCATGATCCATGCATCTTTTGATAAAAAATTGGAGTCTATCGTGTTCTACTCATTTCAATCTTGAAGTATGATGTTTATATCTTGGGTTTCAAGGAGAAACGCGCGAGTTATTTTGATCTGAAAATCGTATTTTAAAACTGCAAAAATGATAAGAGTTTTTATTTTGGTAGGGATGAATAGGTGGCTTTTTTTTTCTATTTAACATGTTCTTAAAACTTTCTGCAACGCTTTCTGTTAAAAACAGGTGTAATACACCTTAATTATATTTTAAGTTTCTTTGTTTCTCTAATTTTGTTTAATTACTTTTCTTAATTCAAAAATCACCACAAAAATATTTTAAACTCTATTTTCAATATGTTTTCATTTCTGATTTTTATTTCTTAGTCTTATCATTTTTCATGATTAAATAAATTTAATTTAGTTTAATCAGGGTTTTAATCACTCTATTTGTTCTAGAATATTATTTCACTATTTCTACTAAACCAAAAAATCCTAAAAAATGTTTTTTAGTGTTATTGTGAGTCTTCTTATTGAAAATAATTTTTGTTCAATTTTACAAAATTTGTGGGACGTCATTTAAATCTTTTGTTTGGTTTTATTAATTTTTCTTTGTTTCTTTTTGATATTTTTTGTAAATAATTTTTATTTAATTCTTTCTTTTGAAATAAAATTCAATAAAAATATACTTACTGATCCTTAGAACTTACTTGAAATTTAGGGAGCCTTATACCAAATTTATTTGAATTTTAGATTAAATCGATTAATTTTTAACTTATTTTCCTTTTTTAGGGTTTTGTTTGATCATTCAGATTGGTTATTTGAAATTTCTAACTTCCCATGCCTAAAAAATCAGAAGTGAATTTTTTTAGAGTGCTTTCACAAGTTGAGGTCATAAAGATCATTTTCCTTGAATTTTAAAATGTGATTTCATATTTTTACAAATTATTTTCCAAAACACCTCTAGTTTAAGCATTTTGCTAGCTAGTTTCAAAGTTTGCATTTCTAAATCAAATTTCCATCTCAATCTAAGAACTCTAAATTCTATTCCTGACTTTTATAGAACTTTGGGAAGTCAGGGTTTTAATTTCATAATTTTACAAGTTATTTTCCTATTTTAAACTTAATTTTTGTACATAATTCTTGTTTAATTCTTAGAATGGCATTGAGGCTTATTTTAGGACAAATTATTCAACATCATTGGATCTTGGGTGTTGATAGGTTGGAAAACCAAATCCATCAAGATGGATGCATGATGTTGATGACATTTGAAACTAAATTTCATCTAACGCATCCCCTCCTCTTTCATCTTGTTCATTCCTCACTTGTACTATATGTTGATGTAAAATTATCTATATATCATTTCTCTAAACATGTGGTACATAGATTGCTATTTAACGGCCTCAAAATAGGTGCAACTTCTACATAAGTCCACTTACGATTATTTAACATATGGCTAAATTTTGTCCCGATTTGAGAAATGATCATTCGTGGCCCAAACCCATGTTTTCAAGCCCAAGTATGTTAATTTGAAGCCTTTGATCTCATAATATTGAGATTCATTGTTAGGAGGCTTTGGCCTTATCAATCCTCTAATGAATCTTCATAAACTTTGGTCAAAGTGAATCCCTTAAACACTGTTGATCATTTATTATCGCCTTGATAATTTTAAATGAATGATATACTTGACAAAAAGCAAATGAAACTTTTTGTTGAGAGACTTTGATTTTATCAATCTTCTAATGAGTTTTAAATGCAATTTTCAAGATGGTTATTCAACTAACTCCTAACTTCTAACAATTAACTTCATTTTTATGCTCTTACCATATGTTTAAGCAACATTTATTTCAGCATCTATATTTCATGATATTTTCATCTTTGCTCACTTGAGCTTTTCATTTTTCTTTTTTTTGAAGATACCTAATAACCAACTTGAACAATAAAAAGCTTTAATGTTACTCAGACTATTTGGTTACTATCCTTTTGCATTTTGGAGTTATTGACTTCTTGGACTTAGAATTAGAAGCCTTGACCTACCTTGAGACCTTGTGACCTCAACTGTTATTTTGTCTGGGGCTCTTGGGGTTTACCTCCAAGACATTGGGTTGTTTTTTTCTTTGTGTGTAGGTTATTTTGATTACATGCTTTGTCTGTGATCGAGAATTCATCTGTATACAACTGTTGCTCTGCCCAATTTTTGTGAATACTTATTGCCTTTGAAGCTTGGTTTTCTTAAGAGGTTTATTATCCTTGCTTGTTTGGTTTTAATCCAAAGGATGGGAATTCTACATTGACTCATTGTGTCAAGTGTTGGCTTCTTGTTGGTTAGACAACTCTTTTCCATAGCTTTTACCTTATGTTTTTATGGTAGCCTCTTCATCTCCTCCTACCTTATTTAATTTCAAAAACATTCTCCCTCCTTTTGAAAACTCTTCTTGTTTTAAACTTGAACCGCTTTCATAATAAACTTGGACTTAGGTCCATGCATTTTCAAAATATTTTCTTGATCAAATTTTAATCAACTTAATAATAATTTGACATTTTTTTGAGAAGACTAAAAGTTAATCAATCTCATTCAAACTATCTTTGCCACTTTAACTCATTTACTTTAAAATTTTCTCGAAAGATAGACTCTTGTCAATCCTTGAAGTGATGCGAGCTACTATACTTTTATGATATGTAGTGAAGTGAGATATTTTCCACTTGGGGGTTGAGTGAGGCTTTGTCAATTTTAAAATCCAAGCCATATCCTCCACTTAGAGATGATTCAAATTCTCATTTCTCATGATTGTGGGTAGTAAGTATGTTCTTCCCCTCGGATAAGACGATGATGTTTTGTCTCTTAAAAATTAACCAATACACTTGTGTTTTAAAATTTTAAAAGGTGAACTACGAGTACCCTGATCCCCTATTGCACGGAAGGTGATACGTAGGCACTAAAGGTTCACAAATGCGACGGGTGAAAATTGTAAAAGAATACTTATTTTCTCATCTCCACAATCTATTTTTATACAACATTTATATCCAAAATACAGAGATTTTCAAAGAGGTTCCTACAGAGTACCGTAGATATTTAGGGTGCTAATATCTTCCCTTTGCATAACCAACCCCCGAACATAGATTCTCTCCCTCTCTTTTTGGGTTATTTTCTCTTTTCCCATTCCTTTGAAAATAATAAAGCGCGATGGCTATTTTTATTTGATCTGTGTGAGTCGAGTCAATCTAATGACTTAGTCTCAACATTTCTACCGCTATAGAAAAAATGGCGACTTCACTGGGGAAAGATTGACCTATTGTTGGTCTATCTCTAAGTGGGTTGAGCCTATCTTTGTTTATTTGTGTATATGCTTTTGTTTGTTGTATATTATGTGTTGTAAATATGTTTGTCTGAATTTTCTTGGTTTTCAAGATGCTTGATAATTTTTCATAAGTCCTCTACCCAGACTTGGGCAAACTTAAGATAGGACGGGCAGTATAGTCATGTTAAGTTTGAGGGAGTAATCCCAAAAAAGGAGGCATGAGATCCCCCACTCAGTGGAGGCCCCTTTGACTGTAGTGTTGTATACCGAGTAATCGAGGAGACGTGTTGCTTTCGACCTGGGAGCCAGCTGAAACTGAGAATCGTAGAACCTTTAACCCATCTTGGCCTTTTAGGTGTAGTGTAGAAGCTATGACGGAGTAATCCATAAATGGTTGTCACGCGATACTAAACTTGGACGAGTTTTTTCTTAGAATATTGCTAATTACTGAGTCAATCGGGAAGTTGGTAATATCCGAAGGAAGGATGTAGACTCTGGGAACCTCTTAGAACCTTGTTCGACAGGTGATAAACTTTTAGGTCATACCTTATGGGTATTAACTTTGACCCCATGCTCGTGACGTCAAACCTATGAACCATGTGTTTTTGATCTTGTGTATGTTTGTTGCATCATGCATTCATGCACCCATGAGCATCCTTTAAAACATTTTGGTTCTACGGACTTAAAGTTGACTCTTTGTAAATATCTCAAGTACTTTTGACCATGGATTCTGGAAAAATAAATACTCGGAAGTATAGTTTCAAAGATCCCAAG
Source organism: Vicia faba (assembly GCA_948472305.1). Classification (NCBI taxonomy): domain Eukaryota; kingdom Viridiplantae; phylum Streptophyta; class Magnoliopsida; order Fabales; family Fabaceae; genus Vicia; species Vicia faba. The sequence goes on along the minus strand of OX451740.1, from coordinate 922,765,518 downwards.
ATAGATGACTTGATGAGTCTGATTGCCGAGATCGAGAGTTCTACAGATTTTCTGAGGAAGTATGGGTCCGTCATTTCTTTAGGAAGCTTAGGATGAAGGAGGGTCTTCTCCCTACTTTTATCCAGTTCTACGATCCCATGTATCGATACTTTATTTTCCCTGATTATCAGTTGATGCCTACATTGGAAGGGTATTCTTATTTATTAAGTTTACCTATTACGGACCGTGTTCCTTTTATTGGTTTAGAGGGGGAGCCAAAATCTCATGAGATTGTTGTTTTAATTCATTTGGAAAATTTTGAGATTGAGGCCCACATAACTACCAAAGGAGGGATAAGAGGATTACCCGCTCAGTTATTATTGGAGAAAGCTCGCTATTTTTCTAGGATGAAGAGTATGGTTTCTTTTGAGGCCATATTTGCTCTACTTGCTTATGGGTTGTTCTTATTTCCTAATGTCGAAAAATTTGTGGATATCAATGCTATCAAGATATTTATGATTGGGAGTCCAGTCCCTACATTATTAGGTGATGCTTATTAATATATTCATCTTCGAGATTCTTACTATGAAGGGATGATCATATGTTGCACACCTTTGTTGTATCAGTGGTTTATTTCTTACTTACCTAGGTCCGACGCTTTCTGGGATGTCATGAAGGAACCTCGTTGGGCTCCAGAGATTATGGCCCTCACTCATTCAGATATTGTTTGGTATCATTAGGATTGCTATCATGTGGAGATTATCCATAGTTGTGGTAGTTTACCCAATGTACATCTTCTTGGTACAAAAGGAGGAATTAACTACAATCATGTCCTTGCACGATGAAAACTTGGATATCCGATGAGGGATAAGCCAAATAATATTCATCTAAGTGGTTTCTTCCTTAAAGAGGGAGAGGTTCATAAGGAAGCTAAAGAAGACATTGAAAAAGCTTGGTGTCATATTCACAGGAAGAATAGAAAGGACTTGGGACCTAGAGGGGCTATTTCTTTGGAGCCTTATCTTCAGTGGGTACAAGCAAGAGCCATCTAGTTGAAGATACCATATTTCCGTGAAGCACCTATGCCTGATATGATTGTGAAGACCACTTCTCCCCTATTAGATGATGTGTAAGAGCTTCAGCTGGACCTAGTTAGGATGCAGCAGGTGAAGAAGGCTTGGAAGAAAAAGTGTCATACTTTAGAGATGTCATATCGAGCAGACCTGAAGGAGAAAGATGACCTGATCAAAATTCTTGAGAGTCGTGCTATAGAGATGATGGAGAGGCAAGATGATTTATTTTCCTCTAGAGCTCAGTTAGTACCTAGTTTCTCACTTCCCAACTCTGGTGATTGGAAAGAGGTCGCCGACAGGTATGCAGAAGAGAACAAGAAGTTGAAGGCTCAAATTACAATACTCACATGGAAGCGTCAGTGTATGGAGTGATCTTCATCAGCTTTGCCTTAGGATCTTCGATTTTCAACTTATCTTGTACTTGGGATTATTGAAACTTGTACTAAAACATTGTAATCCATTTTGAAGTTATTTTAATGAGATCTTTCAGTATTTCAAATGTGTTAGTACTTTAATATTTGTAAATTGTCTATAAATCTTTGAGTTCCTTGAAATATTAATAATAAAATAAATCATGAGCATTGCACATCATGCATCATCTTGCATATATTCTTGCATTTCTATTCATACCCAGGTGTCTTACTGTGTTTCTCTACTTCATTCAGAAGCAAGCTGTCTCACCAGCACAATACTCGGGCTAATTTCAGGAAGAAAATGGAGAATCTTGAACAAGAGAATTGCGAGCTGTACAACGAGTTTACTGCTCTAAAGGATGGTATGGCCAATCTGACTACTTTGATGGAATCGTTGGTGGCTACTCAGAATCAGCCACAACTTGCTCAACCTCAATAGACAGCAGTTGGTTTCGAAGCTCTAATAGTTCCCATTTTTGTTACTCCAGTTACTGTTGTTCAGAATTGTATGCCTCAGGGTTATCCGTGGGGAATGCCAGAGAACTTCATACCAGAAGGTTACAATCTTGATACTCAAGTTGCTTTGTTTGCTCAAACTGCTGCTGTTTATGCACCTCCTGTGGTGCATGTTACTCATATGGCAAGAAAATAGATCCATTATACTGCACCTCCTTCGGTGAATGCTATGTCATTTGGTAATGATGAATTCTATCATCCTACTCATCCTACGAGTGAAATTATGGGTTTCTATGATCGCTTGGATGATTTCCAAGACCAGTTCAATGAGATGCAGAAGGAAATGAAGGCCCTTCGGGGAAAAGAATTATTTGGACAAAATGTTAGTGAAGTATGCCTAGTTTCCAATGTAAAGGTCCCAACAAAGTTTAAAGTGTCGGAATTTGAGAGGCACAAGGGAAACTCTTTCCCTCGTTACCACCTTGTGTTGTATATTAGGAAAATGTCTACCCATACTGATGATAAGCGTTTTCTCATTCATTTCTTCCAAGATAGTTTAATTGGTGCTGCTATAAAGTGGCATATGATTCTAGACAATAGCAGCATCCGTACCTTAAATGACTTGGGAGAAGCCTTCATCAAACAGTACAAGTACAATACGTTCATGGCACCTGACTGTGATCAATTAAGGGAAATGGCTCAGAGAGACAAGGAGTCATTCAAAGAATATACGCAGAGATGGCGCGAGATATCTGCCCAGGTGGTTCCACCTATGGGTGAACAAGAAATGACAAAGGTCTTCCTGAAATCCCTTGGATCATTTTATTATGAGAGGATGGTCGCCAGCGCGCCTAGTGATTTTACCGAAATGGTAAGCATGTGAGTTCGTTTAGAAGAGGCTGTTAGAGAAGGGCGCTAAACTAAAGATGAAGGGACGAAGAAGTTGTCATATGGGTTATCTTGAAAGAAATAAAGTGAGGCTAACACTGATATTAAGGAGAGAAAGATCAGACCACCCAGAAGACATCAACGATACCAGCCATAGGTTACTTCTGTGACTCCTGTCGTCAATGTAGCTCCAACTACTGTTGCCTATCAAAGACCACCTCCTCAGTGAAATCAAGGGAAAAATCAGAGGAGAGAGGCTTTTGACTCTATTCCCATGAGCTATGCAAGGTTACTCGCAGTGTTAATTTAAAGGAAGTTGATTCAGACCAGGCCACCCCCCGCTATACCATCACCCTTTCCTTGTTATTATAAGGAAGACTAGACGTGTGCTTTTCATCAGGGAGCACTAGGGCACAATATTGAGAACTGTTATCCTCTGAAATCTGAAGTACAAAATATGGTGAGACCTGGCCTCTTATCCTTTAAAGATGTTGGCCCTAACGTGAAAGATGCTGGTTGTCTAGGGGACTTCGGGATTTTTGATATCAACCTGGCTATAGGATATTTGGTAAATATGCATCCTGACCTCTGCGAGTTTAGTTACTATATGCATTTCCATGTTGGTTGTGGTATTTGCAGTACATATATACAGGGGTGTGATAAGATAAAGGTTGATCTTCAAGAAATGATGGACGAAGGCCTCATTCATATAATCAGGCCTAGAGCAGAATACGAGGAAGATGTGAATATGGTTTATGGATGTCCCGGTGAATTCCATATTTTTCACATGAACCATATGAATGATGATTTGGTGCAGTTGCATGCTACTTTCTATCACATGGATGGTCAATTAGAACACCATTATGGATCTTGCCTGATTTTCTGCAGAGATTCTCGTGGTTATTCCATTGTGAGAAGGGGTATTCAAATGTTATTGGATAATGGTACTATCAAAGTTTCAGGCCATAAAGATGATTACAAAAGGATTAATGTGGTTGAAGATTGTTTGGTTGAGACTGTGACAAATGATGAGTATGCTTCTGCAGATGAGTTCTTTTCCTCAGATGAAGATATATTCTCCAACAATGATTTTGTGATACCCAAGGATTCTGAAGAAAGGGTGAATGTTATTGTGCCTTGTTTTAGTGTTCCTGACCCAATTGAGATTCAGTACTGTAGCAAGCCAGCTGTTTCTCCAGTTGTGATTTGTTTTACCGGTCATGTTCCTTATGAATCAAACAAGGTTGTGCCATACAAGTATAATGCTAAAATTCTAGAGGATCGTGTGGAAGTTCCTATCCAACCTTTGTATGATGTCAAGAATATTGCTGAAGCCAACCGAGTAACCCGCAGTGGCCGTGTTTTTGCACCGGTTATTCGAGAGAATGTTAGTGCTAATAAGAAGATTATTGAAAGTGTTGAACTTAAGAGAGCATTAGGGGAGTCTAGAGGTACTACTCTGGAAAAAATATGTGGAAGATATACTGTATATTATCAAGATAAGCGACTACAGGATCGTAGATCAATTATTTCACATACCATGAAAGATATTTATTTTAGCCTTGCTGATGAACTCTCCTGCCCACAGGGAATCTTTGATGAGAGTATTGGATCAAGCTTTCGTGGAAAGTGATATGCCGTTGGACCAATTCAGTAGTGTGATAGATAATATTACATCCTGTAATAACCTAAGTTTCTGTGATGATGAATTTCCTGACGAAGGAAGGAATCATAATTTGGCTCTCCATATCTTTATGAACTGTAAGAATGATTCATTATGAAATGTGCTGATTGACAGTGGATCCACTTTAAATGTCATATCGTGGAGTATGCTTATGAAGTTGAAGTATGAAGGGACTCCCATGCGCCCGAGTGGCATAATTGTGAAAGCTTTTGATGGATCAAGGAAGTATGTCATCGGGGAAATAGATATGTCCATTCATATAGACCCGCGCCTTTTTTAAATTACTTTCTAGGTTATGGATATTGTGCCCGCTTACAGATGTTTACTAGGACAACCATGGATATACAAGCCATGGGCTGTCACTTCAACTTTGAACCAAAATATGAAGTTTATGCGTGAAGGAATGGTGGTCATCATAAATGGAAAACAGGCGTTGCTAATATCTCATTTATCTTCTTTCAGTATTGTGGAAGCAGATGAAGCTGTTGTTGGAACCCAATTCTAAGATTTATCCATTGATAATATAAGTGGAAATGAGAAATCTATAGCTTCATTTAAATATGCTCAGTAGGTTGTGCGTAATGGCCCTACTAAACTATGGGGCAAATCATTGATCCGTCGGTGAACAAGAATAGAGTTGGTTTGAGATTTTCTGTGAAGAATGGTAAAGATGAGAACATGAAGCCGAAGTATGCTTTGGGAAAATATAAGTGTAATACGGTGGCAAAACCGACTATTATACTGGTTTTGCATTTGTATTCGCAAATGTTGTGGTAAGAAACAGTCACCACCATCTTTTCTTTTATCCAACAAAGGAAAGGGTGAAAAGAATAGAAAAAGACCTTTCGAGATAATTTCTGAGTAAGGGGGGTAAATTATGGAAAGGGAAGGTGTTAGCACCCTTTCCATCCGTCGTTATCTATGGGCTCTTAGATGCTAGCTCATTTGAAAATACCTTGTGTTTGTGTGTTTGAAAAAGTATTTGGAAAAAATTTCTTAGTGCGGCAAACTTTGTAATGTTTCTCGTGTCGTGGAGAACGTATACAAAGTGTCTTTCAAAATATTTTTTTGAAAAAAGTGTATGTGTGGAAAATTGTTTTATTTGAGCAAGCATCTAAGAACTATCTACCTACTCGAAAAGGTTTGTTCTTTTCCTCTTTTCCTTTAGACAATGCTATCTTACTATTAGTGAGTAGGTAGCCCTATCATTGGATGTTTAAGGACAATCGAGGGTCATAGTAAGATCACAAAGGCAACTAGTAAGATATCTTAGTAATTACCCTAGGGTTTTAAGATCATTTTACTGAGGCAACGTTAAAAGTGTCATCAATGGACTTATGATCTCTTAAACCAAAGGGTAGCCACTAAAATCTCTTACCTTCGAGAATTGTGATTGTTTATTCTGAAGGCAACAATTGGAGGTACCTTAGATTTGCACGTGTGCAAGTGCGTTGTGTTTCAGTTATTTATCTTTGATGTTAGGTCTGCTAATGTTTTCTTTTAGTTCTTGTCATGCAATCTGTGATACGGTGGGAGAACTGACTTATGAATTTTGTGTTTGTTTTCGCAAATGTTTCGGTTGAGCAAGAGTCGCCACCGACTTTTTATTTTATCCTAAGGAAAGGTTTAAAAAGCACAGCAAAAACCTTTGAGATGTTTTCTTGGGTTCGGGGAGTAGATTATAGAAAGGGAAGGTATTAGCACCCCTTCTATCCATGGTTATCCATGGGCTCTTAGTTATTTGCTTAGATCACTTGCCTTTTTTAATTGTTTGAAATGGTGCTTGTGTGTGTGGGTTTGAAAATGTTTTGAAAAGAGGCCAATGTAGTGGCAACCTTTGTAATGATCCATGTTGGGATGTATACAAAGGTGTATGTCTTTTGAACAGGTTTTCATTTGTTTTTGAAAGTCGTTTTGAAAGTGTAGTGATGTGTGATTTTGAAATTAGGCAAGTGTTTTGTTTTGCAAGTTTGATTCAAATAACTAAGAGGTTGTCTACTCCTAGATTTCTCAAAAGATTATTGCTATAATTTAACCTTTTTAACAAGTTTGTTCCACCATTGTATTTGGTGGACAATCTTGTGTTAGGATGTGAAAGGGACGGGCGCGGGTCATCGTTTAGACCATAATTGCAATGGTGCCAAGTATCTTTGGGCATTTTCCTTAAGGGACTTGATCATTTTTTTAGGCAACTTTCGAAAGCGTCATCGAGGGACTATGATCATTTGAATTGTGTTTATTTTGCCCAAAGAGACCTAACATGCAATATGGCCCAATTTTGAAAGGCAACAAGTGGATATAACCCTAGGGGTGTTAGTGTGCAAGTGTGTTTTATTGCATACAAGAGTTTTTCTTTGAATTAGGTTTTTCTATTTCATTGATTTTATCTTGTCATACACGTCCTAATTACTAGCAATAAGAAGCGGAAATGTAAAATCCTACGCTATTACAATAGTTAGGGGAGGGGGATACACATTTGTACATGGGGGGTTCAACGAGAAAAATAGACAAAAAAGAAAATAGCGAAAAACAAGATATATAGAGAGAGGGAGGGAGCCTGCGCGCTGTTGGGAGGCCATCAGAAGTTCTGACCCAGATCCGCTGTCAAATGATCAACCTGTTGGTGAAACTGGATGAGTCAGAACTTCTGACTCTAGAACCTGCAAAACAGAACCTTGTTAGTGGGGAAACCAGAAATTCTGATTTCCCTGCGCTGCAAGACAGAAGTTTGTTAGTGGAGAACCCAGAAGTTCAGATTCTGCTGAAAAGGCAATAACTCTCAGAGGTTCTGATGTTATTGACAGCAAAACAGGCTTCAGACGTGCTAACGTCAAAGTCAGCACTGGGCTTTTTCCTGCACTAATCAGAACATCTACAATCCTGTTGTTACTCCACAAAACAGAAAACATATTTGGAACAGATCCAGCAAAATAGCAAAATGTCCCAGAGGTCAGAATCACCAAGGTCACAGGCAAGTCCTAAACTGGCTCAGAACGTTCTGAGGTATGAGAGTCCTCAGAACATAAACAGCAATAACATGAATATTTACATTATGCTACTTGAATATGCACAGCTGATGATGCTTAACAGTGTGGTGAGGGTCAGCAGGTGCTTACCTGACTTTCTGGAAAAATGGTGGGTGAAAGTTAGTTTTTTGGTTCTGGTGGTGTTCTGGACATATTTGGAAAAGGGGAAGTGAAGGTGTATACGTGTATAGGGTCAGAAGTTTGGAAAGAACGTTTTTGGTTTACAGAAAAGAGCTGGGTGTTTGATGAAGTTGAAGGTGAGAAACTTAAAGTTATGAAACAAAGCTGGAAATTTTGGCAGAGTTTCAGAATGTTATGTTGCTAGGAGTTTCGTTTCTCTCTTATCAATTTTTCTGTTTCTTTTCTTGAACTTCTTGAACGTCTTTTGCAGTGGTGAAAGCTCTCTATTTATAGGCAAAGTTCTTGTGGATACCTTGAACATTTAAGGCGCCAACAGAGTTTGAATTTGTTCTTTGACAGAAATTCCTGGGAAGTTGTGATAACAGCTATTTTTCAGCCTAGGTAGCAGCAGCAGGCGTAGATTGGGGGAAGTGACCTCTGAAATGGGCGGTGGCGTGAAGACCCATGCCAGAATCTGTGCAAAAGCATTTTCCAAGCCACACGTGAACGCTCAGGAGTGGTTGGAAGCATTAATGGGCATTAAATGGTGACAAGACCTGTCAATACCAACATTCTGGTTGTTGAATCAGCAGCGTAAACCATGCTCTGGCCTTGGCTACCTGTTGTCTTAGCAAGCTCTGGAGATTCTCCTGGTTTTCTAGTACGTTCCTTGGATCTACTTCTGGATAATCTGGACTTAGAGATTCTGTATCAATGTGACACCTATCCCTCTGACCTTTCATCTTCTGACTTCAACCTGTTCTGAAGGAGCCTTTATACTTTCATATTTCTCTTGCATTCCTTTAGCAAGTTCTGACTGAGCTTGTGTAACTGCTGAAGGGGTATGTTCTGTTTGAGGCTTACACTCTGAACCACGTTTATAACGTCTGATTGAACTGATGTAGCTGCTGAAGAGACAACTTCTGACCATCCTGAGCCAAACTTGCAACTTCTGACCGTCTTCATCTGGAATGGATCCAGAAGTTCTGAAGCGCTGATTTTTCCAAAAAACACTTATTTTAAAGAAACATTCTAAGCACTTAGAATTTGATTTTCCTCAAGATGAAAGCATTGTTTTTGGAGTTTGTGAGATCATCTTGCTCTTGTAAGTGACTTGCTTGGGCAAAAGGATAACTCAGGACTTGGATTTGTTCCAGGGGATTTTGAAAAATCTAAGATGGTTTCCTAAAGAAAGGGAGGGCAAATTTTGGGGTACAACACAATCTTATTAGGCATATATCTAACAGTTCAATATTAGTGTGGAAAATTAAATTTCGTAATTTAAACTAGCTATTACATGGCTTTGGGGAGGGGGAAAATTAAAATTCCAAAATGGAATAAAAGCAGTAAAGAAACCCTAATTAATCTATTACAATCCATGGGCAGATACAATATTAAGAAAGTAATAATGCGGGAAGTAAAATGAACGTGCGGGGATTAAAAATAATGTTTGCTTAAAACTCTAAAGAAATCTATGCAAATTAAGAAAAATCTTTTTTGGTTGTTTTGTTTATTTTTTGAAGAAAATACTTGAATTAAAATTAAAAAAAAAATGAATAAAAAGTGATTAAGAATAAACCTAAAAAAGGAAATGAATTCTAATATTTTTGTATTTTTATTATTGAGAAGAGATTTGAAATTAATTAAATCTTAAGTCTATTGATTTTAAATTAAATAAAAAAAAGTTAAGATAACTATAAATTAATTTACAAAAATTAGATTTAATTAAAGAAAAAAAGAAACTAAACCTAATATTTTTTTATGGTTTTCTGATTAAATAATAAAAAAAGATTTAAAAGAAACAAAATAATTAAAACAAAAAAAGAAAATGAAATAGGAGAAATGGGCTTGCTGTTGTGGAAGAAATTTAGGGGGTATGTGGTTTGGAATTTCGTTAGGCCCAAACCAATCCAGCCCAAGCTCTGCGCCTGATCCAGTGGAGAGTGCACCCTAAGGTACACCATGGTCTTCAACCATTTGGGGACGTTGGATTTGCCATCTCAGGACTGAATGACCCAAATGTGAGGCCCATCATACACCTGCTTCCCTTCATGCGCATCAGATCTAAAACAAATTGGTTTAAAAAATTAAAAATAACAACCCCATGGATCAAACCTAGGCACCTCAAGAGGGAGTATCCTTGCACGCTTTCCTTTTCACTATTGAGCCATTCAAGTTAATTGTTGTTATAATAAAACAATAAAAATATAATGGAATCAAGCATCAAATCCCAGTTAGCAAAACGCACACACTTCAAAATTTAAATGAACCAATCAAATCGCGCGATCTTGCCATGCAGACTCCCAATAGAGTCAACATAATTCAAATACACCGGAGCAGCTCTCCGTTCGTCTTCTCCATCCACACAAAAATAGGATCCACGATTTTAAAAGCTTTGAGTCCAGAATAATAGGCCTATTCCGCACAAAATCGCCTTCTGAATCCGAATCTGACCTTGGTTTTAACAGATCATGCCTTAATCATTCAGTTCGAACCAGGATTCAGATTATACCCTAAACATGGAAAATCCTTGTTTTTGCACCTAACCTCTCATGTAACACGTTAGAAACAAGCAAAAAGATTATATGAACGTGAAAATATGCATTAGAATCATTTATATTGCATGCATTGAAGGATTCAATTATTTAAATTTTACTAAACAGGGGCGACTTGGTTGGCCGGTTTCAGGAAACTTCATGCATGAATAAGGGATGGTATGGCCTCCTGGGAGCCTCAGGAGTAATGCTTTACCTTTTGTTTGGATTGAAAAGGGATGGAACCTTGATTGCGAATTTTGAAAACTTTGATTTTTTTTTAATTCTGAGAGCTTTTTTCAACTGATAATTTCGTGTCCTTGGCTTATGGTTGGCTTGTATATTTATAGAGGAATGGAAATGTGAATAAAAATGGAAAGAATCCATGCATTGATCATGGTTTTGAAAGCAAAAATCAAGACATTGAAGAATTGCCATATTTGATGATTTCTTGCCCTTCTTGTCATACGTTGAACCTAGTCTTTTTTCTCATGTCTTGCACGAATTTTAAGGCCCAATATCAACCCAAATCATCAGCCCATGTGTCTATATTATTTATTTATTTATTTATTATTTTATGCAATTTATTTTGTGTTTGTTTGAATAAAAACAAAATAAATATGAATAAAATAGAGAAAAAATGCAAATCAAGGTGAGAGTTAATTTAGGGATCACTTAGTAAGTCATAAACATATTTGAATCCCACAAAATAAGTCTATGAACTTAAAAATGCATTTTTACTCAAAGTTGACTTTTTGCATTTTCACCAATTTGCCCAATTTGTAATGCTCATAACTTGCTCAGTTTTTATATTTTGGAGATGATATTGGAATTTTTAGAAATATCAAGATGTCCCCTATAATCTCTATGTTTACCATTTTTTCATTTGGAGAAAATATCTTGATGTAACTTGCCTTGACAAAAAATTCCTTTTTATTGACTTTCAAAAAGACCTGTAATGTATTGGCTCATATCGTTATAATGATGCATTTTTGAAATTGAGGACAAAATAAAAGTTGTAGGGAATTGAGCTTTCTTCATAATGAGCTTTGGTTGGGGCAAAATGGATGAAGCATGTGAAAGTTATGCCTGGTCAAAATTCAATTGAATTTTCCTAGAAAACCCTAATTTAGCAATTTTTTATTCTTTATGATTTGAGAGAATTCCTTAAGGAATCATGATCAACAGGCTTCAGACGTGCTAACGTCAAAGTCAGCACTGGGCTTTTTCCTGCACTAATCAGAACATCTGCAATCCTGTTGTTACTCCACAAAACAGAAAACATATTTGGAACAGATCCAGCAAAATAGCAAAATGTCCCAGAGGTCAGAATCACCAAGGTCACAGGCAAGTCCTAAACTGGCTCAGAACGTTCTGAGGTATGAGAGTCCTCAGAACATAAACAGCAATAACATGAATATTTACATTATGCTACTTGAATATGCACAGCTGATGATGCTTAACAGTGTGGTGAGGGTCAGCAGGTGCTTACCTGACTTTCTGGAAAAATGGTGGGTGAAAGTTAGTTTTTTGGTTCTGGTGGTGTTCTGGACAGATTTGGAAAAGGGGAAGTGAAGGTGTATACGTGTATAGGGTCAGAAGTTTGGAAAGAACGTTTTTGGTTTACAGAAAAGAGCTGGGTGTTTGATGAAGTTGAAGGTGAGAAACTTAAAGTTATGAAACAAAGCTGGAAATTTTGGCAGAGTTTCAGAATGTTATGTTGCTAGGAGTTTCGTTTCTCTCGTATCAATTTTTCTGTTTCTTTTCTTGAACTTCTTGAACGTCTTTTGCAGTGGTGAAAGCTCTCTATTTATAGGCAAAGTTCTTGTGGATACCTTGAACATTTAAGGCGCCAACAGAGTTTGAATTTGTTCTTTGACAGAAATTCCTGGGAAGTTGTGATAACAGCTATTTTTCAGCCTAGGTAGCAGTAGCAGGCGTAGATTGGGGGAAGTGACCTCTGAAATGGGCGGTGGCGTGAAGACCCATGCCAGAATCTGTGCAAAAGCATTTTCCAAGCCACACGTGAACGCTCAGGAGTGGTTGGAAGCATTAATGGGCATTAAATGGTGACAAGACCTGTCAATACCAACATTCTGGTTGTTGAATCAGCAGCGTAAACCATGCTCTGGCCTTGGCTACCTGTTGTCTTAGCAAGCTCTGGAGATTCTCCTGGTTTTCTAGTACGTTCCTTGGATCTACTTCTGGACAATCTGGACTTAGAGATTCTGTATCAATGTGACACCTATCCCTCTGACCTTTCATCTTCTGAATTCAACCTGTTCTGAAGGAGCCTTTATACTTTCATATTTCTCTTGCATTCCTTTAGCAAGTTCTGACTGAGCTTGTGTAACTGCTGAAGGGGTATGTTCTGTTTGAGGCTTACACTCTGAACCACGTTTATAACGTCTGATTGAACTGATGTAGCTGCTGAAGAGACAACTTCTGACCATCCTGAGCCAAACTTGCAACTTCTGACCGTCTTCATCTGGAATGGATCCAGAAGTTCTGAAGCGCTGATTTTTCCAAAAAACACTTATTTTAAAGAAACATTCTAAGCACTTAGAATTTGATTTTCCTCAAGATGAAAGCATTGTTTTTGGAGTTTGTGAGATCATCTTGCTCTTGTAAGTGACTTGCTTGGGCAAAAGGATAACTCAGGACTTGGATTTGTTCCAGGGGATTTTGAAAAATCTAAGATGGTTTCCTAAAGAAAGGGAGGGCAAATTTTGGGGTACAACAGTTGCCCCTGTTCAATCTTCTTGAACCTGAAGAGTTAGATTGGCGAGTTTGCCTTTCGCGACTCGAAGGTAAAAGAAGATTGGACACCAGAGTGCCCTGAAATTTGCACTCGCATGTTGAAGTATCAGCAATGTGATGTTAGGAATGGGCTTACAGATGCCATTTGGAGAGGTGACAGATAGGGAGATGGGCTTATAGATGCCATCTGAAGACGTGACAGAACCTTGTCGGGAATGGGCTTATAGATGCCATTTGGAAGTGTCGATCGCATAAGAGATTCCTTAGCGAGAAATTTGTATATTTGAGGAAGACGGATGTTTTCCTGGCTTGTTACAGGTGTTTGATCTTCAATCTCCTTATGCAGATGTGCCCTGGCTAGATACAGGTATCGAATCTACAATCGGTTGTTCACAGACGTGTCCTGGCTGGATACAGGAGTCGAATCTGGAAATAGTCGTTAATAGATGTGCCCTGGCTGGATACAGGAATCGAATCTTCGGACTCTTCAGACGTGCCCTGGCTAGATACAGGAATCGGGTCTGGAAACGTGACAGTTGATAGATGTGCCCTGGCTGGATACAGGAATCGAATCTTCGGACTCTTCAGACGTGCCCTGGCTAGATACAGGAATCGAGTCTAGAAACGTGACAGTTGATAGATGTGCCCTGGCTGGATACAGGAATCGAATCTTCGGACTCTTCAGACGTGCCCTGGCTAGATACAGGAATCGAGTCTGGAAATGTTGTAGTTGACAGATGTGCCCTGGCTGGATACAGGAATCGAATCTTCGGACTCTTCAGACGTGCCCTGGCTAGATACAGGAATCGAGTTTGGAAATGTTGTAGTTGACAGATGTGCCCTGGCTGGATACAGGAATCGAATCTTCGGACTCTTCAGACGTGCCCTGGCTAGATACAGGAATCGAGTCTGGAAATGTGACAGTTGAAGGCAGCTGTCTTTGGGATTGTCTTTTTCCATGAAGAGGCAAAAACATAAGTTGTACGCAATGTCATGATGCATGATGTTCAACATGAGATAGTGTTGTATGCACTTTATCATGTATGTAAGTAAGATGTATGAAAGTGTGAAATGCTTATGAATGTATCTTCGTCTTAGGAAAATAGATCTTCGACGATCGGCTGGGGAGTTGCTCTGTGGCCGAGATACTTTGCTGAAGTTTTGATGAGAGGCCTGCTGAGGACTTTTAAAGATGGATTCCGCTGGGGATAATGATGATAGACTCCGCCGGGGATTATCAAAGATAAAATCCGCTGGGGATTGAAAGATAAACTCCGCTGGGGATACCAAAGATAAACTCCGCTGGGGATTTTGAAAGATAAACTCCGCTGGGGATACTTTTTCGTGGTGATTAGCTGAGGATAACCCAGTTATAAGTCCTCGTGAGGAATAACTCTGAATAAAGCTCGGGAGAGACGTCCGTACTCTGCAGGAGATAAGCTTCCAGAATCTACTGGGGATAAGCTTACTGCTTGGGGAGATGGATTCCAACTTTTCCTGGGGAAACTTTTGGAATTGTGCTGGTAAACGGTTCTACTGGGGTGTCCGTATTTCGCCAGGTAACAAACTTAGATCAATACTGCCGGGGATGCTTGCTGACGAATGCCTATACTCCGCTGGGGAATGTGGTGCCTTTTCAGGAACGATAGGGAATCAACTCTGCTTGGTGAAAGTATTGCCGAATCTTGTCTTACTCTGCAGGGAGTTGAGATGATTTAGTCGCATTCTTCAGTCGAATCTACCTTGGTACCTTGGCGGACAAAGCAACCCGACTGCATCAGACAACTTTACATTGCCCTGTGTCCGATGTCACCTGTAATTGATTTTTTTTCTTTTTTTTTTTATTTTTTATTTTTTATTTTTTATTTTTTTTCATACGCGAATATTTATGAATCAGCAATTTTAATGTCAAATGCATATATCAAAAACGAACATTGGACGTTCTTCGCAAGACAAACAGAAAGAAGAAAACAATGGTAATTTGTATGGACAAGTAAATTTGTATTGATTTGAACTTTGCCTGTGAATAGGCGTTTTTTTTTTTTTTTTTATACAAGGGGCTGACATCCTAGTAAGAGGACGCCGCCAAATAACATAGAATTTGAAAAGGAAATAAAACAGTTATGTGAACGATCCCACTGGGTTCCAACTCTGCTATTGCCTTTATGTCTTCGAACGTCTCATCGCTTTGTTACCTAGTTGAAGATGAAGCTGATTGGTCGATGCCGAAGTCTGAGCCAGGGAGTGGATACTGAATTCTGGATGCGATGTGATCCAATGAGACATAGTGTTACGCTTCATCCCTAACTTTTGCCTGGACCGCCCTTTCAGGTTTTCAGTCCACCGGGATACCCATTTTTGCCCAAGCCGCCTTTTCAAGTTTTCGACTTGCCGGGTGTACAGATTTTTTTTTTTTCATTTCATCCCTTATTTTTGCCCGAACCCTTTTGGTTCGCCGGGAAGCCCTTATTTTTGCCTAGGTATGTCAACCTAGCGGGTCTTTTATTTATGCGTAGTATTTTTTTACTATGTCTGCATTGGCGGGGTGAAGAAGGTCGTCACCATCCATGGTGGTTAGGATCATGGCTCCTCCTGAGAACACACGTTTAACCACAAATGGCCCTTCGTAAGTAGGAGTCCATTTGCCCCTGGGATCACTTTGAGGAAGGATGATGCGTTTGATTACCAGGTCCCCAACTTGATACTCTCGTGGTTTGACTTTCTTGTTAAATGCCCTAATCATCCGTTTTTGATACGTTTGACCATGACAGATAGCAGTGAGCCTCTTTTCGTCAATCAGATTTAATTGATCAAGTCGAGTCTGGATCCAATCATCTTCATTCAAGTCTGCATCCTTCATTATCCGGAGAGAGGGTATCTGAACTTCAATTGGCAAGACCGCCTCCATGCCATAGACCAAAGAGAAGGGAGTTGCCCCGGTTGACGTTCTGGCTGAGGTGCGGTACCCATGAAGAGCGAACGGTAACATCTCGTGCCAATCTTTATAGGTCACTGTCATCTTCTGCACAATTTTCTTGATATTTTTATTGGCTGCCTCTACAGCCCCATTCATCTTCGGCCGGTAGGGAGAAGAATTGTGGTGCTGTATTTTGAATTGTTCGCAGAGTTCAGTGATCATCGTATTATTGAGATTGGTACCGTTGTACGTAATGATTCTTTCCGGGACACCGTACCGACAGATCAGGTTATGCCGGATGAAACGTGCCACGACGCTCTTGGTTACTGTGGCATAGGATGCTGCCTCAACCCACTTCGTGAAGTAATCGATCGCCACCAGGATGAAGCGATGTCCATTAGATGCTGTAGGTTTAATCTCGCCGATCATATCAATGCCCCACATTGCAAAAGGCCAAGGTGCAGTCAGGACGTTCAGAGGAACTGGAGGAATGTGCACCTTGTCGGCATAGATCTGGCATTTATGACAAGTTCGGGAGTGTTGGTAACAATCAGCTTCCATTGTGGACCAGAAATATCCTGCCCGAAGGATTTTCTTGGCCATGGTGTGTCCACTGGAATGTGTTCCAAATGTGCCCTCGTGTAATTCCATCATAATTTTCTCTGCTTCAGTTTTATCCACACAACGTAGCAGAGTTGAATCATGATTCCGCTTGTAGAGAATGCCGTTGCTGAGGAAGAATTTTGCAGCAAACCTCCTCATGAACTTTTTATCATTGACAGACGCACCTTCAGGGTATTCCTGAGCTTCCAAGTACCTCTTTACCTCGTGATACCAGGGTTTTTCAATCACCTTCTCAGCCTCGAGCTCACAGCAGTATGCCGGTTCACCCAACTTCCAGATGATGATTCGGGGAGCCTCATTGTCCCATTTAACTTTGAACATTGAAGACATCGTAGCTAGTGCGTCTGCTAGCTGATTCTCCTCTCTTGGGAAGTGTTCGAAGGTTATCTCTTCAAAGTGGGGAAGCAAGGTCAACACATACTCCTTGTAAGGAATAAGATTCGGGTGTTTCGTATCCCACTCGCCTTTGATCTGATTGATCACGAGAGCGGAATCTCCGAAGACATTTAGAAATTTGATCCTTAAGTCGACTGCAGCTTGTAAACCCATGATACATGCCTCATATTCTGCCATGTTGTTGGTGCAGTTGAAACATAATCGGGCGGTGAGTGGAGTATGAGTTCCTTTGGGGGATATGATTACAGCGCCGACGCCGTTACCCAAAGCATTGAAGGCTCCATCAAAGTGCATAGACCATCGGGATCTCTCCTCAGGTCCTTCATCCGGTCCAGGTACTTCACAGTCAGTTACCACCATGATGTCTTCGTCCGGAAAATCAAAGTTTAATGATTGGTAATCGTCCACAGGCTGGTGTGCCAAATGATCTGCCAGTACGCTTCCCTTAATTGCTTTCTGAGTTGTATACTGGATGTCATATTCTGTTAAGATCATTTGCCACCTCGCTATTCTTCCGGACAGAGCAGGCTTTTCAAATATGTACTTGATGGGATCCATTTTTGAAATCAACAAGGTAGTGTGAGTCAGCATATATTGTCTCAGCCGGCGAGCAGCCCATACAAGAGCGCAGCAAGTTTTCTCAAGCAGTGAGTAACGAGACTCACAGTCGGTAAACTTTTTGCTCAAGTAATAAATAGCGTGCTCTTTTCGGCCAGACTCGTCATGCTGTCCCAGCACACACCCCATTGAATTGTCAAGCACTGTCAAATATAGTATCAGAGGTCTTCCTTCCACCGGTGGCATAAGAATGGGTGGCTCTTGGAGATATTCCTTTATCCTTTCAAAGGCGGCCTGACATTCATCATTCCAGCGTACCACTTGATCTTTCTTTAGCAATTTGAAGATTGGCTCACAAGTAGCAGTCAGATGTGAGATGAATCGGGCAATGTAATTTAGTCGTCCCAGGAAGCCTCTGACTTCTTTCTCTGTTTTTGGAGTCGGCATCTCTTGTATGGCTTTTACCTTGGCAGGGTCCACCTGAATACCTTTATCACTTACAATGAAACCTAGCAATTTTCCGGACCTTACCCCAAAGGTGCATTTGTTGGGATTCAACCTTAGCTTGTATAACTTGAGTCGGTCAAACAACTTCCTCAGATGGTCAAGGTGCTCCTCCTCATTTTGAGACCTTGCAATCATGTCGTCAACGTATACCTCAATCTCATGATGGATCATATCATGAAACAACGCAACCATGGCACGCTGATAGGTTGCCCCAGCATTTTTCAATCCGAATGGCATGACCTTATAACAGAAGGTGCCCCACTGAGTCACAAAGGTAGTCTTCTCCATATCCTCTGGAGCCATCTTGATCTGATTATACCCTGAAAAACCATCCATGAAGGAGAACACCTTGTGTTGAGCTGTATTGTCAACAAGGACATCAATGTGAGGTAAGGGGAAGTCATCCTTGGGGTTGGCCCTGTTCAGATCCCTGTAGTCGACACACATTCTGACTTTACCGTCCTTTTTTGGCACTGGCACCACATTGGCAACCCACTGAGGGTAAGAAGTCACTGCAAGGAATCCGGCATCAAACTGTTTCATAACCTCGGCCTTGATCTTTTCAGACATCTCTGGCCGCATCCGTCGGGCTTTTTGCTTTACCGGAGGGCAATCTTCCTTGGTTGGCAGGTGGTGAACTACAATGTCGGCATCCAAACCAGGCATATCTTCATAGGACCAAGAAAAAATCTCCATGTAGTCTGTAGCATCTGGATCAATCGTTGCTTCACGCTGAGCTCTAGATTGGCACCAATCTTGACCTCTTTCCTATCCGTCTCGGTACCCAAGTTAATTGTCTCCACAGGCTCTTCATGTGGCTGAATAGCCCTCTCTTCCTGGAGCAGCAGTCTTGCGAATTCACCAGGCACTTCGCAATCATCTTCACCTTCGTCCTCGACCAAGTTGATCGGATTTTCGAAGTCATAACTGGCGGTAGCAGAGCTGTTACCAGTGAGATCCAGAGTGGATTGAAACCTGTATAAGTGAGTGTGTGTAAATATAGCTGTTTTGCAATATATATAACACATAAAAAAAAGAGCATAAGATTTGAAATGCAACAAACGTCCAATGTTTTGATTGATGATATATGGAAATGACATACAAAAAGCCCTCGCAAATGGAGCCACGATGCCCCGGGTAGGACACCGAGCTAACAAAGTTTTAACATATTGTCTGTTACAAATTTGGAATTTTAAAAGAAATCAATTACTGCGTGACAAATGTGATAGGGGTAAAATCCTTTGCCGTCCAGTTGCTTGGTCCGTCGCTGGTAGTCGGGTAGATCCAATTGTCAAACTCTGCTTCCTCTACATCCTCCTCGATAGCGTTCACTCTTGAGCTGGAGATAAACACCGGAGCCTTTTTGATCTTCTCTTTGCGCACAGCCCTCTGAGCCTCTGCAGTAAAGCCCAGCCCAAACTTGTCGTTCTTCTGGGTGAAGTCAGGAAGCTGACCCCAGTTTGCACAATTGCCTTTCTGAACCACAGCCCGGGCATCCCTTAGGGAAGCCATCCTTAAGGAGACAATCTCTCCAACTGTTGCCTCTGCTGCTGCTGAAATTGGATGCACCTCCTCGAAATGCTGAAAGGGGGTTTCAATAAACTCCCCATCCATCTCAATGTACCTGAAGGAATTCAAATGGCTCACCATATACTCCTCTTCTCCTTGCACAGTGACAATCTTTCCTCTGACAGGGTACTTCAGCTTCTGGTGCAAAGTAGAGGTTACTGCCCCGGCTTTATGGATCCAAGGTCGACCCAGTAGACAAGAGTACGATGGACGTATATCCATCACATAAAAAGTAGAGTCAAATACTTGAGAGCCCACACGAATAGGGATGTTAACCTCTCCATGAACCATCCTTTTTGAACCGTCAAAGGCCCTGACGATGATATTGCTGGGTTTCAGTTCCAGACCTTCATAATCCAAACGGTCTAAAGCCTTTTTCGGTAGAACATTCAAGGAAGAACCAGTATCCACCAGTACATGCGCCAGAGTAGTGCCCCTGCATTCAATAGAGACATGCAGGGCGTCATTGTGGTCTCTTCCCTTCGCAGTCAGGTCAGCATCTGAAAAACCCAAGCCGTTGTCTGCTGTCAGACTTGCTACACAATCAGCGAATTGGATTGCAGATGTCTCTTGTGGCACATGGGCCGTCTTGAGAAATGAGATCAAGGCCTTAGCATGGGCCTCGGAGCATAGCAATAAGGAGAGTAGGGAGATCTTGGAGGGGGTATGCCCCAGCTGCTCGACAACATTGAAGTCACTCTTCTTTATTATTTTCAGGATCTCCTCCATCTCTTGTTGGGAGGCCTCAGCATTTATGGGTATTGGTGCCTCCTTCCGGGCAGGCTCTTCTTCAATCCCTTTGCCCCGAGCATTTGATGACTCGGCGGCAGGGGAAACAACTTGATCAGCAGCAGGAACAGGTAAACTTGTAGGTTTTATAAGGAGGGGTCTTCGAATAGCGGGCGGTGCAATGTCAGGCGAGAAGAGCCTGCCACTGCGGGTGACCTTGGCTGGACCAGTGATATCGCAGATACTGGCGCCAGTGTCGAATTCTTGTTTGATTCCATTTACATACACTTCTTCCCCATAATGCCAGGGGACAGCTTTATCAGACACGTAGGGGAGAGGCCCCAGAACAGTAATAATCACAGGTGCAACAGTCATGATTTGAACAGGCTTCTTCGGGAGAGCCTTGATTGGATTTTTGAAGATGGTAACCACAGAAATTTCTCTTATCGGAACTACTTGAACAACAGACTTCTGAAACAAAATCTCCTTACTATCCATTAGGCTTTGGATGCCTATCTTCAGCAAGGGACAACCAGATAGGGAAATAGCACAGAGCAGGCAACCTTCACTGCAACCCGGAAATAGACCGGCCAGCAGTAGGTCCTTCTTGACGGTCTTCAGAGGGGTAACAACTTCATCTACCGAAACAACAAATATTTCTTCCTCAATGGCATTTACCCTATGCTGGGGCATAGGAGCAGTTACAACGTTTGGTCTCTCCGGGGCTTCAAACTGAATTTCCTTTGCGTCGATCAGATCTTGCACTTTGTTCCTCAAGGCCCAGCAATCATCAGTAGTGTGCCCGGGACTATCAGAATGATAAGCACACCGGGCATTTGGGTTATACTTAGGAGACGCAGTGTTGACGACCTTAGGAGCTTCTTTGAGGGTCACCAGGTTGGTGGATAACAGTTGGGGTAAAATTTGAGATAAGGTCATGCTCAGCCGAGTATACTGCCTCTTGGGCCTTTCACTTCTTTGTTGATTGTACTGCTGAGGAGCAGCAACAGGTTTTGAGATGACCAAAGCATTGACGGCTTGGCGACTTTCGGGCTTGACTTGTCTTCTAAGACCATAGACGGCGCTTGCTTCTTTCTTAAACGGCCTCTTCTCAGCATTTGTGGAGGCAGCCTTTTGTATCTTGCCTGACCTGATGCCAGCTTCAATTCTTTCTCCCGTCAATATCAAATCTGTAAACCCAGCGGAGGAGTTACCAACCAAATGATTGAAAAATGGACCAGACAATGTCCCTAGAAACATATCAACTAGCTCCCGATCAGTTAATGGAGGCTGCACCCTGCCAGCCAAATCTCTCCATTTTTGAGCGTACTCTTTGAACCCTTAACCCGTCCCTAGAGACATACCCTGAAGTTGGGTACGCGTAGGAGCGAGATCAGAATTGTATTGGTATTGTCTGTAGAATGCGGTTGCCAAATCTTCCCAGTGTCGGATGCTAGCTCCATCCAATTGGTAGAACCATTCAAGCTGTGACCCCGAGAGGCTATCTTGGAAGAAGTGAATCCAGAGGTTCTTGTCCGCCGTGTAAGGTTGGATTTTCCTTACGTACGACCTCAGATGCAGCTTTGGGCAGGAGACCCCATCATACTTGGCGAAGGCAGGCGCCTTAAACTTGTGTGGAATTACTACCCCAGAAGATAACCCCAAATCTCCGAAATCTAGTCCCGACACATTCTGAATTTCCATGGCGCTCAAGCGGTCCTCCAATTGTTTGTATCTGTCAACAGCAGGTGGGTATTGTTCGTCATTATAGTCCGTCTCGTTGTCGGAGGCTGCGGGACTAGGAGCTCCTCCCCCTTGGGGACTGTTTTTCTCAGCAGACGAAGTAGTTGGATCAGCTTCATTATGGAGCGTATTCCCAAATCTGCGTCCGGTGTTGAACAACGCAGTCCTCTTTTTCTTTTTCTTCTTCAGGAGTAGAGTCTTCAACTCTTGCTGACCCTGGGCTAGGCTTAGGACCATCTCTTGAAACTGTTCACTTTGGGCCTGAAGGGCCTTGATTGCTTGCTCACTGGACGAGTCTGGATTCATGATGACTGACTGTTCCAAATAAACAGCGAAGAAGATTAAGCAACCTGTAGAAAAAATGGGTACCTGTTATGCACATGATGCATGAGATGCTATCTATGCAATGCATTCAAGGGTTCTTGGAAATTCATAATTGTTGTAGACAAAAAGAACGCACGTCATTTTAATAAGAAAAGATTTGTTAGTACATAAATGACCCATGGGCCAAAAATTACAAAATAATTTCTCAGGGTAGAAAGACATTGCGCATCCTTTTTGGTGCGATGTAGGTGTTGAGGACCTCTTGCTCATGGAGTCGGCGGGTAAGCTCTAGAACCTTCTTCTCACTGGTGTAGAAGCTAGCCTCAAAAGTATTACGTTCTTCCTTGAGCTGAATCCAGCTTTTCTGCATCTCCTCCCACGATGTAGGCATGTCTGGATGTAGGATGGTGTAGGAAACCTCTCCTTCATTGACGGGCTCTTTAATCACAGGGAGAATATGAGGATAAGGCATCACCAATCTTTGGGCTCGGGCTCGTACCCATTTGAGATAAGGTTCAAGAGGGATGGAGTTCTTGTGTCCCAAAGTCTTGCTATCAACCTTGTTGAGTTTTCCCCAAGCTCTGATGAATCTTTGGCGAAGTCCTTGCGCATCGTTGTCGAAGTCAAAAACTAAGCTAGGAATCAACATATCATGAGGGCCATCCCTCCGGGCATATCCAAATTGCCTCAAAGCTAGGCAAGGATTGTAGGTGATACCCCCTCTAATTCCAAGTAAAGGAACATTAGGGAATTCTCCGCAACGATCGATAATGATGATATTTTCTCTGGACCGAGAACACCAATGCACATCAGAATGAGTAAGAGCCATCAATCGTTGGGACCACCTTGTACCTTGATCATTCTTCAGGACAGATTGTGGAAGGTGCGAAATAAACCACCTTGCGAGGAGGGGAGTACAGCACATGAGAACACCCCTCTTTCTCATTGTTCGTGTGTAAAATGAGTGAAGGATGTCCCCAAGCAATGTTGGTATTGGATTTCTGGACAAGAAGATTTTGACAGCGTTGACATCTACCAATTGGTCAGGATTTGGGAACAAGACCAACCCATAGATAAGGAGTGCCACAATCTCTTCAAAGGCTTGTAGGTCCAATGAGTTCCAACATTCTTGTGCCTTCTCAAACAAGAACTTGGCTAAGAATCCTTTGACGCCGCTTCTGATTTCCCAATGCCCCTTGATGTCGGATGGTTGTAGATGTAATGCTCGAGCAACATCTTCCGGCTTTGGTCCCTTTTCTGTACCGTTGAAGGGTAGTTGATTAAGGATAGGAATTCTCAGGAGTTGAGAAAATTCCTCCAAAGTGGGTACCAACTGGTAATTGGGGAAAGTGAAACAGTGGTGAAGAGGGTCAAAGAACTGGAATAGCACTTTCATCATGTCTTCTTCAATGTTGGCGTTGACTAGGCTGAGCAGTCTACCATGTCTTTCACTGAAGGATGAATTTTCCGGAATTCTTGAGGCGAGCTCCTTGAGTTGAGGAGAGATTCTCACAAGGTTGACTTGAATGGTGTTTCTGCGAGGAATCTCCATGTCCTGCAAAACAAGAACAAAGATGAAGATCCAAAACCCTTGAAATGGTTAGTAAATGCATATGATGCTTCATGATGTTTATGATGTATGCACAAAACATATGTACAAGCAAATCACACCAAACCCTAGTTTCAGGCTCGCATGGGGTTTCATAGGTAAGTACCCTCTTGAGTGTAGTTGGCTTAAAAACCTGTCCTATAAATAGTAACCGGGTTCTAAGGAGCTCAATATCATTGGATTGTTTTCAATGTTCATTGTTTTGGTTTAGCCACTTAACTAGCGACCAAAATATTCCAAGAAAACAACCCTCAATGAGTGTAGTATCGAGTATCTACCAACTTCGGACTGCACCAAAGCCGGTCATCTCACTACCCCTAATGAAAGGCCAAGATGGTCAAGTAAGGTTCTAGGTCATTAGTGCTTAGTGACATCACTCAGCGGCCCCGTACTCTCCTTGATTGAACTCAAGGGTTACCGGTACTCACAAATATGTCGCACTAATATAGCTATTGCTTAGACCGTGTCGGTATACCCTGCACAGTTTCCACAACGTATTGCTATCTATGAATGTTTCCCAAAATCCGGGTGGAGGATTGTAAACCCAAACAATAGAGCCAAAGTATAAAGCAAGCAAATCAAACAATTAGTCATGCAAGAGGGTGATCTAAGCCCTAAGGTTACTCCACTTTTAAAGAACATCCCCAGCAGAGTCGCCAGTTCTGTGATACGGTGGGAGAACTGACTTATGAATTTTGCGTTTGTTTTCGCAAATGTTTCGGTTGAGCAAGAGTCGCCACCGACTTTTTATTTTATCCTAAGGAAAGGTTTAAAAAGCACAGCAAAAACCTTTGAGATGTTTTCTTGGGTTCGGGGAGTAGATTATAGAAAGGGAAGGTATTAGCACCCCTTCTATCCATGGTTATCCATGGGCTCTTAGTTATTTGCTTAGATCACTTGCCTTTTTTAATTGTTTGAAATGGTGCTTGTGTGTGTGGGTTTGAAAATGTTTTGAAAAGAGGCCAATGTAGTGGCAACCTTTGTAATGATCCATGTTGGGATGTATACAAAGGTGTATGTCTTTTGAACAGGTTTTCATTTGTTTTTGAAAGTCGTTTTGAAAGTGTAGTGATGTGTGATTTTGAAATTAGGCAAGTGTTTTGTTTTGCATGTTTGATTCAAATAACTAAGAGGTTGTCTACTCCTAGATTTCTCAAAAGATTATTGCTATGTTTTAACCTTTTTAACAAGTTTGTTCCACCATTGTATTTGGTGGACAATCTTGTGTTAGGATGTGAAAGGGACGGGCGCGGGTCATCGTTTAGACCATAATTGCAATGGTGCCAAGTATCTTTGGGCATTTTCCTTAAGGGACTTGATCATTTTTTTAGGCAACTTTCGAAAGCGTCATCGAGGGACTATGATCATTTGAATTGTGTTTATTTTGCCCAAAGAGACCTAACATGCAATATGGCCCAATTTTGAAAGGCAACAAGTGGATATAACCCTAGGGGTGTTAGTGTGCAAGTGTGTTTTATTGCATACAAGAGTTTTTCTTTGAATTAGGTTTTTCTATTTCATTGATTTTATCTTGTCATACACGTCCTAATTACTAGCAATAAGAAGCGGAAATGTAAAATCCTATGCTATTACAATAGTTAGGGGAGGGGGATACACATTTGTACATGGGGGGTTCAACGAGAAAAATAGACAAAAAAGAAAATAGCGAAAAACAAGATATATAGAGAGAGGGAGGGAGCCTGCGCGCTGTTGGGAGGCCATCAGAAGTTCTGACCCAGATCCGCCATCAGATGATCAACCTGTTGGTGAAACTGGATGAGTCAGAACTTCTGACTCTAGAACCTGCAAAACAAAACCTTGTTAGTGGGGAAACCAGAAGTTCTGATTTCCCTGCGCTGCAAGACAGAAGTTTGTTAGTGGAGAACCCAGAAGTTCAGATTCTACTGAAAAGGCAATAACTCTCATAGGTTCTGATTTTATTGACAGCAAAACAGGCTTCAGACGTGCTAACGTCAAAGTCAGCACTGGGCTTTTTCCTGCACTAATCAGAACATCTGCAATCCTGTTGTTACTCCACAAAACAGAAAACATATTTGGAACAGATCCAGCAAAATAGCAAAATGTCCCAGAGGTCAGAATCACCAAGGTCACAGGCAAGTCCTAAACTGGCTCAGAACGTTCTGAGGTATGAGAGTCCTCAGAACATAAACAGCAATAACATGAATATTTACATTATGCTACTTGAATATGCACAGCTGATGATGCTTAACAGTGTGGTGAGGGTCAGCAGGTGCTTACCTGACTTTCTGGAAAAATGGTGGGTGAAAGTTAGTTTTTTGGTTCTGGTGGTGTTCTGGACAGATTTGGAAAAGGGGAAGTGAAGGTGTATACGTGTATAGGGTCAGAAGTTTGGAAAGAACGTTTTTGGTTTACAGAAAAGAGCTGGGTGTTTGATGAAGTTGAAGGTGAGAAACTTAAAGTTATGAAACAAAGCTGGAAATTTTGGCAGAGTTTCAGAATGTTATATTGCTAGGAGTTTCGTTTCTCTCTTATCAATTTTTCTGTTTCTTTTCTTGAACTTCTTGAACGTCTTTTGCAGTGGTGAAAGCTCTCTATTTATAGGCAAAGTTCTTGTGGATACCTTGAACATTTAAGGCGCCAACAGAGTTTGAATTTGTTCTTTGACAGAAATTCCTGGGAAGTTGTGATAACAGCTATTTTTCAGCCTAGGTAGCAGCAGCAGGCGTAGATTGGGGGAAGTGACCTCTGAAATGGGCGGTGGCGTGAAGACCCATGCCAGAATCTGTGCAAAAGCATTTTCCAAGCCACACGTGAACGCTCAGGAGTGGTTGGAAGCATTAATGGGCATTAAATGGTGACAAGACCTGTCAATACCAACATTCTGGTTGTTGAATCAGCAGCGTAAACCATGCTCTGGCCTTGGCTACCTATTCTCTTAGCAAGCTCTGGAGATTCTCCTGGTTTTCTGGTACGTTCCTTGGATCTACTTCTGGACAATCTGGACTTAGAGATTCTGTATCAATGTGACACCTATCCCTCTGACCTTTCATCTTCTGACTTCAACCTGTTCTGAAGGAGCCTTTATACTTTCATATTTCTCTTGCATTCTTTTAGCAAGTTCTGACTGAGCTTGTGTAACTGCTGAAGGGGTATGTTCTGTTTGAGGCTTACACTCTGAACCACGTTTATAACGTCTGATTGAACTGATGTAGCTGCTGAAGAGACAACTTCTGACCATCCTGAGCCAAACTTGCAACTTCTGACCGTCTTCATCTGGAATGGATCCAGAAGTTCTGAAGCGCTGATTTTTCCAAAAAACACTTATTTTAAAGAAACATTCTAAGCACTTAGAATTTGATTTTCCTCAAGATGAAAGCATTGTTTTTGGAGTTTGTGAGATCATCTTGCTCTTGTAAGTGACTTGCTTGGGCAAAAGGATAACTCAGGACTTGGATTTGTTCCAGGGGATTTTGAAAAATCTAAGATGGTTTCCTAAAGAAAGGGAGGGCAAATTTTGGGGTACAACACAATCTTATTAGGCATATATCTAACAGTTCAATATTAGTGTGGAAAATTAAATTTCGTAATTTAAACTAGCTATTACATGGCTTTGGGGAGGGGGAAAATTAAAATTCCAAAATGGAATAAAAGCAGTAAAGAAACCCTAATTAATCTATTACAATCCATGGGCAGATACAATATTAAGAAAGTAATAATGCGGGAAGTAAAATGAACGTGCGGGGATTAAAAATAATGTTTGCTTAAAACTCTAAAGAAATCTATGCAAATTAAGAAAAATCTTTTTTGGTTGTTTTGTTTATTTTTTGAAGAAAATACTTGAATTAAAATTAAAAAAAAATGAATAAAAAGTGATTAAGAATAAACCTAAAAAAGGAAATGAATTCTAATATTTTTGTATTTTTATTATTGAGAAGAGATTTGAAATTAATTAAATCTTAAGTCTATTGATTTTAAATTAAATAAAAAAAAGTTAAGATAACTATAAATTAATTTACAAAAATTAGATTTAATTAAAGAAAAAAAGAAACTAAACCTAATATTTTTTTATGGTTTTCTGATTAAATAATAAAAAAAGATTTAAAAGAAACAAAATAATTAAAACAAAAAAAGAAAATGAAATAGGAGAAATGGGCTTGCTGTTGTGGAAGAAATTTAGGGGGTATGTGGTTTGGAATTTCGTTAGGCCCAAACCAATCCAGCCCAAGCTCTGCGCCTGATCCAGTGGAGAGTGCACCCTAAGGTACACCATGGTCTTCAACCATTTGGGGACGTTGGATTTGCCATCTCAGGACTCAATGACCCAAATGTGAGGCCCATCATACACCTGCTTCCCTTCATGCGCATCAGATCTAAAACAAATTGGTTTAAAAAATTAAAAATAACAACCCCATGGATCAAACCTAGGCACCTCAAGAGGGAGTATCCTTGCACGCTTTCCTTTTCACTATTGAGCCATTCCAGTTAATTGTTGTTATAATAAAACAATAAAAATATAATGGAATCAAGCATCAAATCCCAGTTAGCAAAACGCACACACTTCAAAATTTAAATGAACCAATCAAATCGCGCGATCTTGCCATGCAGACTCCCAATAGAGTCAACATAATTCAAATACACCGGAGCAGCTCTCCGTTCGTCTTCTCCATCCACACAAAAATAGGATCCACGATTTTAAAAGCTTTGAGTCCAGAATAATAGGCCTATTCCGCACAAAATCGCCTTCTGAATCCGAATCTGACCTTGGTTTTAACAGATCATGCCTTAATCATTCAGTTCGAACCAGGATTCAGATTATACCCTAAACATGGAAAATCCTTGTTTTTGCACCTAACCTCTCATGTAACACGTTAGAAACAAGCAAAAAGATTATATGAACGTGAAAATATGCATTAGAATCATTTATATTGCATGCATTGAAGGATTCAATTATTTAAATTTTACTAAACAGGGGCGACTTGGTTGGCCGGTTTCAGGAAACTTCATGCATGAATAAGGGATGGTATGGCCTCCTGGGAGCCTCAGGAGTAATGCTTTACCTTTTGTTTGGATTGAAAAGGGATGGAACCTTGATTGCGAATTTTGAAAACTTTGATTTTTTTTTAATTCTGAGAGCTTTTTTCAACTGATAATTTCGTGTCCTTGGCTTATGGTTGGCTTGTATATTTATAGAGGAATGGAAATGTGAATAAAAATGGAAAGAATCCATGCATTGATCATGGTTTTGAAAGCAAAAATCAAGACATTGAAGAATTGCCATATTTGATGATTTCTTGCCCTTCTTGTCATACGTTGAACCTAGTCTTTTTTCTCATGTCTTGCACGAATTTTAAGGCCCAATATCAACCCAAATCATCAGCCCATGTGTCTATATTATTTATTTATTTATTTATTATTTTATGCAATTTATTTTGTGTTTGTTTGAATAAAAACAAAATAAATATGAATAAAATAGAGAAAAAATGCAAATCAAGGTGAGAGTTAATTTAGGGATCACTTAGTAAGTCATAAACATATTTGAATCCCACAAAATAAGTCTATGAACTTAAAAATGCATTTTTACTCAAAGTTGACTTTTTGCATTTTCACCAATTTGCCCAATTTGTAATGCTCATAACTTGCTCAGTTTTTATATTTTGGAGATGATATTGGAATTTTTAGAAATATCAAGATGTCCCCTATAATCTCTATGTTTACCATTTTTTCATTTGGAGAAAATATCTTGATGTAACTTGCCTTGACAAAAAATTCCTTTTTGTTGACTTTCAAAAAGACCTGTAATGTATTGGCTCATATCGTTATAATGATGCATTTTTGAAATTGAGGACAAAATAAAAGTTGTAGGGAATTGAGCTTTCTTCATAATGAGCTTTGGTTGGGGCAAAATGGATGAAGCATGTGAAAGTTATGCCTGGTCAAAATTCAATTGAATTTTCCTAGAAAACCCTAATTTAGCAATTTTTTATTCTTTATGATTTGAGGGAATTCCTTAAGGAATCATGATCAACCCTTTGATCAAATGACGGATATAACTTCAAAATGTTAATGTACACCAAAAATCTCGAAGTTTGACTGTATATTGATTACAATTGACTTTTGACCTAATATAGTTGATTTCTAGTCATGTGAGCAATTGACTGAGAAAACTTGTGATGAAAGGCATGAAACTTGGCATGGGCATTCTTGAGGAAATATTAGGAATAATGGAAATATCTTGAGGCCTTTTAAACTCAAACTTCTTTATGAAAAGTGAAAACCTATTTGGAAGTCCATGGTTTAGGAGAAGAATTTGTCTGGTCAATTCTTGGTCAACCTTGAGCACTTGAGGACCTCTAGGAGTATGTTTTGAATAAAATGAGAGCGAAAATTTTGGGGTATAACAATCAGGACATCTTTCATAGAGGAGGTTACCTTCATCCAACTGTTCCTGGTATTAATGCTATTGAGGAAGATGAATAAGAGCAAGAGACGCCGACCTACGTGACGCATGGAGTCAGAGTCCAAAACTGGGTTACTATTGATGTTCCCTCTTGAATTCATATCTCAAAGTAAT
Organism: Vicia faba; assembly: GCA_948472305.1. Taxonomy (NCBI): domain Eukaryota; kingdom Viridiplantae; phylum Streptophyta; class Magnoliopsida; order Fabales; family Fabaceae; genus Vicia; species Vicia faba. The sequence continues at coordinate 922,735,056 of OX451740.1, read as the reverse complement.
TTGTTTTTTGTTGATATTTTCAAAAATCTTTCATTCTTCCCATGGTGAAAGTATTGATATTGTACGGGCATAAATGTTTTCTTTGATCATTAAAATTATTAATAAAAGTTGTCTTTGATTCCTAAATTGTGTCTTTATTTTCTACTTTTTTCTTGGAAAAATGGTAATCAGAAAAGACCCTTTTGGAATAAATAATAATTGTAATTGAATCTGCATAATCACTTGCTATACATGTCAGTTTCTAAAAGCAATCATAAATCATATGTGTAGATTAATTAAAAAACCCGTTGAATACAATGACCCTGCACCCTCTCCCAACTTTGAATATCCTGTGTATATGGCCGAAGAAGAAGAATATGATGAAATTCCATAAGAGGTTTCGCGGTTGCTCGAACGCGAGGAAAATTCCATTCAGCTGTATAAAGAGCCATTAGAGAAAATCAATTTGGATTCAGAGGAAGATTCCAAGGAAATCAAGATTGGAGCATTTCTACATCTTGACATCAAGAGCAGGTTGATTGAATTGTTGTAAGAATATATGGACATGTTTGCTGGGTTTTACCAAGACATGCCTAGTTTGGATATTGATATTGTGGAGCATCATCTACCGCTAAAGCCAGAGTGTCCGCCAATCAAGCAGAAACTGCGAAGAACTCGCCCTGATATGGCAGTGAAAATTAAAGAAGAAGTTTTAAAGTAGATTAATGCAAGTTTGCTTGTGACATCAGTGTACCCTCAGTGGATTTCCAATATTGTCCCAGTACCAAGGAAACACGGAAAAGTTTGCATGTGCGTTGATTATAGAGATTTAAACAAAGATAGTCCAAAAGATGACTTTCCATTGCCACATATTCATATGTGGTTGATAGTACAACAAAATTCAAAGTATTCTCGTTCATAGACAGATTTTCCGGATATGGTAAAATTATAATGGCTCCTGAGGACATGGAAAAAACAATGTTTATCACACCCTGGTAACATTCTATTACAAAGTGATGCCCTTCGGGTTGAAGAACGTTGGTGTAATGTACCAGAGAGCTATGACAACTTTATTCCAAGATATGATGCACAAGGAAATTGAGGTATACGTTGATGATATTATTTCTAAGTTCCAGACTTAAGAAGGGCATGTAGAAGATTTGTTGAAATTATTTCAGCGTTTGAGGAAGTATCGTCTCTGCTTGAATCCAAATAAATGTACCTTCGGTGTTCGATCAGGAAAATTGTTAGGTTTCATTGTCATCCAAAAAGGAATTAAAGTTGACCCTGATAAAGTCAAAGCAATTCAATAAATGTCAGCACCAAGAACTGAAAATCAAGTTAGAGGCTTTCTTGTGCGTTTGAATTACATTTCAAGATTTATCTCCCATATGACTGCAACGTGTGAGCCAATCTTTAAGTTGTTAAAGAAAGATCAAGGTTGTGTGTGGACCGGTGATTGCCAAAGGGAATTTTAAAGTATTAAAGAGTATCTGCTTGAACCGCCTATCTTGCTCCCTCTTGTTGAAGGAATACCATTGATTATGTATCTGATAGTGTTAGATAATTCTATGGGCTATATTTTGGGACAATAAGATGAAACAAGTAAGAAGGAATATACTGTTTCTTATCTTATTACGAGGTTTACTGACTGTGAGTCATAATATTCTATGCTGGAAAAGACATGTGGTGCTTTGGCCTGGGCGGCAAAGCGATTACGACAATATATGTTGAATCATACTACTTGGTTGATTTATAAAATGGATCCAATTAAGTATATTTTTGAAAAGCCTGCTCTTACTAGGAGAATTGCCTATTGGCAGATGTTGTTGTCTGAATATGATATTGAATACCGTACTTAGAAGGCTATAAAAAGCAGTGTGTTGGCAGATTATCTTGCTCACCAACTGGTTGATGATTATCAGTTTGTTAAATATGATTTCCCTGAGGAGGATGTTATGTTTCTGAAAATAAAATATTGTGATGAACCTTTGCCTGAGGAAGGTTCTGATCCTGAATCCCGGTGGGGTATGGTATTTGATGGAGCTGTAAATGCTTATGTGAAAGGAATTGGTGTTGTAATTATTACTCCTCATGGATCACATATTCCTTTGACTACAAGGCTGACATTTGATTGTACCAAAAATATGGCAGAGTATAAAGCTTGTATCATGGGTCCCGAGGAGGCTATTGATCTCAGAATCAAGGTTCTAGATGTGCATGGCGATTCAGCTTTGGTAATAAATTAGATAAAAGGAGAATTGGATACTAGTCACCCTGGCTTGATTCCCTACAAAGACTATGCTAGAATATTATTACCCTTCTTTAAAAAAGTTGAATTCCATCATATCCTTAGAGATATAAATCATATGGTAGATCCTTTGGTAACCCTGGATTCTATGTATCAAGTAAATACTTGGAATGATGTGCCTCGTATCCCAGAGTGAAGCTTGGATATACCAGCTCATGTGTTTATAACAGAGGAGATGTCAAATGAGAAGCCTTGGTATTATGATATCAAACATTTTCTCCAGACTCAGGAGTACCCAGTTGGTGCGTCAAATAAAGATAGAAAGACATTGAGAAGGTTAGCAGGCGGATTTTTCCTCAATGAAGATGTGATATACAAAAGAAATTACGACATGGTCTTGATCAGATGCATGGATAGACACGAAACAGACATGTTGATGCATGAAATCCATGAAGTTTCCTTTGGTACCCATGCCAATGGACATTCGATGGCAAAGAAGATGCTTAGGGAAGGTTTTTATTGAATGACAATGGAATCTGACTGTTACAAATTTGCAAAGAAATATCGTAAATGGCAGATTTACACTGACAAAATTCATGTGCCTATGACACTTCTCAATGTTATTTCTTCCCCATATCCTTTCTCTATGTGGGGTATTGACACGATCAGAATATTTGAACCAAAGGCGTCGAATGGACATTGTTTTATCTTGGTGGCAATACACTACTTCACCAAATGGGTGGAAGCATCTTCATATGCCAATGTTACTAAGCAGGTGGTAGTACGTTTTATCAAGAACAATCTCATATGTCAGTATGGTGTGCCAATCATAATTATCACCGACAATGGCTCAAATCTGAATATTAAGACAATGACAGAACATTGTGAAGAATTCAATATTATCCATCACAATTCATCTCTTTACAGGCCAAAGATGAATGGGACTGTTGAAGCTGCTAATAAAAACATAAAGAAGATCATCCAGAAAATGGTTGTTACCTATAAAGATTGGCATGAGATGCTCCCTTTTGCTTTGTATGGGTATCGTACAACTGTCCGCACATCAAAAGGGGTAACCCCATTCTATCTTGTGTATGGAATGGAAGTAGTGCTCCTCGTTGAGGCTGAGATTCCCTCTTTACGTGTGATAATGGAAACCAAGTTGTTAGAGGATGAATGGGTCCATAACAAGTTTGACCAGTTGAATTTAATTAAAGAGAAGAGAATGATGGCTTTGTGTTATGGTCAGTTGTACCAGAAGAGAATGAAGAAAGTTTTTGATAAAAAGGTCAAGCCTCGTGAATTCAGAGAAGGTGAACTCGTGCTCAGGAAGATCATGTTTTTTAATGCTGATTCTAGGGGCAAGTGAACTCCCAATTTTGAAGGCCCATATGTTGTCAAGAAAGCCTTCTTTGGTGGTGCATTGATTCTTGAAATACTTTTCCTAAAGAAATAAAAGAACAGTTCACTAAGTCAAAAACCCGAAAGGGCGGCTTAGGCAAAAAAGAGCGTCTTGGTAGGCTGAAAACCCGAAAGGGAGGTCTAGGAAAAATTAAGAGACATAAAAAAAAATTATCCCGCTAGGTTGAAAACCCGCAAGGGAAACCTAGGCAAAAGTTAGGGATTTCTTGGCAAGTAACTGCGTCGGACAAGACTTGATCATTGAAGCAACAATCTTCTTGGGATCTCACCATGCTTCAACAAAAGTAACTGCTCATGAATTCAAAGTTGTTAGGGATAATAGTGGTCATTGTATTTCAATGAATCTTTTCCAATATATATTACCATTTTCCAAACTTTGTAATCATCTATGGAGTCTCACCATTTGCAAACTACCATTCTATTAATAAAGTTTGAGCTTTTATCTAATTCTTTGCAATTATTATTTTATTCTGCTTACAAAGACTCCATTTATTATAGATAGTAATTTTCAAAACAAAAAGATTAAATAACAAAAGTTTTTTTTAAGAATTTACAAATTACTTTTTATTTTGACTCAAGAGAAACAAAAGTGGTGACCCCAAGGATGGACGAACTCTGAAATTTTAGAAGTATGTATTCCCCATGAAGGTTCTCTCAGGTCATTTTTATTGGTATGCGCCTGACCTTTTTGTGTTTCTCAGAGAGTTGGAGATGATACCAATGGACGTATGGTGCGGTGTTAGGCTTGTGATCCCATTTTCCTTAGTCGAGTCTTGGTTCATTTTGATTTGTATCGTTTGAAGCCTCTCTCCCAGATTCCCCAACGAGGTCTTCACTCATATGATAAAAGTCCCTTTTTCCTTTTTGTGCCGAGGTAGAATCATATGCAAAACATCGCCCTTTATATAGTTGGCATTTTTGTTGTTGTTTATTCCCCAGGAAACTAGACAAGGGAAGTATCTTTTCTAAGAAGTGTTGAAACAATTGTCATATTTTTGGGTTTTCTCCCGCCAAGTACTGGGTGTAATTTAAAATCCCCATAATTTTAATTTCTTACTGTATTGTTTGGCTTCTTAATTCCCCCATAAAATCCGAGATAATGTTTCTCTTTGAAAGTTGTTATCCCCATGTGGTTTCATATTTTCTCCCAGGGAAGTTTGTATAATCATCACTCTTGGTTTTGGAAAGTGTATTTTGGGTTTCCCTCGATGATGTAGTGTTACGCTCCCCAATGAAGTCAAAACAAGGTCCCCAGTTAATTTCTCGACGATGTGGTTTTCAACTACCCTATTGAAATCAATATTGCAATCCCCAGTAGAAGTACAAACGTTGAAATATTTGTTTTCCCCATTAAAGTCTGTGTGATATTTCCTAGTGAAGCCTGGAGGAGGATGTTATATCTCGGTGTCTGATTTGATTTGATTATTTTTGGATTATGTTCCTTCCCAATTGAGTTAAGCCGTGAAATGGGAATTCGTTTCCTCAGTTAGTGCTTACTTTCTCATTAAATTTTCATCCTGGATGTGATTTAGCCGAGTGTTGACTTTACCCAAGCGGGTTCTGTCTGGTCATCCCCAGTATTGTATGTCTGTTTTGTCAGCATATACATGACAACATTCATACATTCACACGTACATCATGCATAGCTGGATTTAAAATTCATTTCTCATTTGCATTCATTTTTTTTGTTGGCATATTACCTTATTTTACAGATGTTATGTTACCTTCTGTCCAATAGAGTGTCTACCTTAAGCAGAAAGTGTATATTCTTTCAATTTCCCCATCGAGTTATCCCTCATGGAAGAATTTTGCTTTAGCCTTCCTATTTATCTCATTATCTAGATGGAATGTAATCCCTTTTTGAGTTTATTTCTCATCAAATGCTATCTTGATTGACTGTTTCACTCCAGTTTATGTCTGGTTTAGATTGTTGGTCCTCGACAACATTATTATTATGTTTTCTGCAGGATTTGAGCCCTGGTTTGAGAATGTGCATTTACTATGGCACGAGAAGACCTTAGCTCATCAACAGGAATATATTGGCATTTCCCCAGGAATCTATATTTCATCCCCCAGGAAGTCATTATTATAGTTCCTTCTCATAATAACAAATAGCAGGTCTCTTTATTTGACCAAACTTGTACTTCCACAGTAAGTCTATTAGTTCTCGGAGAAGATCCATGATTTATTTACTCTGATGGATGGTAGTCTTGTCATTATGGGAGATAGTTCGTTGTTGATATTTGTACTCCAATGGATGGTAGTCTCATCATTATGGGAGATAGTTCATTGTTGAGATTTGTACTCCAATGGATGGTAGTCTCGTCATTATGGGAGATAGTTCGTTATTGAGATTTTGTTACTCCAATGGATGGTAGTATCGTCATTATGAGAGATAGTTCATTGTTGAAATTTATTACTTTGATGGATGGTAGTCTCGTCATTATGTGAGATAGTTCGTTGTTGAGATTAGTTACTCCAATTGATGGTAATCTCGTCATTATGGGAGATAGTTCGTTGTTGAGCTTTTGTTTACTCTAATGGATGGTAGTCTCTTCATTATGGGAGATAGTTCGTTGCTGAGATTTTTTATTCCAATGGATGGTAGTCTCGTCATTATGGGAGATAGTTCATTGTGGAGATTTGTTACTCCAATGGATGGTAATCTCGTCATTGTGGGAGATAGTTCGTTGTTGAGCTTTTGTTTACTCCAATGGATGGTAGTCTCGTCATTATGGGAGATAGTTATTTGTTGAGATTTTGTTTACTCCAAAGAATGGTAGCCTCGTCACTATGGGAGATAGCTCTTTGTTGAGATCTTTTTCCGATGTATGGTAGTCTCTTCATTGTGGGAGATAGTTCGTCGTTGGGATTCAATTTGCTCTGAAGAAGCTTGTTTGTTTCCAGTCATAAGTACTGATGACAATCAATTGTCACCACCCTAATATTGATGTTTGCTGGTATTATCCTACCACCTCTTTCTTTCCCCTGTGAGTCGACGTTATCTTTTTTTGCTATAATCTCTGAGAGTATATAATTCGCAGTTATCTGTCGACCGTTGTTATTCATCACTTTTCTCTCCTCAATGTTTGAGTTGATGTTACTGTGTCTCCTCTTTGGGCTTTACTCCAATAAAGTTGAGTCCTCTGTTCACCAGTAATTTATTTTCCTGGTCTGGTTTTTCTTTTGATCCTTGTTTTTATTTCCTACATCCTCAGTGGTGTATTATATCACTCATTGGATTTGTTCATTTTGCATTCATAATCATAAGCATTGCATGGCATGTTAGGGCTAAAAATAGGGCTTGTTTTATATTTAAGTATCTTCAATCAGGTCGACACAAAGATTTTAACATTAGCATCTCCGAATAGAAAACACTTAAATAAGGTCAACTTTTGTACCCAAAAGTTTTCCCCTAAGATTCCTCTATCATCTCATATCATCAATACATCAAGATCACACATTAGAGTTTGGATACTTCTTGTGATACGGTGGCAGAACCGACTGTTAATACTGGTTTGCATTTTGCGTTTTTTGTTCGCAAAATGTCGCGGTAAGAAAGAGTCGCCACCGACTTTTATTTCATCCAATCATGGAAAAGGGAAAAGAACAGAAAAAACCTTTTTCGAGATGTTTCTGAGTACGGGGGTAGATTATAGAAAGGGAAGGTGTTAGCACCCTTTCTATCCATGTTTTTCCATGGGCTCTTAGGTACTTGCTTATCTTTTTAAAATTTCTTGTGTATGTGCTTTGTTTTGAAAAGTTTGACTTCGTGATAACCCTTGTATCAGTCCTCAAAGGTGTAACAAAGTTTGTTTTGAAAATTGTTTTGAAAGGTGTTTGTGTGAAAAGTTTTTGTTTTGAGCAAGTACCTAACAATTATCTGCCTACTCGAAAAAAGATCGTTTCTATTCTCGTTTCCTTTAGACCGTGTTATCCTACTATTAGTGAGTAGGTAACCCTATTCGTTGGATGTTTGAGGGAGTATCGAAAGCGACATAATGGTCATTGATGGCAACATGTAAGGATACCTTAGCATTTCGAAGAGACTGTCATCATATATTCGTAGGCAACATCGAGGAACAAGATCATTTCTTGTAGGCAACTCGAGGGATGTTAAGGGACTATGATCTTTATGATGAATTTCAGATTGAGGGTCTTTTGCTACAGTATCCCTACGCTCGAGGGACATGACCATTGTTTTCCGAGGCAACCAAGTGAGGCATACCCTAAGAGTGAGCATGTGCATGTGTTTGATTTCAGTTATTTAATCTTTGCAGAATTAAGGTGATCTATTGTTTTAATTTTCAGTTTGTCTTTCCATACCATCCTATTAACATTCATCTAAGCAGTTTATAGTTTGCGGAAATTAAAATGCGAGAAATTAAAGTCCCAACTATTACAATGCTTTTGCAGATACATAATTATTTTGGACTGAAAATAAAAAGGCGGAAATGTAAGCCTAAGCTATTACAAAGCTTTGGGGAAATTACATAATAATGAAGAGTGCGGAAAAGAAATTCTAAAACTATTACATCCCGGAAGCAATTACTTAATTAGAAAAAAATGCGAGAAATAATAAATCTACACTATTACATTGATAATGTGACCTATACAATTTTCCTAGAAATTAAAATATAAAAGAATAAATAAAAAGAAAATAAGGAAGAATTAAAACCTAAAATTCTAAGTTAATATTTTTGGTGTTTTTTTTAAGAAAATTATTTTAACTTAATTAAAAAAAACCTAATTCTAACTAATTTTATTAAAAAAAAGTTAATTAACTTAATTTATTAGTAAATGAAAAAAAAGCCAAAAATTCAGTTACTAACTAAAACAAAAACCTAATCCTAATTTGTTTGAATAAAAAAAGAAGTTAGTTTTGAAAAAAAGTGGTTAATTAAAAAATCCTAAAACCTAATTAATTTTAATTAATAAAAAAGAGTTAATTAAAAAAACATAAAACCTAATTAATTTTAATAAAAAAAAAGGTTTTAAAAAAAATTATGTTTAATGATTAATAAAAAAGATTAAGTTTGTCAAAAAATAGATAGGGGAAGAAACATCAATGAAAAATAGGATTAGAAAATAAAAATAATGCAAATGTCATGGGTGGTTGTTGAACCAAAAATTAATTTAAAACCTAAAATTAAATTTAAAAAAACCTAAAATTAATTATTCAAGTTTGTTATGAAAAATCAAAGGTTTGTGAAAAAAGTTTTGTGTTTAAGTGAATTTAAGATTAAAAAAGACAAATTAGTTAGAAACAAAAAACAAACAATGAAATTAAAAAACCTAAAATTAAATTAAAACCTAAAATTAAATTAAGGAAAAATTAAAATTAATTATTCGAGTTTAGGAGGAAAAATCAAAGGTTTCTGAAAAATGTAAAGTTTTATGAAAAAGATTTTAAATAGAAAGAATAAAAATAGGTAAAAGGATAAATAGAAAGGAAGAAATCCAATACCAATAGGGGTGGTTGTTGAACCCATGCCCTTAACCTTCTCCGGATGTCTGCATCGCCATGCATTGGTGGTTGTTCTATTTTGGTCATTAGTGTTTTGGTCTAAACATTCTGTAATGAACCTGCATGGGACCCTGTATAAATCTGCAGTGTTGAATCTCATGAACACATTAAATAAATTACTATATATCATGAAATACAAATAAAGCAAATATATGAAAAAAAATTAATGTTAAAACCGATATGGCATGTATGAATGATTATATCCTTTTGATCATGGAGATCAAACCAGCCTTATCCTTACTGGAGAAGTAGTGAGATGAATGCTTCTATGCCCTTTTGATCATGTAGATCAAACCAGCCTTACCCTTACTGGAGAAGTAGTGAGATGTGGGTTTGGAACAGGGATGACTTGTTTGTAGTGAGATGGGGATTTGTAATAAGGATTTCAAGGTTTTAGAGTTCTTGAAAGAATTTGATATTCTGACAGGGTTGTGGCAAAGATTTTTTTTCTTCCCCTTTGTGTGAAAAGAATGAGATTATATAATGGAAATTAGAGTAAAGATATGGGCTTTGAATATGCAATTGGGCCTCTAATGTTCACTTGAGTCCGTCATGTTCCAGGCTAAATCGCAGGGGCTTAAGTGCAATTTTTAATGTTGAAATGTGAAAACAAAATGTAGCCGACATCGAGAACTAACTCTTATCTGAAAATGGGATCAATCAGATAAATAGTGAATTAGTTATGAATTTTTGAAGTTTCTGCTCAGACAAACTTATTTTGGACTCCAATGTCGACTCTGACATGTTCTTCAATAAAAAACTGGTATTGATCGGAGCATAATCCGGTCTCTACTTTTGATGAAAAGTTGTAGATCTCTGAGTCAGTGACCTTGTGTAAAAAGATGGGCCCGATCCGATAAAAATTGACCGAGTTATGAATTTTCGAAGTTTCGACCCAGATGAAATAATATTCAGCTTTCAGGATTTTTGGCGCGTCACGCACACTCTGGGTAAAAAACGAAGGCCTTTTTGGTATCATTCGAACTTCGTACCTCTTGTGAAAATGTAGTTAACTTAATTTTTGAAATTTTGGCGCTGGAACCAGCTCGATGCGATGAAAATTGACCAAGTTATGATTTTCTGAACATGACGCAAATAAACTTCTGTCACAAATTTTCTGTATGAAAATACTTGATAAATCCACATTTTTGAAGAATTTTTGTTCGAAATTGGCTTCCATCCGTGATATATGAAAACGTAGATAACATCAAGACGGAATTTTGGCCACCGGAACAGGTTCAAAACGAGGCACGGTCTTCAAGTTATGAATTTTTTAGTGCGTAAAAACTGCACTTTCAGCACACTTTTTCACCATATTTCTTCGAGAAAACTCACACATTCGGAGACCTTCTTTAAAGAATTGAATCTTGAGCCGAACCTGAATTTGAAAATATGTTATCAGGGATATATTAGCGAAAGAACACCTGAATGTGACGCGCCGGGTTGGACTTGTGAATCTTTGAACCCCAAATCATTACAAAACGGCGAACTGATCTTCAGCATGGAAAATACTGTGAGAACATCAATTGGCGAAATAAACGTCACTTGTAACCTGACGAAGCTTGATAAATATACCTTTATTCCATAAGCATAAAACCAATAATATGCGTGTATGAAAAGAGGGAAAATTTTGGGGTACAACAGCTGCCCCTGTTCAATCTTCTTAAACCTAAAGATTTAGATTGGTTGTCTTCCTTTTCTTAATCTGAAGGTGGAAGATGATTGAAAACTAGATTGCCCAGAAATTTGCACTCGTCTGAGATGGTTCTGGACTGTGTAGGTAGTATCGGGAATGGGCTTACAGATTCCATTTGGAGGCGATGACAGAAGGTCACTGGAGATGGGCTTAAAGATGCCATCTAGAAGATATGACAGAGAATCGTCAGAGACGGACTTAAAAATGCCATCTAGAGGATGTTGATTTCCCGAGATATTCCTTTGATGAGAATTCCTGTTCCTATAATTAAGGAGGAATTTGCTGAGGAATGTTGGTCTCTGTCTTGGGAGAAATAGAATTTTAGGAGCTTCAGTTGTCCGTTACTCTACTGGGGAATCATCTCTTAGTCGAGGAGGTGATAATGAACTGCTATCTGGTTGTGCTCCACGCCTTACAGTGATTTGCTGAGGAAAACAAGACTGACTGCTATCTGGTCGTGCTCCAGGCTTTACAGTGACTTATTGGGGAGATGAGATTAAACTTGCTATCTGGTCGTTCTCCAGGCTTTGCAATTTCTCAATTCTTATCTGGTCGTGCTCCAGGCTTCAGAAGGAGTTAGGTGGTTATTCGGTCGCATTTGGGCTTCCACTTGAATTTAAAGCATACTAATATCCGGTCGATCTCCGGGTTTCATAGCAATTGGCCAAGTAAACTGCTATTTAGTCGAATTCCAAGCTTCGCAGTACCTTATATTGTTATCTGGTCGTGTCCCAGGCTTTAGTGTCCTTTGCTGCTATCTAGTCGTGCTTCAGTCTTCACAGCGTCTTATACCTATTATCTGGTCGATTCCAGGCTTCATGGCATCTTGTATTGCAATTTTGTCGATTTCCAGGCTTCATAATAACTTATTGAGGGTTAAGCTGTTTTCTGGTCGATTTCCGGGCTTCAAAGCTTGTATTTAAGATATACCAATATCTGGTCGATTCTAGGCTTCATAGTATTTTTGAGAAATCAAGATATTATCCAGTCGATTTCCGGGCTTCATAGCTTGAACTAGAATAGAAATCTTAGTATCCATTTGACTGAACCAGAGAAAACTTGCGAGAACTTGATTGCATCTTTTCCTGAAAGGTAAAGAGTTAGTCGTATGCAATGTCATGATGTATGAAATGTATTGAGTAATGATGTTCTCAAAATAAATGAGATTGTGCTGTATGATGCATATGCGCATGTCATGATGTATGGATATGCAATGTTCTTGTGATATTCTCTGGCTGGGGAGAATAAATCCTGGACTGCTTTTGGAGAGTACAAGGAGTTGACTTCTTCGTTCTTGCTGCGGATAGATAAACTCTGCTTGGGGAGAATTGTGTCCTGTTCGGGAAAGCTAACATCACTGTCTTTGGATACTTTTTACTTTGTGGGGAGTGTAGATGTTACTGGGACGCATGTTGAGGATATGACAATGACTTCGCATCGAGACTTTTCTGCCCCTGTACCTGCTGGAGAAAGTGCCTGTGGAGGCCTTGTGGATTTAGTGTCATCCCAACTTATGAGGTGCTTGGTAATTGCCGATCGGAATGATAAGTCTTCTACTGATAGGCATGTGACAAGATAACGAGACATAGTCGTACGCTTTAATCCCTAACTTTTTCCTGGACTGTCTTTTCAGATTTTCAGTCCACCGGGATACCCTTTCTTGCCCAAACCTCCTTTTCAGGTTTTCGACCTGCCGGGTGTACAGATCTTTTTTTTTTCTCCCTAATTTTTCCCGAACCCTTTTGGTTCGTCGGGATGCCCTTATTTTTGCCTAGGCCAGTCAACCTAGCGGGTCTTTGATCATGCACAGTATTTTCTGACTATGTCTATGCTCTCAGGGTGTAGGGAGTTGTCACTATCGGTAGTGTTGTGTTCCCACACTACCAGAAGATGTTTGTTTCATCGTACATGATTCATTGCCGGAATTCATGCCCAATGCCCCCAAGTGATTCAGGTGGAGATCTGCTCCTGGCTATTTGGCATCTTTGAGAGATTCCTTGAATCTTGACTTAACTGCCACAGATGATGGACAATGATCACGTCGTGCCCCTTGGTTGGAAGTGTTTTTCCACTAGAGGTGATCCTTTTTATTGTGAAGGTTTTTGTTCACTAGATATTCGTCATGCGAATTTCTCTGCTGTTGAACAAATAGTCATATGAAAACAATGTTATTTTAAGAATGCAAAGCTTACGTCTGTCTTGAAATTTTGAAAATGCAGTTTTTTTTATAAAATAGAATTTTGCAAAAGATGTGATATCAACTCGGGATTTGTAACGGACCTTCAGGAGTCAGGATACCTTTTGTAACAGTATGCTCTCAAACTAACCCCTGCTTCAGCTAGGACTTTTAAGGGTTATAACGTGGCCTGGTTCACGGTTCAAGAAACAAAGGATAAATGCTCAAATTTTATTTGTACCCAACCCGCTCTTCGTGATGTTCTTCAATCCTATGCTCAGCTAGTTGCGCATTTAGATCCCCATTGAGTCTGGAATCATGTCCTTGATGTTCTGATGATGGTTCAGTTACTGAAAGTTTATTTTGAATAGGGAGTCATTTTTTTTGTTGAGGGTTTGTAGGACTTCTTTCTTTTTGATTTTATCATCCCTGTCTTTTTCCTGAACTATTTCTTTTTGTGATTACAGTCAGCGAGATGCCCCCGTTTTTTCTTAAGTCTCCTTCATAGGTTTTGACTTAATGAGCTTTTATTTCGAGAGATAATGACTTCCTGCTTGGATGATTATGAGGAACCATCACCATCTTCTGATTCAGAAGGATGTCTTCGAGGCTATTCATTGTGTACGAAGCGGAAGATTGTGACTGAATGCGCCTCTGAATTAACTGAGAAAACTACCCTGCCCTAGGTTGTGATTAAGGGTTTAAATTTGTGTGAAAGAAAAACTACTACTTCTTTGGCTCAAAGGGGTCTACTAGGGATTATCTTCCTTATAACTCCATTGTTTAGGATTTGAAACAACGCCTGTACATCGTCAGTGGGGTCTATTCAAAAGAATAATATAGAGGTTGTGGTACCATTTTCATCATCCTCCCTCTAAGGCTTAGATTTTTTAATCGAGAGTTGAATATCACAAAAGGAAATAAGAACTCATTTTTGAAATAGTGAATACGAATGAATTGATTCAAGACAAACATGTGCAATGCATTGATGAAATAACGAGGATTGATATGAATAAATGTTCAAACAAATCAAAAGAAAATTACACATTGAAAATTCTAATGAACGAAAAGTATTCTTGTGAGAACTTGTCACTTCAGATGGTATGCCTTGGAGGGATGGCATAAGAACTCAGCTTGACCGTCTTGTGGGAATTCTAGCGCTCCTTCATCAATCAGGTCTTGAATTTTACTTTTCAATGTCCAAACAGTAATCAGTATCATGCCCCGGGCTGTTGGAATGGTATGCACACCTTGCATCAGGATTGTAGTTAGGAGAAGAAGTCTTGGGATTCGGATGAGGCCCTATCAACATGACCAGATTCATCCTTAACATATTTTGTAAAGCTTGAGACAACGGCATGTTAAGTTTGGTAAACTTCCTTTTTGGCATATCCGGCTTACTCTGATCAACCCGTTGTTTTTGGCGAGGTTATTGTTGGACCCGTGATGTAGTAGCAATTTGGAAAGGTCCACTCTTCACCAAACCAACCTTTTGTCTTCTTGGAGGTTGATCAATGACTTAGTCCCCGACGTCGATTGTTTTCTTCATACTGTTATATCCGTCTTGATGAAGTTGGTTGATGATGGCTTTCAGCGCTTCTTGTCTTCGGGCTAGGCCTTGGATAAGAGCCATCCGCCCCAGCCTCTGGGTTCTCATTGCACCTACCTCAGCTTGCAGTTGTTCCAGCCGTTCGTCCTTATTGTCTTCGGGACTTTTCTTGACCAAGCTCCCAATGAGGGGTGTTTTCAACTCTTCCTGCCCCTTGGATAGGTTTAGGAATATTTCCCTGAACTGAGTTTCTTGAGTTTGAAGATCTCTGTTGTTTTGTTTGAGAGCCATTGCTGAAATAAATAGCGAGAACATGACAGACCTGTACTGGAAGACCTGTTATGCAATGATATGTATGATATATGTATGCAATGTTTTCAAGGATCTCGCGGGGTAAACAAGAAACTGTTAGAATTTGATTGCAGCTTGATTGAAGAAACTTCATGTCGTTGAGAGTCCTTATTCAGGAGTCAAGCTCACCATATCGAGTGGGTCACAACCACTTACTCAAGTTATCGTGTTTTGATCTCTAGACGGCATTGGCTAGAGGAAAATAAATCCCCTTGCCCCTTTCTAGACGTTCGGTTCATCATAACTTGCACCACAGGCCCTTGAGATCCTTGAAATGGTTAAGGAAATTCTATGGTATGATGTTATGATGTGTATGATATGCGTTTAAGCAAAAGTGTGAGGTGATGTAAGCAAGTAAATCCGGCAAGAAATCCAAGTTATTGGATAAGGACTGTAAACAAAACCTGCAAAAAACTCATGTTGTCAGATAATAAAACTGTGCAAGTAGTTCAAGTTGAAAGCACACAAGTCACACAAACAGCCTTAGGTTTAGGCTTGCATGGGTTTTAAGGTAGTACCCTCTTGAAGTTTAGTTGGTTCAACCTGTCTTAAAAAGTAACCGGGTTCTAGAGGATCTCAATATCACTGACCATCCTGCATTGGTCATGGTTTCAGCTCAGGCAATCTTTTCTTGCAGCCGGAACTATCTCGAGAGTATGGTCTCAATGAGTGTAGTATCGAGTATCAACCAGTTCTCAGCTTTACACCGAGGCCGACTATCTCACTACTTTCTAATGGCCAAGTTGGGCGATTAAAGGTTCTAAGGTCAGTTGATTCTTAACGACACCACGCAACGGCCCCGTATTCTCCTCGTTTCTCCATAAGGGATACCGGTACCAACCAATGTGCCACATCAACGTAGCTACTGCTTCAACCGTATCAGTCTATGCTGTACAATTCCCTCACAGTCTATTGCAACTTACCTAAAAGGTATCCCCAGATCCGAGTTAGGATCTATAGTAACCCTAAACAAAACCCTCAAAAGTAAAGAAAACAAAGCAATCAAGAGAAGAAATTATGATGACCTAGATCCTAAGGTATACCCTACTTATTTCTCCCCAGCTGATTCGCCAGTTCTGTGATACGGTGGCAGAACCGACTGTTAAATACTGGTTTGCGTTTTATGTATTTTGTTCGCAAAATGTCGCGGTAAGCAAGAGTCGCCAACGACTTTTATATTAGAGGCCCCAAGTCCAAAAAGTGAAAGGAGAAAAAGTTATGGTGCTTGGAAGTTTTGGGAAACTTAGTGAAATTTCCCAAATATGCACAAAAATATTCATGGTTAATTTTGAATGTCCATTTGAGCTCAAATAAAAAAGTTGGCAACATCAAAGTTGGAGTTTGAAGTGTTCTCTTCATTTTTGGTTCAAGAATCATCTCAAGTGGTTAAGTGTACAGAGAGATATGATGTTTAGGATTTGGGTCCGGGAGATGGCATTTTTCCCAGTCACGCGCACACCAAGCTAGGCATTTCATCAAATAGTTTTTTGGCATGCCTTCACCATCATTTTTATCCTTGAAATATTGATTATTTTGAAAAATGTCCAACATCAAAGATCAAGGTCTATGTGTTATGATCAACTTTTCTTCAGGAAGTTTCTCAAAATAGTTCCTACATTTAAAGATATAATCATGAGTAGTAGATGGCACGCAAGCTAAATTCTGCCTAGCAACAAGGCAAGTCACGCGCGCACGAAGACAAGCATTCCAGCAAACACATGATGTGCTTACAGTCATGGATACTTATCTTAATGATAAAAGCTTTGGTTTAAAAAATTTTGAACATGAATCTTGGGGTATGTAATGCCCTCTCCATTTTTTATTCGTACTTTGTTACATTTGATGCATTATGGAGAGAGATATAATGAGAGGAATTTATGATCATGATTTTGTCCAAACCTGCATGAAAATGCATGGGATTCGTATCAACTAAAGTAATGGCCTACCAGCTCACATGATCATGCTTTGCTCACTTACTCAAAATTCACGCCTTGTATCATCAATTAAACACAAAATGCAGAACCACTTGCCTCTCACATTTTCTTACTTCTTTTTCCCTCACTCTCTTTACCTTACTCTATAAAAAGAAGCCACATTCAGCATAGAAAGCACATAAGAGATCTGAAGAGAATTTCCTCTCTCCCTCACGAAAATCTTCTCTCTCTGCAAACTCAAAGTTCTTCTTCATTTTTGCTAAAGCTTCTTGCTCAAGATCAGTTTCTCTAGCTCATTTTGTCACCTTGAAACCTAAAGAAGAAGTTGCATTGGGTTTCTTACTGAATTCAGAGGTACTTTGTGGATTTATTTTCCACAAATCGAGGTAAGCATCTTTGAACTCCAGCTCGCGATTTATCTTGCATACTTGACGAAGATTATGTGTATCATGTTTTAGCTGGCCAGATCTGAAACCTGAAGTATGATCCCATTTCATAATTTTACAATTTATTTTCCTATTTTAAACTTAATTTTTGACTTAGGATTGTGTTTAGGGTTTTACTTTTGATCAAGGCTTGTAATTGAGAACTTTTGTACATAATTCTTGTTTAATTCTTAGAATGGTATATGATACTGACTGGAGGCTTATTTTTGGATAAATTCTTCAACATCATTTGATCTTGGGTGTTGATAGGTTGAAAAATCAAATCCATTAAGATGGATGAATGATGTTGATGATATTTGAAACTAAATTTCATCTAAAACATCCCCTCCTCTTTCATCTTGTTCATTCCTCACTTGCACTATATGTTGATGGAGAATGATCTATATATCATTTCTCTATACATGTGGTACGTAGATTGCTATTGACCGACCTCAAAATAGGTGTGACTTCTACATAAGTCCACTTACGGTTGCTTAACATAGCGCTAAATTTTGTCCCGATTCGAGAAATGATCATTCGTGGCCCAAACCCATGTTTGCAAGCCCAAGTATGTTAATTTTAAGCCTTTGATCCCATAATATTGAGATTCATTGTTAGGAGGCTTTAGTCTTATCAATCCCCTGATGAATCTTCATAAGCTTTGGTCAAAGTGAATGACTTAAACATCGTTGATCATTTATTGTCGCCTTGAGAATTTTAAATGAATGATATACTTGACAAAAAGCAAATGAAACTTTTTGTTGAGAGACTTTGATTTTATCAAACTTCTAATGAGTTTCAAATTCAAGTTTCAAGATGGTCATTCAACTAACTCCTAACTTCTAACAATTAATTTTATTTTTATGCTCTTACCATATGGTTACGCACTATTTATTTTAGCATCTATATTTCATGATATTTTCATCTTTGCTCACTTGAGATTTTCATTTTTATTTTTTGAAGATACATAATAACCAACTTGAACAATAAAAAGCTTTAATGTTACTCAGACTATTTGGTTATTATCCTTGGCCTTTTGGAGTTATAGACTTCTTGGACCTAGGATTAGAATCCTTTACATACCCTGAGACCTTGTGACCTCAACTGTTATTTTGTCTGGGATTCTTAGGGTTTACCCCAAGATATTGGGTTGTTGTTTTCTTTGTGTGCAGCTTATTTTGATTACATTCTTTGTCTATGATCGGGAATTCATCTATATAAAGTTGTTGCTCTGCCCAATTTTTGTGAAGACTTATTGCCTTTGAAGCTTGGTTTCTTAAGAGGTTTATTATCCTTGCTTGTTTGGTTTCAATCTAAAGGATGGGAATTCTATATTGACTCATTGTGTCAAGTGGTGGCTTCTTGTTGGTTAGACGGCTCTTTTCCATAACTTTTACCTTATGTTTTTAGGGTAGCCTCTTCCTCTCCTCCTGCCTTCTTTAATTTCAAAAACCTTCTCCCTCCTTTTGAAAACTCTTTTGTTTTTAAACTTGAACCAATTTCACAATAATCTTGGACTTAGGTCCATGCATTTTCAAAATATTTTCTTGATCAAATTTTAATCAACTTAATAATACTTTGATATTTTTGTGAGAAGACTAAAAGTCAATCAATCTCATTCAAACTATCTTTGCCACTGTGGCTCTTTTACATTAAATTTTTTTCGAATGATAGACTCTTGTCAATCCTTGAAGTGATGCGGGCTACTATACTTCTATGATATATAGTGAAGTGAGATATTTTCCACTTGGGTGT
This sequence comes from Vicia faba, assembly GCA_948472305.1. Lineage (NCBI taxonomy): Eukaryota > Viridiplantae > Streptophyta > Magnoliopsida > Fabales > Fabaceae > Vicia > Vicia faba. The sequence goes on along the minus strand of OX451740.1, from coordinate 922,715,991 downwards.
TGAGTGAGGCTTTGTCGATTTTAAAATCCAAGCCATATCCTCTACTTTGAGATGGTGAAAATTCTCCTTTCTCATGATTGTGGGTAGTAAGTATGTTCTTCCCCTCGGATAAGACGATGATGTCTTGTCTTTTAAAAATTAACCAATACACTTGTGTTTTAAAATTTTAAAAGGTGAACTATGAGTACCCTGACCCCCTATTGCACGGAAGGTGGTACATAGGCACTAAAGGTTCGCAACCGCGGCAGGTTCAAAATTGTAAAAAAAAAACTTCTTTTCTCATCTCCAAAATCTATTTTTATACAACATTTATAGCCAAAATACACAGATTTTCAAAGAGGTTCATGCGGAGTAACATAGATGTTTAGGGTGCTAATACATTCCCTTTGCATAACCAACCCCCGAACTTAGATTCTCTCCCCCTCTTTTTCGGTTATTCGCTCTTTTCCCATTCCTTTTGAAATAATAAAGCGTGGTGGTGATTTTTATTTGATCTGTGCGAGTCGAGTCAATCCAATTGCTTAGTCTCAACATTTCTACCGCTACAGACAGTATGGCTAACTTATCTGCTTTGATTGAATCATTGGTGGCTGCTCAGAATCAGCCACCAGTTGCTCAACTTCAGAAAACAACATTTGCTTCTGAAGGTCCATCAGTCCTTGTTTCTGTTCCCCCAGTTACTACTGCTCAGAATCGTATGCCTCAGGGTTATCCATGGGGAATGCTAGAAAACTTCATACCACAGGGTATTAATCTTGATACTCCAGCTGCTCCAGTTGTTCAAGTAGCTGCTACTCTTGCACCTCATGTGGTGCATGTTACTCATACTGCTACAGATGAGATTCACTATGAAGCACCTCCTTCGGTGAATACTATGCCTTTTGTTAATGATGAAGTTTATCGTCCTGTTCCTCCACCAAGTGAAAGCTTAGGTTCTTATGATCGGATGGATGATTTCAAGGATCAGTTTGATAAGATGCAGAAAGAGATGAAGGCCTTAGAAGAAAAGAATTGTTTGGGCAGAATGTGAATGATGTGTGTTTAGTTTCAAACGTGAAAATACCTACAAAATTCAAAGTACCGGAATTCAAGAAATACAAGAGAAATACTTGCCCGTGAGCTCACCTTGTGATGTATGTGAGAAGGATGTCTACTCACATCGATGATCAACACCTGTTAATTCACTTTTTTCAAGATAGTTTGATTGGTACTGCGTTGAAGTGGTATATGAGCTTGGATAGTTCCAACATTCATGCTTTCAATGACTTGGTGAAGCATTTATTAGACAGTACAAGTATAATGTGGACATGGCACCTGACCGTGATCAACTCAGGGAAATGGTCCTGAAAGACAAGGAGTCGTTTAAGGAATTCACACACAAATGGCATGAGGTAGCCGCCCAAGTGATTCCTCTGATGGAAGAGAAAGAGATGACAAATATTTTCCTGAAGACTCTAGGTGCCTTCTACTATGAAAGAATGCTGGCGAGTGCACCAAGTGATTTTACCAAAATGGTGAGCATGGGTGTTCGTTTGGAAGAAGCTGTGAGAGAGGGCCGTTTGACAAAAGGTGAAAATTTTGGTAGTACGAAGAAACCATCATACGGGGTTGCTAAGAAGAAACAAGGAGATACAAATGCTGTCATTCAAGAAATAAGGATTAATCCTCCTAGAAGAAATCATCAGCGCCACCAATAGGTTGCTTCCGTAAATCCAGTTGTCAATGCGGCTCCGACCACAGTTTCTTATCAGAGACCATCCCCTTAGGGAAATTAGGGGTAGAATCAAAAGTGATATCCTTTTGACTCTATCCCCATGAGTTATGCAGAATTACTCCCAATGTTAATTCAAAAGAAGTTGGTTCAGACCAAGCCACCCCCTGCTATACCATCACCTTTGCCTTTGTATTATAAGGCAGTCCAGATGTGTGCTTTCCATCAGGGAGCACCGGGGTACAATGTTGAGAGCTGTTATCCTTTTAAATATGAAGTACAAAAGATGGTGAGATCTGGACTTTTATCCTTTAAAGATGTTGGCCCTAACGTGAAAGATAATACTTTTCCAAAACATGGAGGAGAATTTATGGTAAAAATGGTTGTTGGTTGTCCAGGGGACTTCTGGATTTTTGACATCAACCTGGTTAGAGGGGATTTGGTAAAGATGCATGCTGACCTCTACGAGTTTAGTTACTATACGCATGACCATGTTGGTTATGGTATTTGCAGTACACATATACAAGGGTGTGATAAGATAAAATTGATCTTCAGGAAATGATGGACGAAGGCCTCATTTATATAATCAGGCTTAGGGAAGAGTACGAGGAATATGTGAATATGTTCTTTGGATGTCCTCGAGTATTCCGTATTTTTTTACGTGAAGCATATAATTGATGATTTGGTGCAGTTGCACGCTACTTTCTGTCACATGAATTATCAAGTAGAAAACCATTATGGGTCTTTCTGAATCTGCTGCAGAGATTCTCATGGTTGTTCCATTGTGAGAAGGGGTATTCAGTTGTTTTTGTTGGACACAGTACTATAAAGATTTCAGGCAATAGAGACGATTACAATGAGATTAATGTCATTGATGATTGCTTGGATGAGATTTTGTCAGATGACGAGTATGCTTATGCAAATGAATTCTTTTCCTCAAATGTAGAAGTGTTTCCTAGTAATGATTCTTTGATGTGGAAGTATTCTAAAGAGGGGGTGAATGTTATTGTGCCTTGTTTCGGTGTTCCCGCCCCTATTGAGAATGAATATCATAGCAAGCCAATTGTTTCTCCGTTGGTGATTTGCTTATCATGGCTTATTCCTTACAAATCAGACAAGGTCGTGCCATAAAAATACAATGCTACAATTATAGAAGATGGTGTGTAAGTTCCCATCCAGCCATTGTCGGATGTAAATAATATTGCTGAAGCTATCCGGGTGACCCGCAGGGGTCGTGTTTTCACACATTTCATTCGAGAGATTGTTAATACTAATAAAAAGGTTGTTGAAAGTGTTGAACCCAAGAAAGCAGTGGAGGAATCTAGTGGTACTACTTTGGAAAAAGATGTGGATGATATATTGAATATTACCAATATAAGAGACTACAGGATCATAGATCAATTATTGCAGACACCATCAACAATATTTATTCTAGCCTTGCTAATGAATTCTTCTACCCACAACGAATCTTTGATGAGAGTATTGGATCAATATTTCATGGAAAGTGATATGCCTTTGGACTAATTCAGTAGTGTTATCAGGAATATTACATCTTGTAATAACCAGAGTTTCTATGATGACGAGCTTCTCGACAAAGGAAGGAATCATAATTTGGCTCTCCATATCTCCATGAACTGTAAGAACTATTCATTGTCAAATGTGTTGATTGACAATGGGTCTGCTTTAAATGTCATATCGAGGAGCACTCTTATGAAGCTGATGTATCAAGGAATTCCCATGCGCCCGAGTGGCATAATTGTGAAAGCTTTTGATGGATCAAGGAAGTTTGTCATCAGGGAAGTAAATTTTCCTATTCATATAGGCCCACACATTTTTTAGATTACTTTCCGGGTTATGGATATTGTGCCCACTTACAACTATTTACTGGGACGACCGTGGATCCACGAGGCAGGGGATGTCACTTCAACTTTGCACCAGAAGCTGGAGTTTAACCGTGAAGGAAAGGTGGTCATCATAAATGGAGAACATGCATTGTTAATATCCTATTTATCCTCTTTAAGTTTTGTGGAAGCAGATGAAGCTGCTGTTGGAATTTAGTTCCAAGCTTTATCTGTTGATAATGTAAGGGAGAATGAGAATTTTATGGCTTCATTTAAGGATGCTCAGCAGGTAGTTCGTAACGGCCCAAGTAAAGTATGAGGGAAGATTGTTGATATGCCTGTGAATAAGAATAGAGTTTGTTTGGGATTCTCTGTGAAGAATGATAAAGGTAAGAACATGAAGCCGAAGTCTTCTTTGGGAAAATATCAAGATATCTTTCATAGTGGAGTTTATATTCATCCAACTGTTGTTGGGATCAATGCCATTATGGAGGACGAAGCGGAGTAGCAAACACCGAACTATGTGACGCATGGAGTTAGAGTCCAAAATTGGATCACCATCGATGTTCCCTCTTGCATTCATGTCTTGAAGTAATTTATTTTTGTTAACCTTTTCAAAATCTTTCTCTCTACCCAAGGTGAAAGTTGATATTGTATGAGCTTAATTGTTTGCTTTGATTTTTAAAATCAATAATAAAAGTGGTTTTTGATTCCCAAATTGTGTCTTTATTTTCTGCTTTTTCTTGGAAAATGGTAATATAAAAAACCTTTCAAAATAAATAAATAATTGTAATCTGCATAATCACCTTATATATGTGTTAGTTTCTAAATGCAATAATAAATCATATGTCCAGATTAATTAATAAACTCGTTGAATACAATGACCTTGCACCCTCTCCCAACTTTGAATATCCTGTGTATAGGGCCGAAGAAGGAGAGTATGATGAAATTCCAGAACAGGTTTCACGGTTGCTTGAGAATGAGGAAAGTTCCATTAAGCCATATAAAGAGCCATTGGAAGTGATTAATTTGGGTTCAGAGGAAGATCCAAAAGAAGTTAAGATTGGAGCATTGCTTCATTCCGACGTGAGGAGCAGGTTTATTGAATTGTTGAAAGAGTATGTGAATATATTTTCATGGTCTTACTAAGACATGCCTGGTTTGGATACAAATATTGTGGAACATTGTTTGCCTCTAAAGCTAGACGGCCCGCCAATCAAGCAGAAATTGAGAAGAATTCACCCTGATATGGCAGTGAAGATTAAAGAAGAAGTTCTAAAGCAGATTAATGCTGGTTTTCTTGTGACATCAGTGTACCCTCAGTGGATTTCCAATATTGTGCCAGTACCAAAGAAAGACAGAAAAGTTCACATGTGCGTTGATTATAGAGATTTAAACAAGACTAGTCCAAAAGATAATTTCCCATTGCCACATATTGATATATTGGTTAATAGTACATCAAAATTCAAAGTATTTTCATTCATGGACGGATTTTTCAGATATAATTGTTATACCCCAAATTTTCCCTACCTTGTTTTACTTTTGTCTGGCTTTGAACTTTGCGTCCCATTTGCATCATTTTCACTAAGTCATTTGCATATCCCGCATCTCATGGAATCAGGCGCCTTGGTTTGAGGTATTAGGGTTGTGCCCTCTTTATGTCTAATTTTGTTTTGAAGTTCTCTTATAAAGTAAAAGGGAAATTCACTTGGTTCTCGATCAGTGGATCATGGGATGGATTTTTGAGGTATCATGGATTTCTTTCTCACCAAGTTACAAGGTTGTTTCTCGCTCGAATTCCTCCGAGCCTGGATTAAGGTTTATTTCCCTATTGTTGGGGAGATGCTAGGGTTTTGGATCCCTGGCTTTTTTGAAGATGTTTCTTTCGCCCGCCTCAAGGATAACTCAAGGTCAAGTATATTTGATTAGGGATTTCATCTCCTCGCTCTTCAAGTTTTCTTCTTGAGACCTCTAAATCACTGAGTCGAGGGTTTGAAGTTTAAGTTGACGAATGCGGAATTTGGGCACAAGAAATAAGGTTGGAGTTTCATGATAGTCAAGGCATGTTTTTGTTATTTAAGTTTCAAATTACTTGTGATTTGGATATCAGAGTTAAGTTTCTCATTGAGAGTGAAAGTTTGATTTGTACATGATATAAAGATTAAGGTTTTCATTTAAATGACCATTGTTTTGGGTTCGAGTTAACCAAGTGAAATTAAATTCTTAAGCATTTATTTTTTTCAAGAATTTGATTGGGGTTTAGAAGACAAGTGATCGTGACTTTGTGAGTCTTAAATAATCTAGACCGCAAGTATACAGTCCTATCGCGTGTAGCTTTAAAGATTATCGAATCCCAAGGGACTAAATGTCGAACTACTGTTATCTTAGGCTACTACGTAAATCTAAGATTAATAATGTAATTAATAGGGGGTTTAGGGAACCTAACTGATTATAATCTAGTTTAGATTCAAGGGAGAATATCGGTATGTAATGGTAGGACTTCAGGGATTTAGCAACTCATTGACCTAACCCGGATTAACAAAACAATTTTCAGTAGGAAGTATTTGTTTAAAAACCCTCTTCTCACACTCTCGTGTTTATTGATTCAGATCCTACGATCAAACCTAAGTGAGTGCTCTCGCTGTTTAAATTAGAGTTTAAATTTTTTTTTTGGAAACAAACAAAACCTAATCAACTTAGAAGCGCTCTCGTTGTATTTTAAGTTAGAGCACAATTACCACTGTCTAGTTATTATCTGAAACTCTCGTTTTGTTAATCATAACTTCTATCTGTATTTTACTCTCGTAACATAACAGTTAATATTTAGAACAAGTAATTGAAACCAGAAAATTATTCTTTTTCAAACGGAACTGATAATTGGCGTTGCTAAACCCCGTTGGCTATATAACCTCACATACCGATAAATAAATTTAGCCTAGCATGTTAAACAATTCAATAACAATGCAATAGAAATAACTACCATCAAACAATTTAAATAAACTAAACATTTCAGACAATCCTGGCATAAATAAATAAAATACTTAAATTAAACCTGAAAATATTATGGTAGAATATTTGGCTGATTTCGAGTGTCTCCCATAGATCGGTAAAATAAACGGAAAGAAATAATGCGGAAATTATTCGGCAGAGTAACAATAAAAACATAGAAAAGAAAAATGTTTTTAAAACTGGGGATTTGAGGTCCTATTTAAAGGCTTGGAGACGCGCAGGGAGTTGAGATATTTTCTCCTCCGGATTTGCCTCTGTAGCGATGGCTGCGGATTGAAGGAATTAGTGTAACGGTCGTTACACTCCTGCTTTTGACGAGGGGCTAGCGCTGCAAGGTGTAACAGTCGTTACACCTGGGCTAGGGAATGTGTAACTTTTTCTCGTATTCAGTTCCACTTTGCAATATAATAGCACGAGCATGTCCTTTTGGATTTGGTTGAGGTTGACCTGGAAATGTACCAGCATGTGCGGCAGTAGGTGCTTGTTGTTGGGCCACTTACGAAATTTGGGTTTCAAGCATTTTGTTATGGTTGGCTAAAGCATCTACTTTGTTCACTAATTGTTTGATTTGCTCACTAGTGTGAATATTTTGGTTTAAAAATTCCTTGTTATTTTGAGCTTGGGTAGCTATAAAATTTTCCATTAGAATTTCGAGGTTAGACTTCCTAGGAATATTAGGAGCAGCTGCAGGTGCTTTTTGATATCCTGGTGGTACAACAGGTGCTTGGCCAGGCGCATACAACACATTGGTGTTCTTATATGAGACATTTGGATGATTTTTACATCCAGGGTTATAAGTGTTCGAGTAAGGGTTTCCTTGAGCATAATGTACTTGGTCGAGGGGGGGGGGGGGGGGAGGGGGTTCCTGCTAAGATTTGACATTCAGAAGGACCATGTCCGGGTACTCCGCATATCTCGCAATTTTAAGTTATAACAGCCACGGTGGCTGGAGGTACTGCGGTTAAGCTATTTATCTTTTGGACGAGAGCATCTACCTTAGCATGGACGCTATCAAGACTGTTGATCTCGTACATACCGCCTTTTTTCAGTGCTTTCTCTATGGGAGCTTTGTTTGCTTGACCTCTTTCACGACCCCCACTGACAGTGGTTTTGAGCCATAATTTCTATGAGAGCATAAGTAGTAACGTAGGATTTATCCATAAGTGCGCCACATGTGGCAACGTCTATCGTTAATCTTGTATTATAAAGGATACCATTGTAGAAGGTATGGATGATTAACCATTCTTTTATGCCATGATGTGGATAGAGCCTCATCATGTCTTTGTATCTTTCCCAAGCGTCAAAACGAGACCTGTTGTCCTTTTGTCGAAAATCGGTTATTTGGGATCTTAGCATAGGTGTCTTACTTCGTGGGAAATATCTTGCAAGAAAGACTTTCTTCACCTCATCCCAAGAGGTAAACGAGTTAGCTGGTAGAGACTAGAGCCAGGCTCGGGCTCTGTCTCTTAGGGAAAAATAGAAAAGACGAAGCCTTATCGCCTCTTGACTGACCCCATTGTTCTTAACTATATCTGTGTATTGCAGAAACATCGACAAATGTAGATTAGGGTCGTCCATTGACCCTCTAGAAAACTGGTTTTGTTGTACAACAGACAACAAGAAAGGTTTGAGTTTGAATTTATTATCCTTAATCGGAGGAGTAGCAATGCTATTATATGGTTCTTCCTGCGAAGGAATAGCATAAGATTTGAGAGGACGTGGTTGAGCACCCATGTCTGGTTCTTCAACTAGGTCGGAAGGGATGAAAGATTTAGAGAGGGATTGATTTGTACGAGATTCTCGTACTCGGCGTCTTCTAGTAATAGAGCGCTCAGGTTCGGAAATTGGTAACACTAAGCCTTCACCTTTAGAGCGAGTGCTTGGCATAAAATTGGGAATGGTGCCTTAGTCTCTACAACATAACTAAAAGAGTTACAATATCGACTTGTTAGTCCCCGACAACAGCGCCAAAAACTTGATCGCGACTTTATGAGTCTTAAATAATCTAGATCGCAAGTATACAGTCCTATCGCCTGTAGCTTTAAAGATTATCGAATCCCAAGGGACTAAATGTCGAACTACCGTTATCTTAGGTTACTACGTAAATCTAAGGCTAATAATGTAATTAATAGGGGGTTTAGGGAACCTAACTGATTATAATCTAGTTTAGATTCAAGGGAGAATATCGGTATGTAATGGTCAGACTTCGAGGATTTAGCAACTCATTGACCTAACTCGGATTAACAAAACAGTTTTCAGTAGGAAGTATTTGTTTGAAAACCCTCTTCTCACACTCTCGTGTTTATTGATTCAGATCCTAGGATCAAACCTAGGTAAGTGCTCTCGCTGTTTCAATTAGAGTTTAAAAATAATTTTTGGAAACAAACAAAACCTAATCAACTTAAAAGTGCTCTCGTTGTATTTTAAGTTGATGCACAATTACCACTGTCCAGTTATTATCTCAAACTCTCGTTTTATTGATCCTAACTTCTATCTGTATTTTACTCTCGTAACAAAACAATTATTATTTAGAACTAGTAATTGAAACAAGAAAATTATTATTTTTTAAAAGGAACTGGTCAATTGGCGTTGCTAAACCCCGTTAGCTATATGACCTTACATACCGATAATTAAATTTAGCCTAGCATGTTAAACAATTCAATAACAGCACAACAGAAATAACTACCATCAAACAATTTAAATAAATTAGACATTTCAGACAATCTTGGCATAAATAAATAAAATACTAAATTAAACCTAAAAATACTATGGCAGAATATTTTGCTGATTTCAAGTGTCTCCCACAGATCGGTAAAATAAACGGAAATAAATAATGCGAAAAATATTCGATAGAGTAACAGTAAAAACAGAGAAAAGAAAAATGTTTTTAAAAATGGGAATTTGAGGTCCTGTTTATAGGCTTGGAGATGCACAGGGAGTTGACATATTTTTTCCTCTAGATTTGCCTCCGTAGCGACCGCTACGGATTGAAGGAATCAGTGTAACGGTCGTCACACTCCTGCTTTTGAGGAGGGGCTAGCGCTACAAGGTGTAATGGTCGTTACAACTGGGCTAGGGAATGTGTAATGATCGTTACACCCCTTGGGCCTTGGGTGGATTGAGCCAGCTTGTGTTTCTTCTTTGGTCTTCCAAGGATTTTTACTTGTAATGCACCCAATTCTGCGACACACTCCTCAATTGCATAATTTCTATTTCTTTGTGCGGATTTAAATACGATTAGCTTGACTTTTCTTGACTATCTTCGCACATGCCTTGCAAACATCAAATTCCTGAAAACATAGAAAATACCTGCATAATACGAATAAAGAGTAATTTAATTAATTAAAATGCGGATAAAATTCATGTAAATTGATCCAAATATTCGATACATTTCTAGTTTATCAACAAGGAATGTGGTTTGCTTGAAATACAGGTTACAAAGGCAAGATGTATCCTTCAAATCATTCAAGTGGAAATTTCTATTTTCAATCAAGATTCAAGAGTTTGTTTAATTTCCATACAATAAATTCGTCATTCATAAAATTCACTCAAGTTTTATGTTCAAGTTACATCTCTGGACAATTTGCAAAAAGGATTACAATGCAAAATACAAATGTGAAATCACAAGTTGCAATCGTTGTTTACAAAAAAGGAAATAAATGTTTTTTTCTTCAAGTCTATTTGCTTCATCTTCAAGCCGCCCGTCCACTCCTCGCCATGGCTTTTTCATCTTTTAACCTTTCCTCGATCATGCAATTCTCGTGTTCATGAAATAAGGAAAAGAGAAAGTTAACAATAATCAACATGTGAAAAATTCCAAACAATTATTTATAAAATAAGAAAGCTCATCATTAGGGTTTGCATTTGGAATCAAAATTTAAAAGGGGTTTGTTTTTATCATGGGCTATCTCCTCCTACTTTTTCAAATCACAAAAGGTGTGGGTTTTGGTTCACAAAAGGGAAAATAAATATGCAAATATTTTTAAACTATTATACAACAAAACAAACTGCAAAAGCAAGCACAAAACAACAAATATACGCAGGGCAAGGCTGCAAATAGCAGAAAAAGTAGCACAAGCACAGAAACAGGGCAAGGCTGCCAAACAACAGCTAATGTAACAGCAGCTGCCAAACAGCAGCTAATGTAACAGCAGCTGCAAGCTACCAAATAACAAGAAAAAGGAAATAACAAACAGCAGCCCACTACCAAGCAAGTGCAACTAGACATACAAAAAATAGCAGTAGCAGAACAAGGAAGCATATGCAAAACCAGCAAAGAATCTGCAATACAACAGCAAATATAACAGCAGCTGCGAGCTACCAAAATAAAGCCCAAAACTAGCAAATATACAACAATAGTAATTCACAAAATAGTGCAAGCTAGCACTAACTCACAAAGCCCTATATCATCATTTTCCCTAAATATACAAACCCTTCAGAAGTTGTGCAAAAAGAAGGAAAGCAGTACTATATCATTGAAAGATAAAGAGGAAAATAGGTAGGGTTACAGAGATTTCACCCTGTGCATAAGCCTGCCCCCCAGCCTGCTGCAAAATAGTCAAACACACTTGCTATACTGCTACTATGTCAACATTGACAAGCCAAGCATGTCAATCCAAGTTTTACACCAATATGGCTAAAAACAGAAGTTGAATCCTAAAACACAAAGTCAGCAAACCAATTTTGTTGGAATCATATAACTCTTCCCTCCAATTCCTACCCTTATCTCACTATAAAACCACTGTTTCATTGAACACAAAAGAGGATAACCGACAAGAAAAACCGAGGAGGACAGCATATAAATCAAGCCAGCAAAACCAAAAGAGTTTTTTTCATACAGCCAACAAACAGAAGAGATAAATTTCTACCAAGTAAAAATCCAGAAAAACAGAAAAAGATACCAACTGTTCAACACATATAAACAAGAGGAAGACATTAGGAAAAGATAATAACATAACTCTGTAGCATTTTAGCAATTTCAGAAGCAAATAAGTAAAGAGATGGAGTAGAAGAACGAAAAAAGAGTGAAGCAGAACGCGTACTACCTCATCTATGGTTTTCTATGTATCTCGGTCTTGATTCTAGGTTCTATTTCTTTCGATGTTTATTGCATAATCCATATTTGATGAATATAATGGTTTTGTCTCATGAATCTGTCGAATATGGGGAACTATAATTGATATTTCTTGAAATCTTCACTTTGTTATAGTTACCCAGAAAAATCCTGCAAACCATTATGATTGTTATGTTAACAAATTATCAGAAGCACATTATTATTATTGTTGAACATAAATCAAGAAATAGAAAAATTTTCTCGAAAACTTCATCACCTTTGATAAACAGATTTTAGCTATATTGCGACGTTACTGAATTTAGCTCTCCGCCCATCTAACCTCTCACTGATCCGACCTGTTTCATAAAAACAAAAAAATCAGGAAAATACCGAAGTTTTGAAGCCTAAGCAGAGAAGTGTTTAGTTTGGTGCTCACACATGCAATGGCTACTTTCTCGCTGTAAACCCCTTTTCCACTTCAGCTACAAAATTCTCCATGCTTCCCTTTTCTCAATTCGCACCCATCTCCTTCAACAAGAACTCATCTTTGTCCAACGTTTTCGCCATATATCAACCCTTTCATTACCACTTTAAGCTCCCCTGATTCGCGAATGTCTCACATCTAACATGACACCATCGATCTGCTTGGAGATTTCTCCTAGTACAAGTTGCAATAAGCGTTAACTTCTCATAACACACCAATCTTTTGAACAGACCCACAAGGTAGAAACCGAAATTCGCAGAAAAAACACTTTAATTTACCTCATAAACCCCGAACTCCAACGCGAAACCTCGTCTCACCTCTTCACCTCCCTCTACGTTGCTGATTCCTCTTCCCTCGTTCATATTTATGAAACTAGCCATAGTCGCCAACGACCCAATCCTCTGTTTCATTTGAGAACAGATTGCCAGGCTCCATACCGCTCGCGAGAAGATCGTTCGGATGTAGCTGTTTCCCCAACTTCACTAGCAAATCAAAGTGATCATCTTGGAAAGATGATCATCAAAGAAGGAGGAGTGGGTCTCCTTTTGAAATGGATGAAGGATGGGAACACCAAGGAACCTGAAGCCAAGGAATTTACAGAGAGCAACGAAGAAGATGGAAGAAATCTGGAGAGAGAGTCTTTTTTGTTTGTTTTATGGTAATATGAGAAACAAAGTTTATTTAGCAATAATATTATTAATTAAGGAAATTCGTTCTTCTTCCTCAAGCCAATTCTCACCGGCGCTTCTCTTTCACTATAGGGTTACATCATTTTTCTTCTTTTCCTCTTCCAAATGGGTCGGCCCATTGGGCCTAGTGGTCCATTGTCTTTATCAATTTTCCCTTTTGTTTTATAAATTCATGTTAATAACAGATAAAAAACTCAGTACAACTGGCAAATTACATCACCCATAACCTTAAAGATCCAGGTTCAATCCCAGTTGGGACCCCTTTTTCTTTTTTTTAGTTCTTTAGGTCTTATCTATATATATTTTACTATATACTTCTTAAGAAAATATTTATTTAGTTTTTATATAATTATTTTATGAGAAAATACAAAAACATGTTTTTTTTTATTTATTAAATTAATCTTTCCCTTTAATTTTTTGTTATTTACTTAGTCTTTTATTTAATATATTTAATCCAATTTTTTGTTATTTATTTACCTAGATAAAAAATAAAAAACATTTAGAATTTAAGTTTCTTTATTTGTTCGTTCAAACCTCGATGTCATACTCCCTTAGGTAGCTCCATGAGGCCATTAAACCCCGTTTCGATCGCCTTGTTTCGAAGTAGACTTTTAGCTCACTTGTACATAATAAAAAAATAGGTTTTTAGTTTCCCTATTAACCTTTTTTCTTCTTTTGTAATTATAATTTAACCTTCAAAAATCCAAAATCCAAAAACACCTTTAATCATTACTTGAATTTATTTTAAAACTCGGAAAACACTCAATAAATCAAAACTTCCCCAAAGGGCATATTATCTTTGTTCTACCGCGATACATGTCGTTCCTATTGCTAGAATGCATGCATTAACGTTTCCCCATAAAAAACACCAACATACCAACTGTAGCGGTAGAAATGGTCAAGACTAAGCCATTGGATTGACTAGACTTTATACAAATCAAAAATAAAAATCGCCACCGTGCTTTATTGTTTCCAAAGGAATGGGAAAAGAGCGAATAACCCCAAAATAGGGGGAAAGATTCAAGGTAAGGGGGTTGGTTATGCAAAGGGAAGGTATTAGCACCTTAAACATCTAAGGTACTCCGTAGGAACCTCTTTGAAAAAATCTGTATATTTTGGCTATAAAAATGTATTGTATATAAAATGGATGGTGGAGGTGAGAAAAGAAATATTTTTATGATTTTTTGCACCCGCCGCAGTTGCAAACCTTTAGTGCCTACGTACCACCTTTCGTGCAATAGGGGATCAGGGTACACGTAGTTCCTCTTTTAAAAATTTAAAACACAAGTGTGTTGGTTGATTTTAAGAGATAAGACATCATCGTCATTGTCCGTGTGGAAAACATACTTACTACCCACAATCATGAGAAAGGAGAATTTGCATCATCTCAAAGTGGAGGATATGGCTTGGATTTTAAAATCAACAATGCCTCACTCAACACCCAAGTGGAAAATATATCTCTTCACTACATATTGTAGAAGTATAGTTGTTTGCATCACTACAAGGATTGACAAGAGTCTAATCTTTTGAGAAAATTTTAAAGATAAAAGCCAAACTGGCAAAATGGTTTGAAATGAGATTAATTGACTTTTAGTCTTCTCAAAAAAAATGTCAAGGTATTATTAAGTTGATTGAAATTTATTCATGAAAATGTTTTGAAAATGCATGGACATAAGTCCAAGTTTATTATGAAAATGGTTCAAGTTTCAAAACAGGAAGAGTTTTCAAAGGGATGTAGAAGATTTTTGAAATTAAAGAAGGTGGGAGGAGATGAAGAGATTATACTAAAGCATAAGGTAAAAGCTAGGGATAAGAACCATCTAACCAACAAGAAGCCAAAGTTTGACATTATGAGCCAATATAGAATTCTCATTCTTCGGATTGAAACCAAGCAAGCAAAGATACTAGACCTCTTGAGAGAACCAAACTTCAAGTGTATTAAGTCTTCGCAAAAATTGGGCAGAGTAACAGCTGTATATGGGTTAATTCCAGATTACAAACAAAGTATGTAATCATAATAACCTGCACACAAAACAAACAAACAACCCAATGTCTTGAGGTAAACCTCAAGAACTCCAGACAAAATAATCAGAAAAAGTCACAAAGTCTCCAAGATAGGCCAATGTTTCTAATCCTAAGTCCAAGAAGTCCAATGCTTCATAATTCCAAGGATAGTAACCAAATAGTCCAAGTACCATTAAAGTTTTTTTTATGGTTCATGTTGATTATTAGGTGTCTTCAAAAGGAAAAGAAAAGCTCAAGTGAGAAAAATAAAAATGACATAAAAGTAAATGCTCAAGTGAGCAAAGATGAAAATAGCATGAAATGTAAAATGCTAAAAGTAAATGGTACATAAAGCATAAAAATAAAAGCATAAAGTAAAGTCAATTGTTAGAAATTAGTGGTTAGTTGGATGACCATCTTGAAACTTGCATTTGGAACTCATTAGAGGATTGGTAGAACCAAAGCCTCCACACAACAAGTTGCATTTGCTTTTTGTCAAGTATATCATCCATTTTGGAATTCTCACAAGTACCCTTTAATGATCAACGATGTTTAAGTAATTCGCGTTGACCAAAGGTGTTGTAGATCGATTAGAGGATTGGTAGAACCAAAGCCTCCACACAATGAATCTCAAGGTTATTGGATCAAAGAGATCAAATTACCATACTTGGGCTTGCATCATAAGTTTGGGCCACGAATGATCATTTATTCGAATCGGGACAAAATTTAGCGCTATGTTAAGCAATCGTAAGTGGACTTATGTAGAAGTCGCACCTATTTTAAGGTCGGTCAATAGCAATCTATGTACTTCATGTTTGGATAAGTGATATTGAGATCATCATCCCTTAACATGTAGCACAACTAAAAAAAGAAAGGGATAAGATGAAGAGGGAGGGGAATGATAAGCTAATTTGGATTACCACCTCAAAATTCTTTCATTCTTAAGTTCAACCACTCCTCTAGATGGATTAAAGCACTAAACATATCATTAATCCAAAGCACCAAAAATGAACTAAATAATTCCCTCTTAGAGATTTAAATTGATGAACATTTATCCAACTTCATCTACATCACAAAGTCCATTGAGTTTAAAGAGAAATTGGACATTTAAAATTACAATCCAAACCAACAATCAAAAGGAGTGAGTAGAAAAAACATTTTGGATCAAAGCTGCCCCAAAACAAGGCAAATAAAAGCATTATGTCCCTGTGTAAATCGATTACACTACTGTGTAAATCGATTTACACAGTACAATTTTCAAAAATCTGCACGAAATTGCTTCTGTGCAATCGATGGCACTATTACTGCAATTGATTGCACATTGTTACAGACAGCAAAACAGCATTTTAAAAGACCAAATTCTTGTTCAAACTTTCCATCAAATACCTTATGATCATGGATCCAATTGAGCACAAAAATTCCATCAAATTATGAGAAAATAACACCATTGAAATCACAAAATAATGCTCAATGAATCAATCCCAAAGATCACCAAGAGATCACATTGTGAAAGATGAATTATCCAACTTACCAAAGGTAGATTTAGAGAATTATCAACACAAATTCAAGAATTTACTTCAATTCAACCACAAGAATCAATTGCCAAGCTTGGATGTAGAGAATTGAGGAATAAAAAGTGTTTGGATGAAGGTTTAGCTCAAAGATTAGTAAGCTTTAATGCAAAACTTACTAACTTTTTGAAAATGGAGCTTTGAGTGAATTTGGTAGATGGAGAGAATTGAGAGATTTTTTAGCAAGTGGATTTGGCTATCAAAGCTTGAAATTTGAATGAAATGAGGGCTCTATTTATAGAGTTTAGGATTGGGATTAGTGGTAATTTAATAATTGATTCTTGGAGCCAAAATTTTAATTAATGATAATTCTTTCAAATATTAGAGCCAAAATTTGAATTAATGATAATTCTTCTTAAAAATGAAAGATTGGCACTAAAATTTGAATTAATGATACATCTTTCAAAAATGAAGAAAAATTGGAGCCAAAATTTGACAAATTTAAAATTGCTGATTTTTTTCAAATTTTCACGATGTGCAATCGATTGCACTATAGTGCAAATCGATTTGCACAATGTATTTTTTTCAAAAATGGTGTAAAATGCACTATGTGCAATCGATTGCACCCTAAGAGCAATCGATTGCATCAGTGAAAAAATGAATTTTTGTTAATTTTTCCTTTGCAAATAGAGATTTTAGGAAAATAATACCAAAAATCCTTGTTTGTCAGATGCTTCGACTTGGTACCTACAAAACAAAAATATACAAATACAAAGACAAATATTTTTTGTATTTTGATTAGAAGTTAGTCAACAACACATATACAAAATACACAACCAAGGTGCTTGGAGATTCCTCAAGAGCAAACTTAAAGATAGGAGATAGAAAAAGAGGAAGAACCAACCCTAATGTGATCTTGTTATGATCGATTTGATATGATATGATAGAGGTATCTTAGGGGCAAAAATCGGGGTACAACAACTGCCCTTATTTAAGTGTCTTCTATCCGGAGATACGAAGGTTAAAAATCTCTGTGTCGACGCGATTAAAGATACTTAAATATAAAACAAGCCCTATTTTTGTTCCTAAGATGCCATGCAATGCTTATGATTATGAATGCAGATGGGCAAATCTAAAGAGATGCAAGACACCACTTTAGATGCCACAAAAAATGAAGAAACAAAGGAGAAACCCCACCAGGAAAATGAATCACTGGTGGACCCAAAAGAATTGAATCAGAGAGGAAGATAACAAGCATTGACGTTAATTGCCGATGGTCTACCAACATTCACTGAAGGTAGAAAGAGAATGCATATCATATCACCGCCGTTCACTGACAATTAACTATCAACATTTACTGAAGATGGCAAAAAGATAACAAACACCAACGTTCACTGCCGATGTACTACCAATGTTCACTGAAAGTAGAAAGAGAAAATATCATATCACCACCGTTCGATGACGATGAACTATCAACGTTCATTGAAGATAGAAAAAAGATAACAAACACCGACGTTCACTGCCGATGGTCTACCAACGTTCACTAAAGGTAGGAAGAGAAAATATCATAGTTTTCCCCAAAATTATGGTGTTTCACCTAGAACGGCTCTCGACTTCTTCTTTAACCAAGGTATTCTGCCTGGAAAGGGTAATATGTAAGTTGTCTCAAATAAAGAGACTTCTATTTGCAAAGATTTCACAACGAGCTGCTTCTGTGAATTTGAAAGTCTTGCCTTCCATTGGCGTAAACTGACGGCGGACTGCAAACTAACCACTTATAGAGGAAATAGCAAAAAAAGTTACATCGACTTGTACAGGGAAGCATGAGTTTCTCAAATAAAGAGACTTGTTGCTTTTTATCATGGAGGATTGCAAAAAGAAATGACTTTCTTGATATAGAAATATGGCTTCCTGGGGAAAGAGATATGACTTCCTGGGGAAAGAGATATGACTTCCTGGGGAAAGAGATATGACTTCCTGGGGAAATGCCACGATATTCCTGTTGAGGAGATAAAGTCTTCTCGTGCAAAATAAATGCACAAACCAAAACTCAAAGTTCTCAGAAATCCAAAGTAAATAATATTGTCATGCAACCACAAATCCAATTCCGAAATAAACTGGAGCAAGACAGCCAACGAAGATACATCCTTTGAGAAATAAACTCAAGAGGGAAAACCAAATCCACCTAAGCAAGGAGCGCACTGGAAGGTTAGAACACAATGTCAATGAAAAATGATTTGTAGCAATGCATGATGTATGTATGAATGTATGAGTGATATCGTGCATATGCTGGTAAAAGGATACATAATCAGTACAAGCAAACAAAATCGCCTCAGGTACTAACAACATTGGGCTAAACTTCAACCAAAAAGATCAATCCAAGAAAGGTAAAAGCAACTGCGGAAACCAAACCTATTTCCTGTCCTAACTTCACTGAGGAGAAACATAATCCGGATGTATCTAAATCAAACAGATACCGGGATAGAACATCTTTCTTCCAGTTTCATCGGAGAAACCAGTTTTTCAAAAGCAACATTCCTACTGGAGATTGCTAGACCAGTGATCGGTAAAATAGCAAGTGTACTATTTTATCGATGTAGTAATAATGGGGAAAAACCCCAAAGTCGATCTCTTGAGGACTGCACAGCGAAATTAAGTTTGTTTGAATGAATATCAATTGAACAAAAGCAATAGTTGATTGTTTATTTTGAACTACAATATTATGAAAACTAAATTTACGAGAAGTTTATATGTATGATGAGAATAATGCCAGGACGGTGTATGAATTGCGATACAATGACCAACTTATTTCGTTATTAAAAAGATCTATGTTTCACCTTTTCTTTCCCTATGCCTAAAGTTATTTTTCCGCAATTCCTTTTAAGAAAAACCTTTGGTATTCTCTCTTTGCCCTAATTCCTCAGCTGCCAAGAGAGAATATCAAACTCTAATTCAGACAATAAAAAGGGTATTCACAGGGTATTCTAATTCCTTAGGAATATCTGCTATGATAAAAGAGATGCAACAGGATTAGGATTGCTGATCAGGCCAACCCTAATTACGATCAATAATCATTTTTTCCAAGCAGATTAAGCATTAAAATCGTTGCATCCAATAAAGATTAAGGTTTTAACATAAAACTCACAGTACAAAACATCAATTAGTCATTACAAAGCAATTCAGGGACACCTCCCTTGACATTGGGATGTTTAGCTACTCATGTTACTTATGAAAACAGGATCAAGAAGAAAATTCATTACAATAGGATTTGGATTGGTTGGATCGTCGATTGCTTCCGCTCTTGATCGATCCTCCTTCTCCTTGAATCACCACTCTAAACTTTTCTCCAATATGCTCTTTTTCAAAATATCACTCTCCTGGTTTCTCCACCCTAGTCTTTAATATAACAGTATTCTCAAATCTTCCACGGAATGTCCAAACTGCCCTCCACGTGTCCCATTCTGTGCGTCAAAACAAAAAGGAATTTTTGCCTCAGGATGCCTGACACGGGCCGTGTTGTGGGACACGGGTGACCGTGTCAGGTCGCTGCTTCACATTAATGCAATTTGCGCCTTCAGAGGGCACAACACGGTCCGTGTTGTGCAACACGGGTGGCCGTGTTGTGTTGCTGGTTGTTGTATTTTCCTGTCAGCTGCAGATGCCACGACACGGGCCGTGTCGCACGACACGGGCACCCGTGTCATGCTTCTGAAGTCTTCGCATCCGTGCGTTTCTTCTGTATTTGGACCATTTTCGCATTGGTGCTGGGTATCCAACTAGACAGAAACCTGAAACACCTTGAAACAACAACCACATTACACGCACCAACGGTAAAAATGATAAAAACATGGACACCTGACTTGCTTACCAAAATCAGAGAATACTGTTGAAGCATAATTAAAATAGTAAAAGAAAACTCATGAAAACACAAGAATCAATACTAAAACTTGTTTGGAAAGTACGACAAAAGATCACTGATCAAACTCCCCCGAACTTGAACTTTTGCTTGACCTCAAGCAATAGCTTAAATTCTGCGGATGAAACGATGATACTCGTACGTGAGATTTCGTTCTAAAACACCGGATGAGTATTTCTAGTAGTTCTCTCTCAATCGAGGTATCGCACGAATACTAAACCGCAGTGTACCACGGATCTGAATCTCCCTTGTGGTAACCTCTCTAACTATGCTTTGGGCTTAGGTCTTATTTTTCGATTTTCTACCCTTTTCATTCGGACAGTCAATTTTAAGGCTTTTTATGATTTTTCGTTGCATGCACAAGATTGATCAAATGT
The DNA here is from genome assembly GCA_948472305.1 of Vicia faba. NCBI lineage: Eukaryota > Viridiplantae > Streptophyta > Magnoliopsida > Fabales > Fabaceae > Vicia > Vicia faba. The sequence goes on along the minus strand of OX451740.1, from coordinate 922,695,396 downwards.
ATTTTTCTTTACACCCTTTTCTTCTCTTTTTTTTTTCTTGCCCCTTTAGGGGCGACCTTTAGGTTCAATCGCCGTTAGGTTGAATAACCGGGTGAGGGTTACCCAACTTAGAAGGATCGATTGTCTAATTGTCTTTATTCGTTTTTTTTTTCGGTGCTTTTCTTTCTTTTTTTTTTTTCGATCAACCTTGCACACACACTTAGTATAGATTAAGCCTGACTGTCAGTAGAAACTATTCGGGGTATACTTCTCAGATCAAAGTACCATGGCACAAATCTACACGTTAGACTCGTTCCTTACTCAGAAGACTCAGTGTGTTCGTGCTATACCTCAACATCAAGATTTTTCTAATTTCCCCAACCGTTTTTTTATCACTCAGCTCTACATACTTTCTCCCCGCTTCACTCATCAATTTTTTTATCAATTTTTTCGTCCAAGTCGGAGTGTTTTCATAACGGGCTTTCAACATATTTCCAAACAAGCAAACTTCAAAAAACTATTGACTAAAACTAACACAGAGGAAGGAAAAAAGAAAAAAACTAGAATACTATAACAAAACACATAAATACGCAAATAAATACCCCCACACTCGAACTCAACTGTGTCCTCACGGTTGAAGAACGAGTGCAGGAGTGGACTCACTGAGATCACTGAGGAGGTTGTTGGCCGTGCAGCCGCATCTGTTGCATCCACTTATGCATTTCCCCAATGAGCTTCCCTTGGCGGAGCTGCTCCTCCCTCTCTCTTTTCTGCTCATCGCCTTGCCGTGTCTGTTCACTACGGATGTAGCATATCTGATCGTGCATCCAATCCCAATCGTTTTTGGTCATGCTCCACGAACCGGTCGACGAGTCACCAGGATTCGGCATGGAAGTTTCTTCTGGGATAGGGTCCTCACCAGGTTGATCATCTACTTCACCTTCCGAACCTGCCCAAACAAAATTTTCTCCATCGTCTTGCATGGGACTTGCGTACAACCAGTTAGCTTGTTCTTCAATAGAAATAAAATCAGGAGCAGGTAAAGCTAACAAATGGTGATTACGGGAAACCAGGGAATAATAATTATTAAAAACCTTTATCATACCTTGGGTGGTGAGTGTAGCTAAGTCAATCTTAGTCTTACCTCCCACTGTTGGTTCCTCCATCAGGTTCGGACCGTAGCCTAAGTAGTCAGCTATCTGGGTGATCATCCCTCCAACAGAAATGTCACCAGTAGCGGCATTGGCTACTCGCTTCAGATGATCGGCAGCAAAAGCGGCGATATTGATCAGTTCCCTGTTAGCCATGCCATAGAGCAAGTATAGCTCTCTTTGTGTGGCCACCCCGGTACTATCCCCTCTGCAGAAAAGGGAGTAGGCAAGTCCCTTTTGGGCATATCGAAAACAAGGGTTGTGAATGCAAGAAGCCTTGGCCCCCTTAGCGACATATTCAGCGTTTCCTGTAATTGCCTTCCAAAAGTCGCCTGCAACAAAAGTGGTGGGGGGTGCCCCAGGGCCAAAGCTCGGGAGCTTAAGAACGCGCCCCAACTCCTCGACTGATAGAGAATGGTCATTATCAAACAATCGAAACTTAAGAGTGCCAAAATACTCCTCATCCGAACCTGTCCACCTATGGCGAAGCTGAAAATCCAAAGAACTTAAAAATTCGAAGGTTATGCGCTCAAATGTCGGCGCTTCAAACTGCATAAATTCAAGCATGCCTAGAGTATGAAACATCCTATGTACCTCCATTCGCAGCCCTAAGTTATCAAGAGTTTCATTACAAATGTACCTGGCCGGAATCAATTTGCGTTTCACCAATCGAACATACTTGCGTTGATGCTCCGGATCCTCAAATAGAATACCATGAGCATTCGCCATGCGATGAGCTCGTTTCTTTGGGCGGGAGGATTCAGCGACAGCCTTTCCAGTATCTCTTCGCGGAGGCATGATAAGAACCTGTAATAATACAAATCAACAAAAATTCGACAGAGAGATTAGATGCAACAGAGACCATAGAAATAACAATGGAGGTGAGATAATCAACTTTCTCAACAGGGATGAGGAGTTTTAGTGAGTGGGTTATGCTAAAAATGAAGCTTAAAGGAAGAGTGATAATGGAGGCTAGGGTTTGGAGAGTGAGAGAGAGGTAGAAGAAGAAAGGTTAATAACAAAATAATAAGAGTTAAAAGAGGGAAAAGAATTAAAACTCGTGGGCCCCACTAAAAAGTAGAAATTTCGCCCCCTTATCAGAGCGACACGGGCCGTGTCACACGACACGGGCACCCGTGTTGCATCCCTGCTTCACCCCAATTTTCTTTTTCATATTTTTTTCCTTCAGTGGCCACGACACGGGCCGTGTCACACGACACGGCCACCCGTGTTGTACCCCTGCTCCTCTTCACAAAGAAATTTTCATCACTGTATTCAGAAGCCACAACACGGGCCGTGTTGTACGACACGGCCGCCCGTGTTGTATCCCTGTTCTACCACACGCTTATCTCGAAAACCCAATTCCTAACACGGGTCGTGTCAAGCAACACGGGTAACCGTGTCAGGGCTCTGAAATCACACCAATTCAAGCATCATACTGCTTTTTTGACCTCGTTTATACGACACCTCTCTTTCCGGCTTGATCAGTGAGACACAACAACTATAGACCTACAAAATGAATCAAACAAAAATTAGAAGCAAAAAAAATCGTGGGTTGCCTCCCACGCAGCGCTGCGTTTATCGTCGCGTGGCTCGACGGTCCGTTGTCCTACTGAGTAAGACGAAGGATCTCAACCTGTCCAACCTTTTGACCTTGAAAATAAGGTTTAAGTCTCTGCCCATTAACTTTGAAGATGTCTCCATTGGCTTGATTCTTAATCTCGACCGCTCCAGACGGAAACACCTTGTGAACCACAAAGGGTCCGGACCATTTGGACCGCAATTTTCCTGGGAATAGCTTCAAGCGAGAATTGTACAGAAGGACCAGCTGTCCTTCCCAAAACTCTTTTTTCTGGATTCTCTCATCGTGCCACTTCTTGGTCTGCTCCTTGTAAACCTTGGCATTTTCATACGCATAATTCCGAAACTCTTCTAATTCATGCAGTTGCAGAATCCTAGAATTTCCTGCTAGAGATGCGTCCATGTTCAAGAATTTGGTTGCCCAAAAGGCCTTGTGTTCCAACTCTAGAGGCAGATGACAGGCTTTGCCATAGACAAGTTGGTATGGTGACATGCCGATAGGTGTTTTGAAAGCAGTTCGGTAAGCCCATAATGCATCATCTAACTTTGTCGCCCAATCTTTTCGCGACGAACTCACCGTCTTCTCCAGAATCTGCTTGAGCTGTCTATTAGACACTTCGACCTGACCACTCGTTTGAGGATGGTAAGGAGTGGCTACTCGGTGCTTCACATTGTATTTTTGAAGGAGTTTCTCCATGAGGTGATTTAGGAAGTGAGTTCCTCCATCACTTATCAATGCTCGCGGTACTCCGAACCTGGAAAAGATGTTCTCTCGCAAGAACTTGACTACTACCTTAGCATCATTGGTTGGTAAGGCTACCGCTTCCACCCATTTCGATACATAATCCACAGCAACAAGGATATAATTCTTCCCGAATGACGGTGGAAAGGGACCCATGAAGTCAATTCCCCAAACATCGAATAACTCGACCTCTAGCATGAAATTCTGGGGCATTTGATTTCTCTTTGATATGTTCCCGGTCCGCTGACACTTATCACACGCCTTCACCATCTCCTGGGCATCCTTGAACAATGTCGGCCAGTACAATCCTGATTGCAAAACTTTAGATGCAGTGCGGTCACCGCTAAAATGTCCACCGTATTCGGAATCATGACATGCTCTCAACACATCCCTCTGTTCTTCCTCAGGCACGCATCGTCGTATCAACCCGTCCACTCCTCTCTTGTACAGGTAAGGATCGTCCCATAGATAGAACCTGCAATCATGAACAAACTTTTTCTTACGGTTAGAATCATAATCATCTGGTATTATACCGCCAACAAGGTAGTTTGCATAATCCGCAAACCAAGGCACTCCAATAACAGCTAGGATGTGTTCATCAGCAAACTCATCCTTTATTGGACGCCGATCTTCAGTCTCCTCGATAGGTGACATTCGAGAGAGGTGATCCGCTACGGTGTTCTCACACCCTTTCTTGTCACGAATTTCTACATCGAACTCTTGGAGGAGTAAAATCCACCTCAGGAGTCTCGGCTTCGATTCCTGCTTAGCAAAAAGATATTTCAAAGCAGCATGGTCAGTGTACACAATTACTTTGGAACCCAATAGATATTGCCTGAACTTATCAAAGGCATAAACAACCGCTAACAACTCCTTCTCGGTAGTTGCATAATTCATCTGAGCAGGGTTCAACACGTGACTCGCATAATAAATAACATGAAGCAGCCTTTCTCTCCGTTGTCCAAGAACAGCCCCTACCGCAATGTCGCTCGCATCACACATGATCTCAAAGGGGAAAGACCAATCCGGCGCGATCACAATGGGTGCCGACACCAGTTTATTTTTTAGTGTCTCAAAAGCATCGGCACACTCTTTGTTGAATACAAAAGGCTGGTCCTTAACTAACAGTGTCGTCAATGGCTTGGCTATTTTCGAAAAATCCCTGATGAACCTACGGTAGAACCCCGCATGGCCTAAGAAACTCCGAATACCTTTCTCATTCACAGGCGGCGGTAATTTCGAGATAACCTCTACTTTAGCTTGATCGACTTCGATCCCCTTGTGAGAAATCTTGTGACCCAGAACAATGCCTTCCCGTACCATGAAATGGCACTTTTCCCAGTTTAGGATCAGGCTGCTTTCTTGACATCGCTGCAAAACAAGTGAAAGGTTATCTAAACAATTATCAAAGGAGGATCCAAAAACAGAGAAGTCGTCCATGAAGACTTCCATATGCTTCTCAAGCATATCAGCAAAGATAGAAGTCATGCATCTTTGAAATGTTGCTGGGGCGTTGCACAACCCGAATGGCATCCTTCGATAAGCAAAGACACCGTAAGGGCAAGTGAAGGCTGTCTTCTCTTGATCCTCTGGTGTAACTGCAATTTGGTTGTACCCGAAGTATCCATCCAGAAAACAATAATAGTCATGCCCAGCTAACCTTTCCAACATCTGGTCAATGAATGGCAGCGGAAAATGATCTTTTCTTGTGGCTTGGTTGAGTCTCCGGTAGTCAATGCACACTCGCCACCCAGTGATCGTCCTAGTTGGGATCAAATCATTCTTTTCATTCACAACTACCGTAGTACCTCCTTTCTTGGGCACCACATGAACTGGACTCACCCATGAACTGTCGGAGATAGGGTAGATAAGTCCTGCATCTAACAGCTTTACAACTTCTTTTCTCACCACCTCCTTCATAACCGGGTTCAATCTCCTCTGGGGCTGCACCACTGGTTTGTGATCTTCTTCCATAAGAATTTTATGCATGCAAACCGTCGGACTAATACCTTTGAGGTCTTCGATTTTCCAACCAATGGCACCTTTGAAGTTTCTAAGAACTTCAATTAACCTGTCTTCCTGCACACTTTGCAAATTAGAGCTAATGATCGCGGGACATTTTTTTTCAGTGTCAAGGAAAACGTATTTCAGATTCTCGGGAAGCTGTTTCAACTCTGAACTTTTTGGCTTGTCTTCATTACCGTCCAAATCTATAGGTTGCCTTAGGTCTTCCCACCTATGTGCCCGGGATCTTTTTAGAACAGGTTGAATATTCAACATTTCCACCACTTCCACTTCACTACTATCAACTGCTGCATTTTCCTCAAAAATTGACATACTCAGAACTCTTTCGAGAGGTAATTTGGCTACACTCTCCACATGATCCCTTTCTTCTACTTGCTCAAACACCTGAATGTTGCTACTTGTGCCAAAGTCCTCTTTATGTCTCATGGTATTACGAACATCTATTTTCAACTCTTCATCATAAACCTTCAAAGTAAGTGTACCCCCTTCCACATCGATCATAACTCTCCCGGTTTCCAAAAATGGGCGGCCTAAAATTAGCGGAATCTCTTCATCTTCCGGCATTTCAAGGATCACGAAATCCACTGGAAATACAAACTTATCCACTTTCACAAGAACGTCTTGAACAATTCCATAAGGCCGCTTAACAGAATGATCCGCAAATTGGAGAGTCATCCGAGTGTCTTGTACAGCACCAATACCTAACTTCTTGTAGATGGATAGAGGCATGAGACTGATACTAGCACCCAGATCGATTAATGCTCTCTTGAAAGATCTATCTCCAATAGTGCAAGGTATGGTAACTGCTCCTCTGTCTTTCTTCTTCTCTGGAATTTTTAGGCCCTGCAAAATAGCACTACAAGTTTCGGTTAGAATAATAGGTTCATCTGCACTGGTTCGTTTCTTAGCAATGATGTCCTTCATGAATTTAGCATATGTAGGCATCTGCTCAAGTGCCTCCAATAACGGAATATTCAGCTCTAGCTTTTTGAACAACTCAAGAAACTTCTCAAAATTCTTCTCTTGCTGCCCCTTTTTCTTATTTCTTTGGGGGTAAGGGAGTTTGATCATTGGTTTTGGCTCTCCTACTTTTTCTTTAGTAACCGAGGCTGGTATAACCAATTCCTCCTCAACTCTCTCATTCTCTTTTATGTCTAACTCCACTTCCAACAGTTTATCTTCATTTACCGATGTCTTTTCCACTTCTTCAACTGGTTTCCCTCTCCGTGTAGTGACAGCATTGACTTTATGATTGTCCTTAGGATTAGGCACAGTTGCGCTTGGGAGCGCTCCCGGTGTTTGAGGAATTGCAAAATGTTGGGCGATTTGACTCATTTGCACTTCAAGATTCTTAATCGAGGCTCCGGTATTCCTGAAATTGCTCCTTGTTTCTTCTTGGAATTGAGAACTGTGAGCGGCCATCTTCTCAATGGCGATTTCCCAATCCGCCTTTCTTGGACCCTGTGGTTGGTCTTGCTGTTGAGACTGTTGGTAAGGTTGTTGTTGCGGGCGGTATTGTTGTTGTTGAGGTTGGTAAGGTTGTTGCTGTTGATAAGGTTGCTGGCCTTGAACCGGTTTTTGAACGTTTCCCTGTTGGTCCCTCCATGAGAAATTTGGGTGATTTTTCCAACCCGGATTATATGTGTTGGCATACGGATTATTCTGCCTTAGCATGTGAATCTGCTCAACCTGTTCTTGAGTTGCTACACAATGCATAGCAAAGTGTGGTCCACCACATATTTCGCAAAGGACAGCTTGAACTGGTTCCACCTTTTCCACTGTCTGAGTTCCAATATTCATTTTTTTCAACCTTCTCTCTACTTCTGCAGCGATTTGATCTTCCATTTTCACTACCTGCTCCGTCAACTTCAGATCTATCTTGCCATCCGGTTGATTCACAGTACGGTCATACAACTCAAGATGCTCGTTGGCAGAGATAGCCTCTATAATTCTTCTGATACCAGTAGCTGTTGAGAAATTTGTAGATCCACCGGCAGCAGTATCTATTAGCTGTTTTGTCTTTAAGCGTAAACCATTCACGAAGTTTTGCATCTGCTCAGTTGCGTCCATGTTGTGAGTAGGACAAGCAGTTAGACATCTCTTGAACCTCTTGTATGCATCCCCAAGTGATTCCCCTTCTTTTTGTTTGAAATTGACAATATCGTATCTTTTTCGGATGAACACTGAAGCATGGAAATACTCGTTGAGGAATGCTGTTTCCATCTCTTGCCATGTTGTGATGCTCCCAGCTGGAAGTGAGTAGAACCACTCTTCCGCATCATCAGTAAGTGTAAAAGGGAACATAACAAGTCTCTTTGCCTCCTCGGAATGACCCTCGATTTTCAACGACGTGGTGGTCGTAAGAAATCTCTGAAGATGCTTATTTGCATCCTCGTTGATTCTTCCGGCGAAAGGTTTGCTTTCCAACTGGCGGATGGTAGACGGATGTAGCTGAAAGTGTGCTACATTCACCGGTTGATTGACAATGGTCATCCGGTTTGGTTGAGCGTTTGCCCCTCCGTAGTCCCCTAGCAATCTCTCTGCTGGGGGTTGACCTCCTGCTACGCCACCAGGATTTGGATCCATCTCTCTGTCAAAATCTGAGTCGCTGTGCTCAGATTGCACAGACACTTCGTCTTCCGTTTCTTGATTTATACTACTGGGTTCTGCACTTGGTGCTGTCAATCTTTCAACTCTTAATTGACGGCGTCTCTCGTGCAATGCTCTTTCTGGTTCTGTGTCAAAGGAAAATTTAGCTGAGGTCTGACCTCGCATAAAAAGTCAGACAAAAGTTAGAACAGATAGCACAAATTCGATAAAATAAAATAAAATAGCAGAAGAATAAAATTTTAGTCGCGGAGCAACAAAATTTCAATTGAAATAGTTCAACTAAACTTAATTATTTGGCAGTCCTCGGCAACGGCGCCAAAAACTTGATCGGTAAAATAGCAAGTGTACTATTTTATCGATGTAGTAATAATGGGGAAAAACCCCAAAGTCGATCTCTTGAGGACTGCACAGCGAAATTAAGTTTGTTTGAATGAATATCAATTGAACAAAAGCAATAGTTGATTGTTTATTTTGAACTACAATATTATGAAAACTAAATTTACGAGAAGTTTATATGTATGATGAGAATAATGCCAGGACGGTGTATGAATTGCGATACAATGACCAACTTATTTCGTTATTAAAAAGATCTATGTTTCACCTTTTCTTTCCCTATGCCTAAAGTTATTTTTCCGCAATTCCTTTTAAGAAAAACCTTTGGTATTCTCTCTTTGCCCTAATTCCTCAGCTGCCAAGAGAGAATATCAAACTCTAATTCAGACAATAAAAAGGGTATTCACAGGGTATTCTAATTCCTTAGGAATATCTGCTATGATAAAAGAGATGCAACAGGATTAGGATTGCTGATCAGGCCAACCCTAATTACGATCAATAATCATTTTTTCCAAGCAGATTAAGCATTAAAATCGTTGCATCCAATAAAGATTAAGGTTTTAACATAAAACTCACAGTACAAAACATCAATTAGTCATTACAAAGCAATTCAGGGACACCTCCCTTGACATTGGGATGTTTAGCTACTCATGTTACTTATGAAAACAGGATCAAGAAGAAAATTCATTACAATAGGATTTGGATTGGTTGGATCGTCGATTGCTTTCGCTCTTGATCGATCCTCCTTCTCCTTGAATCACCACTCTAAACTTTTCTCCAATATGCTCTTTTTCAAAATATCACTCTCCTGGTTTCTCCACCCTAGTCTTTAATATAACAGTATTCTCAAATCTTCCACGGAATGTCCAAACTGCCCTCCACGTGTCCCATTCTGTGCGTCAAAACAAAAAGGAATTTTTGCCTCAGGATGCCTGACACGGGCCGTGTTGTGGGACACGGGTGACCGTGTCAGGTCGCTGCTTCACATTAATGCAATTTGCGCCTTCAGAGGGCACAACACGGTCCGTGTTGTGCAACACGGGTGGCCGTGTTGTGTTGCTGGTTGTTGTATTTTCCTGTCAGCTGCAGATGCCACGACACGGGCCGTGTCGCACGACACGGGCACCCGTGTCATGCTTCTGAAGTCTTCGCATCCGTGCGTTTCTTCTGTATTTGGACCATTTTCGCATTGGTGCTGGGTATCCAACTAGACAGAAACCTGAAACACCTTGAAACAACAACCACATTACACGCACCAACGGTAAAAATGATAAAAACATGGACACCTGACTTGCTTACCAAAATCAGAGAATACTGTTGAAGCATAATTAAAATAGTAAAAGAAAACTCATGAAAACACAAGAATCAATACTAAAACTTGTTTGGAAAGTACGACAAAAGATCACTGATCAACCAGCTTCAAATAAAGCAGACTGACACCGAGACAATCAAACCTCACTGGGGAATTCAAGCCTACCCCATTGAGGAAAGATGCGGATTAAAACTTTACATCATGAAAACCTATTCTGACAAAATATGCCCTGGGATAGCCTTCTCGAGAAATCAAGAAGTCAACACTAATGCCAATACTGCAAAAAGAGCGATATCTTAGCACACAAAGGGAATAAAACCTTTCATCATATGAGGGAAAACTTCGTTGGGGAAACCGGGACAGAGGCTTCCGACCATGCAAACCCAAAATCAAAAGTGAACCAAAACTTGATTGCGGATAATGGGATCATAAACCCAAGACTGTATCTCGCACCCACTGATATCGTCTTTAACCATCTGAGAAACACACAAAGATTGCGCACATGCAAGCAAAATGACCTAAGAGAACCTTCATGAAGGAAGTAAATCTTCTTATAACAACTGGAGTTTGTACATTCCTGGGATCACCATTCTTGTTGTCATTGTTTCATCACAAATCCCAAAGTAAATTGAATTGTGAAGATCTCCCTTTTTTTTTTAAAAGTCAATTTTGCTTTTTAATCTTTTTGCTTTGAAAGTTATTATCAGTAATAAATGGAGTCTTTGCAAGCTAAATAAAATAAGAACACAAAGAATTGGGTAAAAGCTCGAATTTCATTAATAGAATGGTAGTCCGCGAATGGCGAGACTCCATGGATGATTACAAAGTTTGGGAAATGGTAATATATAATGGAAAAGATACATTGAGATACAATGACCACTATTCCCGCTAACAACCTTTGAAATCCTGAGCAGCAACTTTTGTTGTAGTATGGTGAGGATCCGAGAAGATTTTTGCTTCAACGATCAAGTCTTGTCTGACGTAGTTACTTGCCAAAACAAATCCCTAACGTTTGCCTAAACTGCCCTTGCGGGTTTTCAACTTAGCGGGAAATTTATTCTGTTTATGTCTCTAATTTTTTCCTAGACTTCCCTTTCGTGTTTTCGGCCTACCGAGATGCTCCTTTTTGCCTAAGCCTCCCTTTCGGTTTTTCAACTTAGCGAGCTATTCTTTTATTTCTTTAGGCGAAGTATTTCTTGATTATGTCAGCATTCATGGGACGTGGGAACTCCTCGCCATCCATAGTTTCAAGAATTAATGCACCACCAGAGAAGGCTTTCTTGACAACATACGGGCCTTCAAAATTGGGAGTCCACTTGCCCCTAGAATCAGTGTTGAAAGACATGATCTTCCTGAGCACGAGGTCGCCTTCTCTGAATTCACGAGGTTTTACCTTTTTATCAAATGCTTTCTTAATTCTTTTCTGAGATAACTGCCCATGACATAAAGCTATCATTCTCTTTTCTTCAATCAAATTCAATTGGTCAAACCTATTCTAGACCCATTCAGCCTCTGTCAACTTGGCTTTCATTATCACATGCAACGAAGTAATCTCTACCTCAACAGGGAGTGCAACTTCCATTCCATATACCAGGGAGAACGGGGTTGCTCCTGTTGATGTGCGGACAAATGTCTGATATCCATGCAGAGCAAAAGGGAGCATTTCATGCCAATCCTTATAAGTGACAATCATTTTCTGGATAATTTTATTGATATTCTTATTAGCAGCTTCAACAACCCCATTCATCTTTGGCCTGTATGGAGATGAATTGTGATGGACAATCTTGAATTCTTCGCACAGTTCTATCATCATCTTGTTCTTCAAATTCGAGCCATTGTCAGTGATGATTCTACTCGGCACACCATACCGGCATATAAGAATTTTTTTGATGAAACGCACAACCACCTGTTTGGTGACATTGGCATATGAAGCAGCTTCTACCCATTTGGTAAAGTAGTCAATTGCTACGAAGATGAAACGGTGTCCATTTGAAGCTTTGGGTTCTATTATCCCGATCATGTCAATACCCCACATAGAGAAAGGCCATGGGGAGGAAATCACATTGAGAAGTTTCGGAGGCACATGGACCTTGTCTGCATAAACCTTGCATTTATGGCACTTATTTTCAAATTAGTAATAGTCAGATTCCATTGTCAACCAATAACAGCCTGCCCTTAGCATCTTTTTATCCATTGAATGTCCATTAGCATGAGTGCCAAATGAACCTTCATGAATCTCATGCATCAACATGTCTGCTTCGTGTCTATCCACGCATCTGAGCATGACCATGCCATAATTTCTCTTATATAACACATTTTCACTGAGGAAGAAACTGCCTGCCAATCTTCTCAGTGTCTTTCTATCTTTCCTCGGCGCACCAAAAGGGTATTCCTGAGTCTGAAGAAAATGCTTGATGTCATAATACCAAGGTTTTTCATCTGTTATCTCCTCTGCTGTAAACACATGAGCGAGCCTATCCAGCCTTCGAACCGCAATTAGGGGTATATCATTCCAAGTATTTACTTGGAACATGGAAGCCAAAGTTTCCAGAGCATCCGCCATTTGATTTTCGTCTCTAGGGATGTGATGGAATTCAACTTTATTAAAGAAGGGTAACAATCTTCTAGCATAATCTTTGTAAGGGATCAAGCCAGGGTGACGAGTATCCCATTCTCCTTTAATCTGATTTATTACCAAAGCCGAATCACCATGCACATTGAGAATTTTAATTCTGAGATCAATAGCTTCTTCAAGACCCATGATGCAAGCCTCGTATTCTTCCATATTATTAGTACAATCGAATGTTAGCCTCGCATTAAAAGGAATGTGCGATCCATGAGAAGTGATGATCACAACACCAATTCCATTACCATAAGCATTCACCGCTCCATCAAAAATCATACTCCAACAAGATTCAGGGTCAGGGCCTTCTCGGGCAATGGTTCATCACAATCTTTCATTTTCAGGAACATCACATCCTCATCGGGGAATTCATATTCTGCAGACTGGTGATCCTCCACCGGCTGGTGAGCAAGGTAATCAGCCAACACACTACTTTTAATAGCCTTTTGAGTGTAGTATTCAATATCATATTCAGATAACAACATCTTCCAGCGGGCAATTCTCCCAGTAAGGCTTCTCAAAAATATACTTGATTGGATCCATTTTGGAGATCTACCAAGTGGTATGATTCAACATATACTGCCGCAAACGCTTTGCCGCCCAGGATAAAGCACAACATGTATTTTCCAGCGTGGAATACCGCGACTCGCAATCAGTGAACTTTTTGTAAGATGATAAATGGTGAACTCCTTCTTTCCTGTTTCATCCTGTTATCCCAGAATACAACCCATGGATTTATCTAACACTGTTAAATATATAATCAACGGTCTTCCTTCTACAGGAGGGAGCAATATAGGAGGTTCAAGCAGGTACTCTTTAATACTCTCAAACGCCCTTTGGTAGTCATCAGTCCACACACAACCTTGATCTTTCTTTAACAACTTAAAGATCGGTTCACACTTTGAGTCATGTGGGAAATAAATTTGGAGATATAATTCAAATGCCCGAGGAAACCCCTGACTTGCTTTTCAGTTCTTGGTGCTGGAATTTTTTTGAATTGCTTTGACTTTATCAGGGCCAACTTCAATACCTTTCTGGCTAATGATAAAACCCAACAATTTCCCCGATATAACTCTGAAGGTGCATTTATTTGGATTCAAGCGGAGACGATATTTCCTCAAACGCTGAAACAACTTCAGCAAATCTTATATATGCCCTTCTTCAGTTTAGGATTTGGAAATCATATCATCAACATATACTTCGATTTCTTTGTGCATCAGATCATGGAATAGGGTTGTCATAGCCCTTTGGTATGTTGCACCAGCGTTCTTCAACCCGAAGGGCATCACTCTGTAACAGAATGTTCCCCAGGGTGTGATAAACGTTGTTTTTTCCATGTCCTCTAGAGCCATTCTTATTTGATTATACCCGGAAAATCCATCCATGAACGAGAATACTTTGAATTTTGATGTGTTATCCACTAACATGTCAATGTGAGGCATGGAAAATCATCTTTTGGACTAGCTTTATTTAGATCTCTGTAATCTACGCACATGCGGACTTTTCCGTCTTTTTTCGGTACTGGGACAATATTGGCAATCCATTGAGGATACACTGACGTCACAACAAAACCAGCATTGATCTGCTTTAGGACCTCCACTTTGATCTTTACTGCCATATCCGGGTGAGTTCTTCTCAACTTTTGTTAAACTGGCGGACACTCTGACTTCAACGGCAAATGATGCTCGACAATGTCTGTATCTAGACCAGGCATATCTTGATAAGACCAAAAAAAATATCCACATACTCTTTCAACAGCTCAATCAACCCGCTCTTTACATCGGGATGCAACGATGCTCCAATCTTAACTTCCTTCGGATCTTCTTCTGAACCAAAATTGATCACTTCCAAAGGCTTCTTATATGGTTGAGTGGTATTTTCCTCGTGCTCAAGCAACCGTGAAACCTCTTCTAGAATCTCATCATAATCTTCTTCTTCAGCCCCAAACACAGGACAATCAAAGTTGGGAGAGGGTGCAGGGTCATTGTATTCAAAGGGTTTTTTAATTAATCTGCACATATGATTTATGATTTTTTTTAGAGACTGACACATATAACAAGTGATCATGCAGATTAATTTTCAGTTATTATTTATTTTGAAAGGGTTTTTTTTTATTACCATTTCCCAAGAAAAAGCAGAAAATAAAGACACAATTTGGGAAGCAAAGACAACTTTTATTAATGATCTTAAAAGTCAAATCAAACAGATAAGCCCATACAATACTTTCACCTTGGGTAGAGTGAAAGCTTTTCAAAAGAATAACAAAACAAATTACTTTGAAACATGTATGCAAGAAGGAACATCAATGGTGACCCAGTTCTGAACTCGGACTCCATGCGTCACATAATTCGGTAGTTCCTGCTCTGCTTCATCCTCTTCAACAGCATTAATTCCAGAACCAATGGGATGGAAGTAGCCTCCGCTGTGGAAAACATCATGATAACTATTCATAGAATACTTTGACTTCAAACTTTCGCCTTTTCCATTCTTCAAAGAGAAACCCAAACCAGTTATGTTCTTGTTCACGGGTGGATCCACAATTCTCCCCCAAACTGTATTATGACCATTGCGCACAACCTGCTGCGCGTCCATCGGGGAAACCACAAATTCTCATTCCTCCTTATGTTGTCAATGGATATGGTTTGGAACTGGGTTCCAAAAACAGCCTCATCCGCTTCTACAATACTGAAAGAGGATAGATGGGATATCAACAACGCCTGCTCCCCATTTATGATCACTACCTTCCCTTCACGCACAAATTTTAGCTTCTGATGCAGAGTTGAAGTGACAGCCCCTGCTTCGTGTATCCATGGTCGTCCTAACAAACAACTATATATGGGAATAATGACCCTGCGCCCTCTCCCAACTTTGAATATCCTGTGTTTGGGGATGAAGAATAAGATTATGATGAGATCCTAGAAGAGGTCTCACGGTTGCTTGAGCACGAGGAAAATATCATTCAGCCATATAAGGAGCCTTTGGAAGTGATTAATTTGGGTTCAGAAGAAGATCCGAAAGAAGTTAAGATTGGAGCATCGTTGCATTCTGATGTAAAGAGCGGGGATATTGAGTTATTGAAAGAGTATGTGGATATTTTTTCTTGGTCTTATCAAAATATGCCTGGTCTAGATACAGACATTGTCGAGCATCGTTTATTGTGGAAGCCAGAGTGTCCGACAGTTAAACAAAAGTTGAGAAGAACCCACCCAGATATGAAAGTAAAGATCAAAGATGAGGTCCTAAAGCATATTAATGCTGGTTTTCTTGTGACGTCAGTGTATCCTCAATGGATCGCCAATATTGTCCCAGTATCGGAAAAAGATGGAAAAGTCCGCATGTGCGTAGATTACAGAGATCTAAATAAAGCTAGTCCAAAAGATGATTTTCCATTGCCTCACATCGACATGTTAGTGGACAACACAACAAAATTCAAAGTATTCTTGTTCATGGATGGATTTTCCGTATATAATCAAATAAGAATGGCTCTAGAGGACATGGAAAAAACAACGTTTATCACACCCTGGGGAACATTATGTTACAGAGTGATGCCCTTCGCGTTAAAGAACGCGGGAGCGACGTACTAGAGGGCTATGACAACCCTATTCCATGATTTGATGCACAAAGAAATCGAAGTATATGTTGATGATATGATTGCAAATCCCAAACTGAAGAAGGGCATATAAAAGATTTGTTGAAGTTGTTTCAGCGTTTGAGGAAGTATCGTCTCCGCTTGAATCCAAATAAATGCACCTTCAGAGTTAGATCGGGGAAATTGTTGGGTTTTATTGTTAGCCGGAAAGGAATTGAAGTTAACCCTGATAAAGTCAAAGCAATTCAAGAAATTCCAGCACCAAGAACTGAAAGGAAAGTCAGGGGTTTCCTCAGGCGTTTGAATTATATCTCCAGATTTATTTCCCACATGACTGCAACGTGTGAACCGATCTTTAAGTTGTTAAAGAAAGATCAAGGTTGTGTATGGACGGATAACTGCCAAAGGGAATTTGAGAGTATTAAAGAATATCTGATTGAACCTCCTATCTTACTCCCTCCCATAGAAGGGAGATCGTTGATCATGTATCTAACGGTGTTAGATAAATCCATGGGTTGTTTTCTGGGATAACAGGATGAAATAGGAAAGAAAGAGTTCGCCATTTATTATCTCAGCAAAAAGTTCACTGATTGTGAGTCGCGGTATTCCATGCTAGAAAAAAACATGTTGTGTTTTGGCCTGGGCGGAAAAGCGTTTGCGGTAGTATATGTTGAATCATACCACTTGGTTGATCTCCAAAATGGATCTGATCAAGTATATTTTTGAGAAGCCTGCTCTTACTTGGAGAATTTCCCGCTGACAGATGTTGTTATCTGAATATGATATCGAGTACCGCATTAAAAAGGCTATTAAAAAAAGTGTGTTGGCAGATTACCTTGCTCGCCAACCGGTGGAAGGTCATCAGTCTGCAGAGTATGAATTCTCCGATGAGGATGTGATGTTCCTGAAAATGAAAAATTATGATGAGCCATTGCCTGAAGAGGGCCCTGACCCTGAATCTCATTGGAGTATGGTATTTTATGGAGTGGTGAATGCTTATGGTAAAGGAATTGGTGTTGTGATTGTCAGTCCTCATGGATCGCACATTCCTTTTACTGCGAGGCTAACATTTGATTGCACTACTAATATGGCAGAATATGAGGCTTGCATCATGGGTCTTGAGGAAGCTATTGATCTCAGAATCAAAATTCTAGATGTATATGGTGATTCAGCCTTGGTAATAAATCAGATTAAAGGAGAATGGGACACTCATCACCCTGGCTTTATCCCTTGCAAAGATTATGCTAGAAGATTACTACCCTTCTTCAATAAAGTTGAATTCCATCACATTCCTAGAGACGAAAATCAAATGGCGGATACTTTGACAACTCTGGCTTCGATGTACCAAGTGAATACTTGGATTGATATACCCCGAATTACTGTTCGACGGCTGGATAGGCCGGCTCATGTGTTTGCGACAGAGGAGGTAGCAGATGAAAAACCTTGGTATTATGATATCAAGAATTTTCTTCAGACTCAGGAATACCTGATTGGTGCGTCAAGGAAAGATAGAAAGACACTGAGAAGATTGGCAGGCAATTTCTTCCTCAGTGAAAATGTGTTATACAAGAGAAATTACGACATGGTCCTGCTCAAATGCGTGGATAGACATGAAGCAGACATGTTGATGCATGAGATTCATGAAGGTTCATTTGACACTCATGCTAATGGACATTTGATGGCTAAAAAGATGCTAAGGGCAAGTTATTATTGGTTGACAATGGAATCTGACTGTTATAAATTTGCAAAGAAGTGCCATAAATGTCAGGTTTATGCGGATAAGGTTCATGTGCTTCCAACACTTCTCAATGTATTTCCTCCCCATGGCCTTTATCTATGTAGGGCATTTACATGATTGGAATGATAGAACCCAAAGCTTCGAATGGACACCGTTTTCATCTTGGTAGCAATTGACTATTTTACCAAATGGGTAGACGCTGCTTCATATGCCAATGTTACCAAACAAGTGGTTGTGCGTTTCATCAAAAACAATCTTATATGCTGGTATGGTGTGCCAAGCAAAATCATCACTGAAAATGGCTCAAATTTAAACAACAAGATGATGACAGAACTGTGCGAAGAATTCAAGATTGTCCATCACAATTCATTTCCATACAGGCCAAAGATGAATGGGGCTGTTGATGCTGCTAATAAGAATATCAAGAGAATTATCCAGAAAATGGTTGTTACTTATAAGGATTGGCATGAAATGCTCCCTTTTGCTATGTATGGATATCGAACATCTGTTCGCACTTCAATAGGAGCAACCCCGTTCTCCCTAGTGTATGGAATGGAAGATGTACTCCCTATCGAGGTAGAGATTCCCTCGTTGCATGTGATACTGGAAACCAAGTTGACAGAGGCTGAATGGGTCCAGAACAGGTCTGACTAATTGAATTTGATTGAAGAGAAGAGGATGACAGCTTTATGTCATGGGAAGTTATATCAGAAGAGAATGAAGAAATCATTTGATAAAAAGTTCAAACCTCGTGAATTCAGAGAAGGCGACCTCGTGCTCAGGAAGATCATGTCTTTCAACACTGATTCTAGGGGCAAGTGGACTCCCAATTTTGAAGGCCCGTATGTTGTCAAGAAAGCCTTCTCTGGTGGTGCATTAATTCTTGAAACTATGGATGGCAAGGAGTTCCCACGTACCATGAATGCTGACGCAGTCAAGAAATACTTCGCCTAAAGAAATAAAATAACAGCTTGCTAAGTTGAAAATCCGAAAGGGCAGCTTAGGCAAAAAGGAACGTCTCGGTAGGCCGAAAACTCGAAAGGGCGGTCTAGGCAAAAATTAGAGACATAAATAGAATAAATTTCCCACTAAGTTGAAAACCCACAAGGAAAGCTTAGGAAAAAGTTAGGGATTTTTCTTGGAAAGTAACTACGCCAGACAAGACTTGATCATTAAAGCAACAATCTTCTCGGATCCTCACCATACTTCAACAAAAGCTGCTGCTCAGGATTTCAAAAGTTGTTAGGGGGAATAATGGTCATTGTGTCTCAATGTATCTTTTCCATTATGTATTACCATTTCCCAAACTTTGTAATCATCCATGGAGTCTCTCCATTCGTAGACTACCATTCTATTAATGAAATTTGAGCTTTCACCCAATTCTTTGTGTTCTTATTTTTATTTAGCTTGAAAAGACTCCATTTATTACTGATAGTAACTGTTAAAGCAAAACGGTTAAAAAAGAAAAATTGACTTTTCTGAAAAAAGAGATCTTTACAATTTAATTTACTTTGGGATTTGTGATGAAACGATGACAACAAGAATGGTGATCCTAATAATGAACAAACTCCGGTTGTTTTAAGAAGATTTACTCCCTTCATGAAGGTTTCCTCGGGTCATTTTGCTAGTATGTGCGCAATCTTTGTGTGTTTCTCAGATAGTTAAAGTCGATATCAGTAGGTGCAAAGTACGGTATTGGGTTTGTGATCCCTTTATCCCCAGTCAAGTCTTGGTTCGCTTTTGATTTTGGGTTTTCATGGTCAGAAACCTACGTCCCAGATTCCACAGCAAAGTCTTCCCCCATATAATGAAAGTTTTATTCCCTTGGTGTGCTAAGATGTCGCTCTCTTTGCAGTATTGGCATTAGTGACGACTTCTTGATTTCCCGGGAAGGTTACCCCAGGGCATCTCTTCTCCCGGTAGGTAGGCTTGAATCCCCCAGTGAGGTTTAGTTGTGTCGGCATCAGTCTGCTTTATTTGAGGCTGGTCTTGCAATCTCCAGTATGCATGTTGCTTTGGGAAAACTGCTTCTCTGATAAAACCGGAAGAAGGATGTTTTATCCTGGTATCTGTTTGATCTGGCTACCTCCGGATTATGTTTCTCCTCAGTAAAGTTAAGGCAGGCAATAAGTTTGATTTCCGCAGTTTCTTTTACCTTTCTTGGATTGATCTTTCTGGTTGAAGTTTAGCCCAATGTTGTTAGTACCTGAGGCGGTTTTGTTTATTTGTACTGATTATGTATCCTTTTACCAGCATATGCACGATAACACTCATACATTCATACATACATCATGCATGGCTAAAAATCATCGTTAATTGACATTGTGTTATGACCTTCCTGCAGCGCTCCTTGCTTAGATGGATCTGGTTTTCCTTCTTGAGTTTATTTCCCAGAGGATGTATCTTCATTGGTCGTCTTGTTCTAATTCATTTCTGATTTGGATTTGTGGATTGCATGACAATATTAGTTACTTTGGATTTCTGAAAACATTGAGTTTTGGTTTGTGCATCTATTTTGCACGGGAAGACTTTATCTCCTAAGCAGGAATATCGTGGCATTTCCCCGGGAAGATATATTTATATCCCCAGAGATTCATTTCTCTTTGCAATTCCCCATGACAATGAGTAACAAGTCTTGTTATTTGAGACAGCTTATGTTTGATCATTTACAGGTAGATTTCCTTGGTTAAAGAAGAAGTTGAGACCCGTTCTAGGTAAAACGCCAGAATTTTGGGATAACTTGATACATTTTCTCTCTCTACCTTCAGTGAACGTTGGTAATACATCGTCAGTGAACGTTGGTGTTTGTTATCTTTTTTCTATCTTCAGTGAATGTTGATAGTTCATCGTCAGGGAACAGCGGTAATATAATATATTTTCTCTTTCTACCTTCAGTGAACATTGGTAGGACATCGGCAGTGAACGTTGGTGTTTGTTATCTTTTTGCTATCTTCAGTGAACGTTGATAGGTCATCGTCAGTGAACGGTGGTGATATGATATATTTTCTCTTTCTACCTTCAGTGAACGTTGGTAGTACATCGGCAGTGAACGTCGGTGTTTGTTATCTTTTTGCTATCTTCAGTGAACATTGATAGTTCATCGTCAATGAACGGCGATGATATGATATATTTTCTCTTTCTACCTTCAGTGAACGTTGGTAGTACATCGGCAGTGAACGTCGGTGTTTGTTATCTTTTTGCTATCTTCAGTGAATGTTGATAGTTCATCGTCAGTGAACGGTGGTGATATGATATTTTTTCTCTTTCTACCTTTAGTGAACGTTGGTAGGACATCGGCAGTGAATGTCGGTGTTTGTCATCTTTTGCTATCTTCAGTGAGCGTTGATAGTTCATCGTCAGTGAACAGCGGTGATATGATATTTTCTCTCTCTACCTTCAGTGAATGTTGGTAGGACATCGACAGTGAACATCGATGATTGTTATCTTCCTCTCTGACTCAGTTCTTTTGGTTCACCAGTAATTTATTATGCTGGTGGGGTTGCTCCTTTGTTTCTTCATTTGTTGCATCCCCAATGATACTTTGCGTTTCTTTGGTACTGTTCATATGCATTCATGTACATAAGCATTTGCATGGCATCTTAGGGCCAAAAATAGGGTTTGTTTTATATTTAAGTATCTTCGATCATGACGACACGAAGAATTTTAACCTTCATATATCCGGATAGAAGAAACTTAAATAAGGGAAGTTGTTGTACCCCAAATTTTGCCCCTAAGATCCCTTTATCATACCATATTGCTTCAATCACAACAAGATCACATTATGGCTTTTGGTTCTTCTCCCTATCTTTAGCTTTTCTCTTTTGAGGAGTTACCAAGCACCTTGACTTGTTTTCTTTTGTGATCATGGATATTTTTGCTTTGATTTTCTCTCTAATTAATAAAATGCAATGTTGGTTTGCCTTACTTGTTAATAGTGTAGGTAAAGGCAATGAGGTTTAGCAAGTTTTCTTCATGGGTTCATGATTTTATTTCCATGCCCTAGTCAATCTTGAGAAATTCAAAACCTCACTATTGGAGTGATTTTTGAAGAAATGGCATGACAAGGCTCTTTTTGGTTCAACATATTTCAAAGTTATCAAAATTGATTCAAAGATACAAAGGGTTAAAGGAAGAATTTGTCATGATTGAACAAGGTCTTGTTCCTATTGGTCACAAGGGAATGTTTCTTTCTAATTTCAAGATATGGAAGTGTTTTTGTTGGCTAAGATTCCTCATCATCATCCTCAACAACTTCTATTCACAAAGGAAGAATATTGGCACACAAAGTTTGTTCAAACTTGACAAAGTTCCTCAAAGCATTCTCTTTATCTAGAGGCTAGGGTTTTGGACTTCAAAGGATCATATCTTGCTCATATTTTGGTATTTTTGAGTGATTCCAAAAATATTCTTCTCTTTAAAGAGTTATCAACAAATCACTTCAAAAGTTCTAAGGAGTTTTCATGTGGAAGGAACTTGGTGAAGAAGAAAGATTACAAGTCACCCAGATGAATCCCCAATTTTCCATATGTGACTTGAAATGGTCATAACTTGGTCAATTTTTATCACCTTGAACCTATTCTTTTTTCATGATAATCTTGAAGATATGTACTTCATGCCTTCTTTTATGTGCAAAGTGAGAAAATGGATGGAAGTTTCCTTAATAATGCAAAAGATTATAGGTCATTTAATGATTTTTGGCCAACTTCAACAAGTCATAACTTGCTCCATTTTTTGAGATTTTGAGTGGTTCAGATTGAAAAATGTCATTCAAGAGATCTACTTCATTCCATCTTTTTTGGTCAAGAGAAAATTCTAAGTGGAAGGCCATGTTTGGATACAAAAGATTATAGGTCACTTTTAAAGAAGAATTTTAAATATTTCTAAGTATGGAAAGTCAACTCTTTTTCTTCAACTTTGACTCCATGTAACTTTCGGCTCAAGCATCCATTTGATTCCATTCTTTTTCCATTGAAAAGCTTGTAACCTCATCTTTCCAAAGCATCAAAAATTATGCCCTAAGACCCCTTGAGGTGGAAATCCATGGATTTGAATTTGGTAGTTTGAAACTGAATTTTTCACAAATTCAGGATTTTGAAATCTTTGTTTTAGCTTCTAAATCACAAGGTTTCCACATGTTTTTGTTTCTAATCAGGTTTAGCAACTTTCCTTAGCATCATGAAATGCGAGATTTGGCTGAGTTTTGATCAAGTTTGAGTCACATGTTCTTCATGATGCAAACCCATATGAATTCCCTCCAAAATGCATCATTTGCTATTCCTTTTGATCCCATTTTCTTCCATATAAATAGAGGGTCATTCCCCATACGATTTCCCAAGCATAGATAACCACAATCACCCTGCCAAACTTGCTTCACAACCCAAAATTCAACAACTTTAAAATCTATTCTCAAGCCTTTTTCAATCCATTTTTCCCTCAATTCACCTTCCTTGATCTTCCCTGAAACTAACCATATAATTACATTCAAGAATCGTGCCCTATATTGTTCCATAGAAGTCCAGTTTCAGAGCTCTGTAACTCTACTTCAATAGGTAGATTCCTTCATCAATTCTTCAAAACTCTGATATCATTGTGTTTCTCTCATTGCCCTGGTTCTAGTTGCAACACTTACATTTCACTGGAAACACATTATGACCATGAATTTTCAAATCCCTTTTCAAAACTTTCTTTCCAAATTGCTTGAGCTACAGTTTATATAAATTTGGTGCGAAGGTGTGGTTGTTTTCGTCTTGAAGAGACAAATTGATTGGCATTGGTCTGAGGTTCTGATTTTACAGTTTGAGAGACCTATAAATCACGTTGTCTGGAGGTTGAAGATGACCTACGTGTCACCTTCCAACAAATGATGGCGTGCCATTTGTGTTTTTAAAAATCTGATTTATTATTGATTCTGTACATTATTCATTAATGACCATGATATGCACAACGCGCTAGATACCTTGGATTTGATTACTAACGCGTTTTGACTCTCATCCAATGGTCCACATCTTTTACTTTTATTTTCTTCTTCTGATTTTTATATTTTAATTGTTTTAAATTTCAAAAAATCATAGAAAATTCATTTTTAGTCCAAAAAATCTGAAAAAATTATGAAAAATATTTTTGATTATTCTCTTTCTGATTTTTAATTTTTCACAATTTAATTTTGTGTTTTGGTATTTTTTATGAATTTTACACTTATTTTATTTGTTTAAAATGTTTAAAAATATTTTTATAGATTTTTAAATTCTGAAAAAATTATGGAATGATCCAATGATATTGTGACAAATATTGGTGACCTTGTTTTATTTTTTGTTTCTGACTTTACTATTTTTTACTATTTTTGTTTATTTTACCCATTTATTTTAATTTTTAAAAATAGTTTCTGACTTTTAAAAATTACCAAAATTTTTGTAAAATTACTTGGCCTTTTTTCTGATTTTTCTATGGTCTTATTTTTTATTTCTTGATTAATTTGAATATAATTGGTATTTTCCTCATTATTTTCCATTTTTAAAACATTTTTAAAACTTTTAATGTATATATTAAATATGATATTATTTTGTGATTATTTTCTGGCTGTCTTGGGTTGATTTTTTGATCGTTGCTTTATTAACATCATTGGATCCATGGTGTTGAGTTTAACTTCACAAAAAATGGATGAATTATTTTAATAATAGTTTGATTAAATATTAATTCAAATGTGGTTTCTGTTTTTCCCTAATCCTCTTCATCTCATCCCCTTCTCATTGCCCTAAATGTTGTTGGAACATGATCTTTATGTCATGTCTCAAAACAAATGGTGCATAGATTGCTATTGACTGGCCTCAAAATAGTTGTGACTTCTATATAAGTTCACTTACGATTGCTTAACATAACGCTAAATTTTGTCCCGATTCAAATAAATGATCATTTGTGGCCCAAACTTAGGATTGCAAGCCCAAGTACGTTAATTTGATCTCTTTGATCCAATAACCTTGAGATTCATTGTGTGGAGGATTTGGTTCTACCAATCCTCTAATGGATCTACAACACCTTTGTTCAACGCGGGTCACTTAAACATTGTTGATCATTAAATGGTACTTATGAGAAATCCAAATGGAGGATATACTTGACAAAAAGCAAATGTAACTTGTTGTGTGGAGGCTTTGGTTCTACCAATCCTCTAATGAGTTCCAAATGCAAGTTTCAAGATGGTCATCCATCTAACCACTAATTATTGGCTTGTTTATTTTATGCTTTTATTCTTTTATGCTTTATGTACTATTTATTTTTTTTAGCATTTTTCATTTCATGCCATTTGAGTATTTATTTTTTCTTGTCATTTTTACTTTGCTCACTTGAGCTTTTCTTTTTCTTTTCCTAAGATACTTAATAATCAACATAAACCCTAAAAAACTCTTAATGGTACTTGGACTATTTGGTTACTATCCTTGGCATTATGGAGCATGAGACTTTTTCTTGGACTTAGGATTAGAAACCTTGGCCTATCTTGGAGGCCTTGTGATCCTATCTGATTATTTTGTCTGGAGCTCTTGAGGTTTACCTCAAGACATTGGGTTGCTTGTTTGTTTTTGTGTGCAGGTTTTTGTGATTACATCCTTTATTTGTAATATGGAATTCACCCGTATACAGTTGTTACTCTGCCTAATTTTTGTGAAGACTTAATACATTTGAAGAGGTCTTGTATCTTTGCTTGCTTGGTTTCAATCCAAAGATTGGGAATTCTATCTTGGCTCATAATGTCAAGTTTTGGCTTCTTGTTTGTTAGATGGTTCTTATCCTTAGCTTTTACCTTATGCTTTAGGATAGTCTCTTCTTCTCCTCCCATCTTCTTTAATTTTAAAAATCTTCTCTCTCCTTTTGAAAACTCTTCTTGTTTTGAAACTTAAACTACTTTCATAATAAACTTGGACTTAGGTCCATGCATTTTCAAAATATTTTTATAAATGAACTCTAATCAATTTAATAATACCTTGACATTTTTGTGAGAAGACTAAAAGTCATATAATCTCATTTCAAACTATTTTGCCACTTTGGTTTTTATCTTTAAACTTTTCTTAAAAGGTTAGACTCTTCTCAATCCTTGTAGTGATGCAAGCAACTATACTTCTACAATATGTAGTGAAGTGAGATATTTTCCACTTGGGTGTTAAGTGAGGCATTGTTGATTTTAAAATCCAAGCCATATCCTCCACTTTGAGATGATGAAAATTCTCCTTTCTCATGATTGTGGGTAGTAAGTATGTTTTCCACACGGATAATGACGATGATGTTTTATCTCTTAAAATCAACCAACACACTTGTGTTTCAAATTTTTTAAAGAGGAACTACATGTACCCTGATCCCCTATTGCACGAAAGGTGGTACGTAGGAACTAAAGGTTCACAACCGCAATGGGTGAAAAAATCATAAAAAAATATATTTCTTTTCTCACCTCCACTATCCACTTTCTATACAACACACTTTTATAGAAAAAATATACAGTTTTTACAAAGAGGTTCGTACGGAGTACCGTAGATGTTTAGGGTGCTAATACCTTCCCTTTGCATAACCAACCATCTTACCTTGAATCTTTCTCCCTTTTTTGGGTTATTCTCTCTTTTCTCATTCCTTTGGAAACAATAAAGTGCGGTGGCGCTTTTTATTTTGATTTGTATAAAGTCTAGTCAATCCAATGGCTTAGTCTTGAACATTTCTACCGCTACAAAAAAAGGCCGACTTCACTGGGGAAAGATTGACCTCTTGCTGGTCCATCCCTAAGTGGGTTGAGCCTATCTTTGTTTATTATATGTATATGTGCTATTGTTGTTTATGTGTTATATTTTATATATATGTTTGTTTGGATTTTCCTGGTTTTCATGGTGCTTGGTGATTACTCATAAGTCCTATACCCGGACTTGGGAAAATTTTAAGATAGGACGGGCGGTATAGTCATGTTAACTTTGAGGGAGTAATCCCAAAAAAGGAGGCATGAGATCCCCCACTCAGTGGAGGCCCTTTTGAGTGTAGTTTCGTTTACCGAGTAATCGGGAAGACGTACTACTTTTGACATGGGAGCCTGCTGAAACTGAGGACCGTAGAATACCAAACCCATCTTGGCCTCTTAGGTTTAGTGCGGAAGCTATGACGGAGTAATTCGGAAATAGTTGTCATGCGATACTATGCTCCAATGAGTTTTTCTTGAGAATATTACTAATTACCAAGTTAATCGGGAAGTTGGTAATATCTGAAGGAAGGATGTAGACTCTGGGAACCTCTAGAACCTCGTTCGGCAGGTGATAACTCTTAGACCAACACCTTATGGGTAGTACCTTCGACCTCATGTTCGTGACATTGAACGTATGAACCCTATATATGTGATCTTATGTGTGATTGTTGCATCATGCATCCATGCACTCATAAGCATCTTTTGAAGAAAACAATATTTCAAGGGATTTAAAGGTTGACTATTTGTGAATATCTCAGGTACTTTTTAACCATGGATTCTGGAAAGAGAAAGACCGAGAAACACAGTTTCAAGGATCCCAAGATAGATGAGTTGGTCAGTCTAATTCCAGAGATCGAGTGTTCTGCAGACTTTCAGAAGAAGTATGGATCCATTATTCCTCTCATTAAGCTGAAGATGAAGGAGGGTATTCTCTCGAGCTTGGTCTATTTCTATGATCCGGTGTATCAATGCTTTAGTTTACCCGATTATCAGTTGATGCCTACATTGGAGGAGCATTCCTATCTATTGGATTTACCTGTTACCGATCGTGTTCTTTTTACTGGTTTAGAGGGTGACCCAAAACTACATGAGATTGGTGCTTTGATTCATCTAGGGAAGTCTGAGGTGGAAGCCTATATGACTACTAAAGGAGGGATTAGAGGATTACCAGCTCAGTTCTTATTGAAGAAAGCTCGTTACTTTTCCAGAATGAAGAGTACGGTTGCTTTTGAGGCCATCTTCGCTTTACTTGCTTATGGATTATTCTTATTTCCTAATATGAACAAGTTTGTTGACATTAACGCTATCAGGATTTTCATGATTGGAAACCCGGTTCCTACACTATTGGGTAATGCTTATTACTCTATGCATCTTCGGAGTTCCTATCATGGGGGAATGATTATCTGTTGCACGCCTCTGTTGTACCGGTGGTTCATATCTCATATGCCTCAGTCTGATGCTTTTTGGGATGTCAAGAAGGAACCCCGTTGGGCTCCTAAGATCATGGCACTAACTCACTCGGATATTGATTGGTATCATCGAGCTTATCAGGATGTGGAGATTATTGACAGTTATGGTAGTTTCCCCAATGTACCTCTTCTTAATACAAAGGGAGGAATTAACTATAACCTTGTTCTTGCACGGCGACAACTTGGTTATCCGATAAGGGATAAACCGAATAGTATTCATCTGAGTAGTTTCTTTCTGAAGGAAGGGGAAGACCATAGGGAAGCTAGGGAGCAGATTGTGAAGGCCTGGTGTCACATTCATAAGAAGAGTAGGAAGGATTTGGGACCTAGGGGTGTTGTTTCTTTGGAGCCATATCTTCAGTGGGTTCGATCGAGATCCATTAAGTTGAAGATGCCGTATACTCGGGAGACACCCATGCCTGATCTATTTCTGAAGACCACTTTCCCCTTATTAGATGATCTAGAAGAGCTGCAACTTGCTTTGGTTAGGATGTAACAGGAAAGGGATACTTGGAAGAATAAGTTCCATGCTTTAGAGAGTTCCTACAGTGCAGACCTGAAGGAGAAAGACGATTTGATCGAGATCCTCAAGAGTCGGGCGGTGGAGTCTATGGAGAGGCAAGGGGATTTATTTTCTCCTAAGCCTCAAACAGGTGCTGATTGCTCATTTCCTGATCCAGATGATTGGAAGGAGGTTGCCATCAGACATGTGGAAGAAAACCAGAGGTTGAGGGCTCAGATTGCCAGGCTCACACGGAAGCGTTAGCGTACAGATTGATCTCTATCAGTTCTTTTTCTCAGGATTCTTAGATTTTATTTTCATCTTGTACTTGGGATCATTGAAATGTGTAATACATTTTGAAGTTAATACAATAAAAAAATTTCAGTATTTTAAAAGCGTTATTACTTTGATGTTTGCGATATGTCTATAAATGTTAAATCCCTTGAAATATTTAATGATAAAGTAAAAAAATAATCATACGCATTGCATATCATGCATCATATCGAACATATTTCTTGCATTTATTATGCATATCCAGGTGCCTTACCCAGCTTTTTACTTTGTTCAGCAAACTGACTCATCACTACAACACTCGGGCTAACTTCAAAAAGAAGATGGACAACTTGGAACAGGAGAATCGCGAGCTACGCGAAGAAGTTTTTGCTTTGAAGGATGGCTTGGCCAACTTGACTACTCTGATGGAAGCTCTGGTGGTTGCTCAGAATCAGCCACCGAGTGTTCAACCTCAACCAACAAGGGCAAATTCTGAAGTTCCGATTGTTCCTTTATCCGCTACTCCGGCTGTTGTTCAAAACCGTATGCCTCAGGGTTATCCGTGGTGAATGCCAGAGAATTTTGCACCTGAAGGTTTCAATTTGGGCCCCCAAGATGCTCCAGTGGTTCAAACTATTGTTACTCCAGCACCTCCTGTGGTGCATACCGTTCCTGTTGCACCTCCTTCGGTGAATTTGGTTCCATTTGGTAATGAAGATGTGCGTCGTCCTTTCCCCCCGCTGAGTGAAAACTTGGGTCTTTATGACAAAATGGATGATTTCCAAGAGCAGTTTGATAGAATGAAAAGAGAGATGAAGGCTCTTAGGGGAAAAGAGTTATTTGGGCAGAATGTGAATGAGTTGTGTTTGGTCCCGAATGTTAAAGTGCCTGTTAAGTTCAAGGTCCCGGAATTTGAGAAGTACAAGGGTAACACTTTCCCTCGTGCTCACTTGGTGATATACGTAAGGAGAATGTCTACCCACACCGATGATCAGCGTCTGATGATTCACTTTTTCCAGGATAGTCTGATCGACGCAGCATTAAAATGGTATATGAGTTTAGACAGCACCAACATCCATACTTTTAAAGATTTGGGAGAAGAAATCATTAAACAATATAAGTACAATGTGGACATGGCGCCCGATCGTGACCAGCTTAGGGCCATGGTTCCGAAAGATAGAGAACCGTTCAAAGAGTATGTGCAGATATGGCGCGAAGTGGCTGCACAAGTGATTCCTCCCATGAAGGAGAAGGAAATGACTAAAAATTTTCTGAAGACACTAGGCGCTTTCTACTACGAAAGAATGGTAGCTAGTGCCCCAAGTGATTTTATAGAGATGGTAGGAATGGGTGTCCGCCTAGAAGAGGCGGTAAGAGAAGGCCGTTTTATAAAGGGTGAAGGATCCGGAGGTGTGAAAAAGCCAGCTTATGGGTTTACAAAGAAGAAAGAGGGGGATACAAATGCTATCATACAAGAGAGGAGAGTGAACGCTCCTAGAACGAATTATCAGCATCATCAGCAAGTTTCCTGAGTTACTCCCGTTATGAATGCTGCTACGACTACCGTTGCTTATCAAAGACAGTCCCATCAGGGGAACCAAGGGAATAATCAGAGAAGGGAGAACTATGACCCTATTCCCATGAGCTATATAGAACTGCTACCAGCATTGATTCAGAAGAAGTTGGTCCAGGCACGACTACCTCCAGCCGTACCATCACCATTGCCTTGGTATTACAAAGCAGACCAGACGTGTGCCTTTCATCGGGGAGCACAAGGGCATAGTGTTGAGAATTCTTATCCTTTGAGGACTGAAGTGCAAAGGTTGGTGAAGTCTAGAATTCTATCTTTCAAAGACATGGGACCTAATGTGAAAGACAATCCTCTACCCAAGCACGGTGTGGTGAATGCTGTAAATATTCTTCGTCTTTTAACCTTGCTTCGATCATCCAATTATCGTGTTCATGAATTAAGAAAAAGAGAAAGTTAGCAATAATCAATATGTGAAAAATTCCAAATAATTATCTGTTAAATAAGAAAGCTTATCATTAGGGTTTGCATTTTGAATCAGAATTTTAAAGGGGTTTGTGTTTATCATGGGCTTTCTCCTCCTACTTTTACAAATCACAAAAGGTGTGGGTTTTGGTTCACAAAAGGGAAAAGAAATGTGCAAATATTTTTAAACTTCTATACAACAAAACAAACTGCAAAAGAAAGCTCAAAACAACAAATATACACAGGGCAAGGTTGCAAACAGCAGTAAAAGTAGCACAAGCACAGAAACAGGGTAAGGCTGCCAATCAGTAGCTAATGTAAAAGTAGCTGCAAGCTGCCAAATAACAAGAAAAATGAAATAACAAACAACATCCCACTTCCAAGCAAGTGCAACGAGACATACAAAAAATAGCAGTAGCAGAATAAGGCAGCATAGGCAAAACCAGCAAGCAAGCTGCAATACAACAACAAATATAACAGCAGCTGCGAGCAGCCAAATAAAACCCAAAACTAGAAAATATTCAACAACAGTAATTCACAAAATAATGCAAGCTAGCACTAGCTGACAAAGCCCTATATCATCATTTTCCCTAAATATACAAACCCTTCAGAAGTTGTGCAAAAAGAAGGATAACAATTCTATATCATTGAAAGATAAAGAGGAAAAGAGGTAGGGTTAGAGAGATATCACCCTATGCATAAGCTTACCCCCCAGCCTACTTCAAAATAGTCAAAAACACTTTCTATACTGCTATGTTGTCAACACAAACAAGTCAAGCATGTCAATCCAAGTTTTACACCAAAATGGCTAAAAACAGAACCTGCATCCTAAAACACAAAGTCAGCAAACCAATTTTGTTTGAATCATATAACTCTTCCCTCCAATTTCTACCATTATCTCACTATAAAGCCACTGTTTCATTGAACACAAAAGAGGACAGCCAGCAAGAAAAACCGAGGAGGACAACATACAAACCGAGCCAGCAAAACCAAAAGAGTTTTTTTTCATACAGCCAGCAAACCGAACAGAGAAATTTCTACCAAGTAAAAATCCAGAAAACCAGAAAAAGATACAAATTGTTCAACACACATAAACCAGAGGAAGACATTAGGAAAAGATAATAGCATTTAAGAAATTTCAGAAGCAAATAAGTAAAGAGATGGAGTAAAAGAACGAAAAAGAGTGAAGTAGATCGTATACTACCTCATCTCTGGTTTTCTATGTATCTCAGTCTTGAATCCAGGTTCTATTTCTTTCGTGTTTCTTGCATAATCCACATTTGATAAATATAATGATTTTGTCTCATGAATCTGTCTAATATGGGGCACTATAATTGATATTGCTTGAAATCTGCACATTGTTGTTGTTACCCAGAAAATCATGCAAGTCATTATGAATGTTATGTTAACAAATTATCATAAGAACTTTATTATTATGTTGAACAAAAATCAAGAAATAAAAATTTTTTCTCAAAAACTTCATCACCTTTGATAAACAGATTTTAGCTATATTTCGACGTTACTGACTTTAGCTCTCCGCCGATCTAACCTCTCACCGATCCGACCTATTTCATGAAAACAAAAAAAAATCAGGAAAATAAGGAAGTTTTGAAGCCTAAGAAGATAAGTGTTTAGTTTGGTGCTCACACATGCAATGGCTAACTTTCTCGTTGTAAACCCCCTTTCCACTTCAGCTATAAAATTCTCCACTCTTCCCTTTTCTCAATTTGCACCCATCTCCTTCAACAAGAACTCATCTTTGTCCAAGAGTTTCACCGTATATCAACCCTTTCATTACCACTTTAAGCTCCCCTAATTCGTGAATGTCAAATAGCTAACAGAACACCATCGATCCGCTTGGAGATTTCACCTAGTACCTGTTGCAATAAACGTTAACTTCTCATAACACACCAATCTTTTGAACATACCCACAAGGTAGAAACTGAAATTCGCAGAAAAAACACTTTAATTTACCTCATAAACCCCGACCTCCAACGCGAAACCTGGTCTCACCTCTTCACCTCCCTCTACGTTGTTGATTCCCCTTCCCTCGTTTATCTCTATGAAACTAGCCGTAGTCGCCAATGACCCAATCCTCTGTTTCATTTGAGAACATATTTCCATGCTCCATATCGTCTCGCAGAAAGATCGTTCGGATGCAGCTGTTTCCCCGACTTCACTAGCAAATTAAAGCGATCATCTTGGAAAGATGATTATTGAAGAATAAGGAGTGGGTATCCTTTTGAAATGGATGAAGGATGAGAACACCAAGAAACCTGAAGCCAAGGAATTTACAGAGAGAAACGAAGAAGATGGAAGAAACCTGGAGAGAGAGTCTTTTTTGTTTGTTTTATGATAATATGAGAAACAAAGTTTATTTAGCCATAATATTATTAATTAAGGAAATATGTTCTTCTTCCCCAGGGCAATTCCCAACGGTGCCTCTCTTTCACTCTAGGGTTACATCATTTTTCTTCTTTTCCTCTTCCAAATGGGTCGGCCCATTGGGCCTAATGGTCCATTGTCTTTATCAATTTTCCATGTTGTTTTAATAAATTCATGTTAATAACAGATAAAAAACTTAGTACAACTGGAAAAGTACATCACCCATAACCTTAAAGATTCGGGTTCAACCCCTGTTGGGACCCCTTTTTCTTTTTTTTAGTTCTTTAGGTCTTATCTCTATATATTTTACTATACACTTCTTAAGAAAATATTTTTTAGTTTTTATATAATTATTTCATGAGAAAATACAAAAACATGTTTTTTATTTATTAAATTAATCTTTCCCTTTAATTTTTTATTATTTACTTAATCTTTTATTTAATATCTTTTATCCAATTTTTTGTTATTTATTTACCTTGATAAAAACAAAAAAAAAACATTTAGAATTTAAGTTTCTTTATTTGTTCGTTCAAACCTCGATGTCATACTCCCTTAGGTAGCTTCATGAGGTGATTAAACCATGTTTCGATCGCCTTGTGTCGAAGTAGACTTTTAGCTCACTTGTACATAACAAACAAGTAGGTTTTTATTTTTCCTCTTAAACTTTTTTCTTCTTTTGTAATTAAAAATTAACCTTCACAAATCAAAAATCCAAAAACACCTTTAATCATTACTTGAATTTATTTTAAAACTCGTAAAACACTCAACAAATCAAAACTTCACCAAAGGGCATGTTATCTCCGTTCTACCGTAATACAGGCCGTGCATATTGCTAGAATGTGTGCATTAACGTCTCCCACTAAAAAACACCAACATACCAACCATTTTCTAGTTGAACTATGTTTTTTTGATTCCTTCATTGGATACGTAGGTAAAGGGTTGCGAAACCCTCACGAACGCAATAATAAAAAACCATTCCTTTCCCCTTAAGCAAGTATAGTTGTAGATAATCACACCCTTAAAGACATACAAATAAAATGGATCCCGTTGAGTACAACAGATGTGAGGGGTGCTAATATTTTCCTCTCGCATAACCGACTCCCTTACCCTTTCTCTTGATTGCAAGACCATCTTATCCATTCCCTTGTGGTTTTATCGATATATCCCCTTCCTTCAGGATAAATAAAGTTTGGTGGAGGATTTGTGTTTTCTATCGGTAGCTTCAATAATCAAATTAGAATGGTTCCTAAGGACATGGAAAAAACAACGTTCATCATACGCTGAGAAAGATTCTGTTACAGAGTGATGTTGTTCAGGTTGAAGAACGCTGGTGCAACGTGCCAGAAGGCTATGACAACCCTATTCCATGATCTGGTGCACAAGGAAATTGAGGTATATGTTGAAGATATTATTTCCAAGTCCCATACCAGATAAGGGAATATATAAGACTTGTTGAAACTGTTTTGGCGTTTGAGGAAATATCGTCTTCACTTGAATCCAAATAAATTCACCTTCGGTGTTCGATCAGGAAAATTGTTAGGTTTCATTGTCAGCCAAAAAGGATTTGAAGTCAATCCTGATAAAGTCAAAGCAATTCAATAAATTCCTGTGCCAAGGCCTGAGAAGCAAGTTAGAGGTTTCCTTGGAAGATTGAATCACATTTCTAGATTTATCTCCCATATGATTGCAACGTGTCAACCGATCTTTAAGTTGTTAAAGAAAGATCAAGGTTGTGTTTGGATAGATGATTTCCAAAAGTAATTTTAAATTATTAAAGAGTATCTTCTTGAACCTCCTATCTTGCTCCCACTCGTTGAAGGAAGACCTTTGATTATGTATCTGACAGTGTTAGATAATTATATGGGCTGTATTTTGGGACAACAAGATGAAACAGGGAAGAAGGAATATGCCATTTATTATCTCATCAAGAAGTTTACTAACTGTGAGTCATGGTATTCCATTATGGAGAAGACATGTTGTGCTCTAGCGTGGGCGGAAAAGCGGTTGCGGAAATATATGTTGAATCATACTACTTGGTTTATTTCCAAAATGGATCCAGTTAAGTATATTTTTGAGAAGCCTGCTCTCACTGGGAGAATTTCCTGTTGGCAGATGCTATTGTCTGAATATGATATTGAATATCGTACTCAGAAGGCTATAAAAAGCAGTGTGTTGATAGATTATCTTTCTCACCAACCGGTTGATGATTATCAGTCTATTAAATTTGATTTCCCTAATGAGGATGTTATGTTTTTGAAAGTGAAATATTGTAATGAACCGTTACCTGAGGAAGGTCCTGATCCTGAATCCTGGTGGGGTATGGTATTTGCTGGAGCTGTGAATGCTTATGGGAAAGGAATTGGTGTTGTGATTATCACTCCTCATGGATCACATATTCCTTTTACTGCAAGGTTGACCTTTGATTGTACCAATAATATGGCAGAGTATGAAGCTTGTATCATGGGTCTCGAGGAGGCTATTGATCTCATAATCAAAGTTCTAGATGTGTATGGCGATTCAGTTTGGTAGTAAATCATATTAAAGTAGAATTGGATACTTGTCACCCTGACTTGATTCCATATAAAGACTACGCTAGAAGATTATTACCTTTATTTAATAAAGTTGAATTCCATCATATTCCCAGAGATGAAAATCAGATGGCGGATGCTTTGGAAACTCTGGCTTCTATGTATCAAGTAAATACTTGGAATGATGTGCCTCATATCATAGTGCGACGCTTGGATAGACCGGCTCATGTGTTTGCGGCATAGGAAATGTCAAATGAAAAACCTTGGTATTATGATATCAAACATTTTATCTAGACTCAGGAATACCCGACTGGTGCGTCAAATAAAGATAGAAAGACATTGAAAAGGTTGGCAGGTTGCTTTTTTTTCAATGAAGTTGTGTTATACAAAAGAAATTATGACATGGTCTTTCTCAGATGCGTCGATAGACACGAATCAGACATTTTGATGCATGACATACATGAAGGCTCCTTTGGCACTCATTCCAATGGATATTCGATGGCAAAAAAGATGCTTAGGGCAGGTTACTATTGGCTGACAATGGAATCTGACTGTTAAAATTTTGCAAAGAAGTTCCATAAGTGCCAAGTTTATGCTGACAAAATTCATGTGCCTCCGACGCTTCTCAATGTTATTTCTTCCCCGTGGTCTTTCTCTATGTGGGGTATTGACACGATTGTAATGATTAAACCCAAGGCATCGAATGGACATCGTTTTATCTTGGTGGCAATAGACTACTTCACGAAATGGGTGGAATCAGCTTCATATGCTAATGTTACTAAACAGGTGGTAGTGCAATTTATCAAGAACAATCTTATATGTCAGTATGGTGTGCCAAGCAGGATTATTACCGATAACGGCTTGAATCTGAACAATAAGATGATGGATGAACTCTGTGAAGAATTCAAGATTGTCAATCACAAATCATCTCCTTACAGGCTAAAGATGAATGGGGTTGTAGAAGCTGCTAATAAGAATATCAAGAAGATCATCGAGAAGATGGTTGTTACTTATAGAGATTGGCATGAGATTCTCCATTTTGCTTTGCATGGGTATCGTACATACCTCTGCACTTCAAAATGGGCAACCCCGTTCTCCCTTGTGTATGGTATAGAAGCAGTGCTCCCTATCGAGGTTGAGATTCTATCTTTATGTGTGATAATGGAAACCCATTTGTCAGAGGAAAAATGGTTCCATAACAGGTTTGACCAATTGAATTTGATTGAAGAAAAGAGAATGACGACCTTGTGTCATGATCAATTGTACCAGAAGATAATGAAGAAATCTTTTGATAATAAGGTCAAGCCTCACAAATTCAGAGAAGGCGACCTTGTGATCAGGAAGATCATGTCTTTCGACACTGATTCTAGGGGCAAGTGGACTCCCAATTTCTAAGGCCCATATGCTGTCAAGAAAGCCTTCTCTGGTGGTGCATTGATTCTTGAAAATATGGATGGCGAGGAGTTACCACATTCTTTGAATGTTAATGAAGTCAAGAAATACTTTGCCTAAAGAAATAAAATAACAGCTCGCTAAGTCGAAAACCCGAAAGGGCGACTTAGGTAAAAAAGGAGCGTCTCGGTAGGCTGAAAATCCGAAAGGGTGGCCTACGAAAAACTTAGAGACATAAACATAATAAATTTTCCCGCTAGCTTGAAATCCCGCAAGGGAAACTTAGGCAAAGGTTAGGTATTTCTTGGCAAGTAACTGCATTAGACAAGACTTGATCATTGAAGCAACAATCTTCTTGGATCCTCACCATACTTCAACAGAATTCGCTGCTCCGGAATTCAAAGTTGTTAGGGAGAATAGTGGTTGTTGTACCCCAAAACTTTCCCTCTCATTTCTCAAGGCATCTCTCATAAGGATTCTAGAAAATTCAAGCTTGCACAAGTACAATTGGATTTTCCAGCATCAAGTCAAAGAGGAAACTATAAAAAAGGGCAAAGCGGAACCTTTTTGAAATAATTGGAGAAAAAACAAGTTTACTTCGATTCACAAGGCTTTGATTGTACTTTGGTCTCCTTCAAGCCTTCTTCGATTTCCCTTGCTTCGATTGGACTATGGCATCCTTGGTGCCTCCTTCAATCCATAAGGCAACTCCTTCCTTTTGCATGCCTCGATCCACAAGGAAAAAAGGTTTCCTTCAAAGCAACTAGCTTCGATCCACAGGGCAGGCAATGCCTATATTTAACTAGCTTCAATTGGGAATTTGAAACAGCCTCCTTCGATTTAAAAAGGGAAGGGCCTCTTATTGGTGTCCTTCGATTCAGAAGGTAGTGGCTTCATTTGGCTTCTTCGAACAAGCTTTGGTCCACAAGCTTCATTTGGGCTTATGGCTTTCTACATGCTTGCGTTGATTCACGAAGCATGTGGCCTCCTGAATGTTTTTCTCACAAAGCAGTTGCCCCCTGCATGCAAGCTTCGATTTAGAGAAGAATAGCCTTTTGAATGTTTGTCTCACAAAGCAGTTTCCTCCTGTATGCTAGATTCGACTAGGAATTTTGACCTGCTGAAAAGCTTCCTTCGATTCATAAGGAAATGGCCTTCTGAAAATATTCCTTTGATTCAGAAGGAAATAGCCTTCTGAAAAACTTCCTTCGATTCAGATTGAGATGACCTTCATACTAGCTTCATTCGATTCAGAAGAGAAAGGCCTCTTGTTGGTCTCCTTCAATTCATAAAGTTAGTGACTTCCAACTGGTTTCTTTTAATTCAGAAGGAAATGACCTTCTGAAAGCTTCCTTCGATTCAAAGGGAAATGGCCTTCTGAAGGTTTTCCTGTAACACAAAGTAGGGACCTCCTGCATGCTAAACAGGCACAAGTCAATGGCCTCCTGTTGGTTTACTTTGATTCAGAATGAAATGGCCTCCTTCATTGTTTTCTTCTATTCATAAGGCAGGGGTTTTTCTCATGCTAGCATGCACAAGGCATTATCACCTTCATGTCACCTTTGAATACACCTACATGTTGGCTTCCAATCAATCTTCAGGCTTGTTTCAAATCCATTTTCATGTAACCTTAGAATCCTCCTACAAGCTTGCATGCACAAGGCAGGGGTTTTCTCTCACGCTAGCACCCACAAAGCAATGATCCCATTTAAGTTTTCTTCAAATACACCTACATGCTGTCTTTGAATCCACCTTCAAGGTTTCTTCGAATCACCTTCATATCACCTTCGAATCCATCTGCAAATCCTTCAACACACATAGCTTCTGCACTATGACACACAATTTGGTGGCCCATTCGAATAATACATGGTTGTCCATTCGAAGCACACATAACTGGTGGGAACGAATATTGTTTGGTTTAGTCTGGTCGAAAGTTATGGAAGGATGGAGGATTCGATTCAAAGGATCAAGTTGAAAATTACACCCATAGGCTAGGCTACGTGTTTCTGCTTTTCAGGCCTCAAACCTATGACTCAATCTATATTTAATTGTTTATACAATTAAATTAGGCTTTTACCCATTTGTTATCCAAGACAACTTTCCCTTAATAGTATAATACTACTTTTAGAAAAAGTATTTCTTAAGTCTTGCGCCTATTTTCCCTTTGCAGAAAGAAATCCATCTAAACCATTAACCTTGCTATCTCATCTTGGGATCATGACACAAGTGGATAATTTTCCTTCCAGCTAAGCCTTATATTATTATTTTACTCCCAAACTTCCCAAAACCTTTCTATATAAATAGAGAGATCCTTTGCAAAGATCAGGAGATTTTGGCTGTGTGGAGGGAATCTTCAGAAAACTCTCAAACTCTCAAAAACTCTCAAAACTCACAACATTTGTCCTTAAACTTTTCGTTTCAAGAATAACATGCGAATAACCATTTCTTTTTGTTTCAATCATTACATGTGAATAACCATTTCTTTTTGTTTCAAGAATTATCATTACCCTTGGTTTGTTTTTCGTTTTCACCTTCTCTGTTTGTTTTCTTTTCCAATCTTTTGGTTTGTTTTTTTTTGTTTATCAAATATATTTTAAGAAATAATCTAGCCATGAAACAATATTAGCATGGCCTCAACCCATGCTGTATTTAAGCCCAAACGAAATAAAACATGAAGAAGGATGTGTGAATCGAAGCTTTAGGCTTCACCCCAGGCTGCTATCTAACCTAAAATGAAAGGTGTGTGGTCGAAGGATACATATTCATATTGTTTTGCTGGTCCAATTGAAGGGAGAAGAGAAAAGGGTGTGATCGAATGATTCATGTTCATGCTGCTTTGCAGGTCCAATCGAAGGAAGCATAGAAAAGGGCGTGATCGAAGGATACATATTCATGCTGCTTTGAAGGTCCAACCGAAAGAACCCAGGAAGAGTTGGATCGAAGGGCGCTTACT
This sequence comes from Vicia faba, assembly GCA_948472305.1. Lineage (NCBI taxonomy): Eukaryota > Viridiplantae > Streptophyta > Magnoliopsida > Fabales > Fabaceae > Vicia > Vicia faba. Next base: position 922,655,511 of record OX451740.1, on the reverse strand, counting down.
GCCTGGATCGAAGGACTTGTTTTCATTTCCTTTATTTTGTTTTGATTTTTCTTTCTATTCAATATGGTTGTAATAGTGTAGGATATTTATTTTCTACAATTTTATTGCTTTATACAAATTTTAGTAATTAGGATGTATGGAAAGATAAAACCAGCAAGTAGACCACCCTAATCAAAGACTAAATGCATGCAATCAAACATTATTCACACACATTCACCTCTAGGGTAATCTCACTTGTTGCTTCGGAAAATAGTCACGTCCCTCGAATATAGGCGCTTTAGCGAAGACCCTCGATAAAAATATCATAGTCCCTCGATGTCCCTCGACGTTGCCTTCGATAAATGATCTAGTCCCTAAACGAAAATTGCTAAAAAGTATCATAGGTTGCCTTCTATGACTATACAATTGACCCACGCTCGTACCTCTACATCCAAATATAAGGCTGCTTACCAATCAATGCTAAGATAGAAATATCAAAGGAAGGCAGAAATGAACGAAAGACTTTGGAGTAGGTAGAACGTTCTTAGTTTCTTGCTCACAGTCCATTTTCAAAAACAAAACATTTTTCACACACATCTAAACAAGTCCAAAGCATGAAATATTTTCAAAAGTCTAAACAATTTGTATACATTCTTATAGAGATGAGAATCATTAAAAAGTTTTCCTAAGCGAAGGTTCTTTTCAAAAATATTTTCAAAACCCACCACAAATACATTATCAAATAAAGCATTTTAAAAGTGATCTAGCAAGAAACTAAGAGCCAATAGATAACTATGGATGAAAAGGGTGTTAACACCTTCCCTTTTCATAATCTACCCCCGAAACTTAAGAAAACATCTCAAAGGTCTTTCCTATTCTTTTCACCCTTTCCTTATTGGATAAAAGAAAAGTCGATGGCAACTCTTGCTATCTGCAACAATTGCGATCAAACGCAAAACAAACCAAGTCAGTTCTCCCACCGTATTACAGAACTGGCGACTCTGCTGGGGAGAATCTTAAAAGTGGGGTTACCTTAGAGTTAGATCACATTTACTTTCTTTCATTGTTTGATTTGTTTGATTTGAATTTATAGGTCCTCGTTGGGTTTGTATTAATCCTCTACCCGGATCGAGGAACACCTTTTAGGTAAGTAGCAATAGATTGTGGAAACTATGCGGGGTATACCGACATGGTTGAAGCGATGGCTACGTTAGTGTGACACATTTGTTGGTATAGGTAGCCTTTGAGTAGTCAAGGAAAATATGAGGTTGTTGTGTGGTGTCATGAAACACTAACTGACCTTAGAACCTTTATTTGAACAACTTGGCCATTAGGAAGTAGTGAGATAGCCGACTTTGGTGCAGTCTAAAGTTGGTTGATACTTGATACGACACTCATTGAGATCTGACTCTTGGGATATTTCGGTCGCCAATAAAGAGGATTGCGCTGAAACAATGCCCAATGAAGAAAGATCAGTGATATTGAGCTCCCCTAGAACCCGGTTACTTTCTAGGACAGGTTGAGCCAACTAAAACTTCAAGAGGGTACTTGCCTGCAAACTCCATGCAAGCCTAAACCTAAGGACTTGTTTACTTTGCTTGTGTATATATTTGTGCATAAATATCATGATATCATACCATAGCATTTTTTCAATAACCATTTCAAGGATCTCAATAGCCTATGATGCAGGGTCATGTTGAACCAGACGTCTATCAAGGGGCAAAAAGATTCATTCCCCTCTACTCAAACACTATCAAATACCAAAGTACGATAACTTGAGTCAAGGGCTATGACCACTTGACATGGTGAGCTTGATTCTCGTGGAAGGACATACATCGATACGAAGTTCTCCAATCTAATCTGTTGATCAAAATTCAAACATCTTTTTATGTTTACCCCGCGAGATCCTTGAAAACATTGCATCCACATATCATGCATGTCATCATAACAGGTTTTTCCCACACGGGTTTCTCATCTGCTTACTATTTATTTCAGTAAGAAAAGGCTCTTAAACGGACAGTAAAAGACCTTCAAGCCCAAAACGCTCAATTCCAACAAATGTTCCTGGCTCTGGCTAAGGGGCAGGAAGAACTGAAAGCTCTAATAATCAAAGAGAAATAAAAGAAGGCAAAGAAATCGGTTGGTGTCTTGAATATGGGAAGAATACTTAGAGGACCAGCCAAGAGAGCTTTAGATCTCTCAACTCCATCAAATGAGGGGGATAATCATGAAGAAGATAACAACCCGGGGACTGATGATGATGAAGCTGACTACTCTGAGGAACAATATCCTCCCGCTGATTATAAATACAAACAGCAGAAGGATCGCCTCAATGCTATGGAGATTCCGCAGATACATGGCTTGGACTTTGAAGAGTTAGGGTTGGTTTCTAGAGTGGTCATCCTACCAAAGTTCAAAATCCCTACTTTTGCCACATATGACGAGGTCTCTTATCCTAAGATGCATCTGAGATCTTATGTCTGCAAGATTCATCCACACACCACTGATCAGAAACTCCGGGTCCATTTCTTCTAAGAGAGCCTAGTTGGGACTAAAATTGAATGGTTATATCAATTGGAAGGTTCTCGCATCCACACCTGGGAGGATCTAGCTTCTGCTTTCTACAAGCAGTACCGATACAATGCTGATCTGGCACCAACTCACATGCAGTTGCAGAATATGACCATGGGTTCCAACAAGGGCTTTAAAGAATATACCTAAAAATGGAGAGACCTGGTTAGCAGAGTGCAGCCACCCTTAGCTGACAGGGATCTGATTGACATCTTTATGGGAACTTTGACGGGACCTTTCTTCAATCACCTAATCGGAAGCTCCTCATCCGGGTTCACCGAGCTAATACTGACTGGCGAAAGAGTTGAGGCTGGCATAAAAAGCGTTAAAATCAATAGGGGCGCATCTTCAAGTGCAAGGAAACAACCTTTCAATGGTAAGAAAGAGTTTGTTGCTGCGTACAGTCAAAAAGGTCGTAACCAGAGTAACCACGACCAACACGTGGGGGCAATCCTGATCTCTAATCCTGCATCGGCGCAACAACGACAATAAGGGAATCAGCGTAAGGAGGTCGCGCCTAAAGGAAAACTCACCAAGATCAACATGCCACTGGCCCAAGCGTTACAACATATGATGAAAGCAGAGCTGATTATGTTAAGGGCTCCTCTCCGGAACCCCAACACTTTTGGTCCTACTTATCATCCCAATGAAAGGTGTGCATACCATTCTGATAGTCCTGGACACGACACGAATAGCTGTTGGGCTCTGAAGAACAAGATTCAAGACATGATTGACGCCAAGGAAATTGAATTTGATCCACCTGCTACTGCCAACGTGATCACTGCTCATATTCCAAATCATTGAGAACGTCCTTTTCATTTTGAATTTTCAATTGTAATCTCTTTTATTATTCAAACACTTATCTATTAATATCAAACTTTTGTTTCATTAATGCATTGCATATGTTTGTCTTGAATTAATCCATTTGTTTTCTTTATATTTGAACTATGCTTTTTTACTCCCTTTATGATATTCAATTCTTATTTTCAAAAGTTACAAGCCTTTAGAGGGAGGATGACAAAAACAATGCCATAATCTCATACTGTACGCTTTTGGACATACCTTACTGATGATGTACATGCGTTCTTTCAAACCCTAAACACTAGAGTTATAAGGAAGATAATCCCTAGTCAACCACTTTGAGCCAAAGAAGTAAGAGTTTTCTTTTTCACACAAATTGAAACCCTTAATCAAAACCTGGAGCAGGGTAGTCTCTCGGTTAATTCAAATGCGCATTCAATCGCAAACTTTCACTTTGTACACAGCGAATGACATAAAAAATATCCTGCTGAATCCAAAGACGGCGGTGTTCCCCTATCAAATAGGCAGTCATTATCTCTCAAAAGAAAAGGCCACTAAGACAAAACCTACAAATGAGACTTAAAAAAAACCCGAGGCATTACGCTGACTGTAATCTCAAAACCAGAACAGTCAGGAAAAAATCAGGGATAATAAATAAAAAAAAAAGAGGACGCTATAAATCCGCAACAACATGAAAAATGTTGCAAAAATGATTGCCTTCCAACAAACTTAACTTATCTGAACCATCACCAAAACGTCATTTTAGACTCAATTGGAATTCAAACACACAATTAACTGAGTTTAGGACTGAAGAACATCACGAAGAACGGGCGGGTACAAATACACTTTGATCCGTATCCTTTGTTTCTTAAACCGTGAACCAAGCCATGCTACAACCCTTCAAAAGTCCTAATTGAAGCATGGGTTAGTGCAAAAGCATATTGTTACCAAAGGTATCCAGACTCTTGTAAGGCTTACTGCAAATTCTGAGTTGAATTCATATTCCTACAAAACTCTTTACTTGCTAAAATTGCATTCTCACAACTTCAATACAAGCATAAACTTTGCATTATTTGAATATCATCATTTTCATATGGCTAATTGTTTGATAGCAGAGAAATTCACATAATGAATATCCAATGAATGCAAATTCTCAACAAAATAGAACCGCTTCAAATGAGATGACGCTTACAAATGATAAATTCTCCCATAAGCAAGGGGGCATGACATGTCATTGTCCAACTCGTCTGGGGGAAATCAAGTCGAGATTCCAAGATATCTCTCAAGAAATGCTGAATATACCAGGGGCAGATCTGCATCTGAGTCACTTGGGGCATTGAACATGAATTCCCGCAAAGGGTTACATACGGCCAAGCAAACATTTTCTGGCAGTGCTACAACACTTACTACTAGGGGTAGTGACAAATCTCCCACAAAGTCATTTTTATAGGGTGATCCCCGGTCAAGTCACCATAGAGTCATCTCTATAAGGTTATCCCCACAGAATAATATTCACTAATTAGGGTACAAACCCTTCAATGCCAAATTCATAAATATCCTCACAAGATGGGATCAAGGCATTCCTCAGCCAGAGTTTCAATCTCCGAAAAAAACCTTCTTCCCAGCTGAGTTGGTCTCTCAAAAAGAATCCTCGAGGAGTTCTACCAAGAGAAGACGCCTCTCCAGCAGATTAGAAATAGGGTTTATTTCTCCAACAAACAGCAAAATTCCCTAGCTGAGTCTGTCTTCCCGGACTGAGCTTGTCCTATCCAGCTTGAGTTTGCTTCTCAGACTATTACGAATTAAGGGACCACAACCCCTAATCCTGAGTGAAGTCGCCAACAAAGTCTTTTCTATCTCTGAAAGTTGCTGAAGCCTGGAACCCGACCAGATAACAATCAACTTTATCCTGTCAAGCAAGTTACTACCAAGCCTGGACCCGACCAGATACTAGCTCAACTTCACCCTACTCCCAACTTACTGTGAAGACTAGATATGACTAGATAACAGTAAACCACAATTGCAAGTTACTAATGCCTGGACCCGACCAGATAATAATTTAACTTCTCCTATTGCTAAAGCCTGGACCCGACCAGATAATAGTTTAACTTCTCCTATTGCTGAAACCTGAATCTAACTAGATAAAAGTTTGAGTTTCTGAAACCAGGACCCGATCGGATAACAATTAATATCGTTCCAAGTTACTAAACCCTGGACCCGACCAGATAAGAATTTAACTTCTCCTATTACTGAAACCTGGACCCGACCAGATAACAGTTAGAGTTTCTGAAACCCGAACCCGACCAGATAACAGTTAATCTCATTCCAAGTTACTAAAGCCTGGACCTGATAGATAACAGTTTAACTTCTCCTATTGCTGAAACCCGGACCCCGACCAGATAACAATTTGATTTTCTGAAACCCAGAACCGATCGGATAACATTTAATCTCATTCCAAGTTGCTAAAGCCTATACTCGACCAGATAATAGCTCAATTTATTCAGTTGCTGAAACCTGGACCCGACCAGATAACAATTTGATTCTTACAAATCACTAAATAAAACTCCTTTTCCCTAGTAGAGTTTTCCACTAATCCAGCAAGTTGCTGCAAAGCCTAGAAACCGACCAGATAACAGTTAACTTCTTTATCCCCAGCAAGTTATTGTAAAGCCTAGAATCTGACCAGATAACAACTAACTTTCAAGAGATAACTCCCCAATAGAGCAACGGACAACTAAAACTCCTGAACTCTTTTCCCCAAGCAGGAATCAGCACTCTTCATGGAGTCTTCTCAAATAAGTCAACATTCCCAGTGGAAACATTCTAAAACAAAGTCTGAAGAGGAGCATACTCTTCATTCTCAACGGCAGTTCAGGATTTAACTTCCAAAAATTCCCCAGCTTTTTTCAAGGATTTATTTTCCAAGACAAAGATACATTCCACCAACATTTCACATCATATTAAATACATGATAAATGCATACAACACAATCTCATTTATTTTGAGAACATCATTACGCCACGCATTTCATACATCATGACATTGCATGCATCTAACTCTTTACCTTTTTAGGAAAGATCAATCAGGGCAACTATCTCTACGACAAACAAAAAAACAACTTCCAGATTAATACCTAAAACAAGACAGAATAACTATCTGAGGATAATTGATTTTAGATTAATTCCTAAAACAAGCCAGGGCAATCATCTACACGACCAGCTGAAGCAATCCTACATGGGCTCCTTCTCATACACTCTTCTAGAAATAGTTCAGATGCGATCCAGATATGGCTGACATTCTAATACTTATTCCAGATTTTTCTCAAATACATTCCAGATAAGATCCAGATACGGATGTCATTCTGACACTCATTCAACATATTTCTCAAATACAGTCTAGATAGGATCTAAATACGGATGTCATTCTGACACTCATTCAGCACATTTCTCAAATACAATCCAAATACGATCCAAATACGGATGTCATTATGACACTCATTTAGCACACCTTTCAAATACAGTCCAGATACGATCCAGATACGGATGTCATTTTGACACTCATTCGGCACATATTTCAAAAGCGGTTCAGATACGATCCAGATACAGATGTCACTCAGACACTCATTCAATACATCTTTCAGATATGAGTCAGATATGATCCATTTATGGATATTATTCTGATACTCATCCCAATATATCTACTATTTCAGTATAAATCGACCAGAGATTTATTCTGATACTTCTTCCAATTTTTGTCAACAATAACTTTTGGGTTGCATCTATAAGCCCATCTCCGATAACTCTCCATCATCTCTCTAAATGGCATCTTTAATCCCATTCCCTACACAATCAACCACTATATCATCGAGTGCAAATTTCTGGGCACTCTAGTGTTCAATCATCTTCCAACTTCAAGTCACGAATGGCAGACTCGCCAATCTAACTCTTCAGCTTTAAGAAGATTGAACAGGGGAAGCTGTTGTACCCCAAAATTTTCCCTCTCATTTCTTAAGGAATATCACACAAGGATTCTCAAAAATTCAAGCTTGCACAAGTATAATTGGATTTTCCAGCATCAAGTCAAAGAGGAAACTGATAAAAAAGGGAAAAGCAGAATCTTTTTAACAAAATTGGAGAAAAAACAAGTTTACTTCGATTCACAAGGCTTCGATTGGACTTTGGTCTCCTTCAAGCCTTCTTCAATTTCCCTTGCTTCGATTGTACTATGGCATCCTTTGTGCCTCCTTTGATCCATAAGGCAAATCCTTCCTTCTGCATGCTTCAATCCACAAGGAAAAAAGGTTTCCTTCGAAGCAACTAGCTTCGATCCACACAGAAGGCAACGCCTATCTTCAACTAGCTTAGACTGGGCATTTGAAACAGCCTCCTTCGATTTAAAAAGGGAAGGGCCTCTTGTTGGTGTCCTTCAATTCAGAAGGTAGTGGCTTCATTTGACTTCTTCGAACAAGTTTGGTCCACAAGCTTCATTTAGGCTTATGGATTTCTACATGCTTGCGTTGAAGCATATGGCCTCCTGAATTTTTGTCTCACAAAGCAGTTGCCCTCTGAATGCAAGCTTCGATTCAGAGAGCAATGGCCTCCTGAATGTTTGTCTCGCAAAGTAGTTTCCTCTTGCATGCTAGCTTCGACTGGGCATTATTACCTTCTAAAAAGCTTCCTTCGATTCATAAGGAAATGACCTTTTGAAAAGCTTCCTTCGATTTAGAAGGAAATGACCTTCTGAAAAGCTTCCTTCGATTCAGAAGGATATGACCTTCATACTAGCTTCCTTCGATTCAGAAGAGAAAGGCCTCATGTTGGTCTCCTTTGATTCGGAAAGTTAGTGACTTCCTACTGGTTTCTTTCAATTAAGAAGGAAATGACCTTCTGAAAGCTTCCTTCGATTCAGAGGACAATGGCCTTCTGAAGGTTTTCCTTTGACACAAAGCAGGGACCTTCTGCATGCAAGTTTCGATTGCACCATTGATTCCTTACGTGTTTGCTTTGATTCATAAAGAAGGTATTGACCTCCTTCATTGTTTGCTTCTATTCACAAGGAAGAGGTTTTTCTCATGCTAGCATGCACAATTCATCATCACCTTCATGTCACCTTCGAATACACCTACATGCTCGCTTTGAATCAATCTTCAGGCTTGTTTTAAATCAATTTTCATGTAACCTTCGAATCCTCCTACAAGCTTTCATGTACAAGGCAGGGGTTTTCTCTCACGCTAGCACCCACAAAACAATGATCCCCTTTAAGTTTGCTTCAAATACACCTACATACTGGCTTCGAATCCGCCTTCAGGGTTACTTCAAATCACCTTCATATCACCTTTGAATCCATCTACAAATCCTTCAACACACATAGCTTATGCACTATGACACATAATTTAGTGGCCCATTCAAATAATACATGGTTGGTCCATTCGAAGGACACATAACTGGTGGGAACGAATATGGTTTGGTTTATTTTAGTCGAAAGTTGTGGAAGGATGGAGGATTCGATTCAAAGGATCAAGTTGAAAATTAGACCCATAGGCTAGGCTACGTGTTTCTTCTTTCCAAGCCTCAAACCTATGACTCACTCTATATTTAATTATTTATACAATTAAATTATGCTTTTACCCATTTGTTCTTCAAGACAACTTGCCCTTAATAATATAATACTACTTTTAGAAAAAGTCTTTCTTGATCCTTGCGCCTGTTTTCCTTCTGCAGAAAGCAATCCATCTAAACCATTAATCTTGCTATCTCATTTTGGGATCATGACACAAGTGGATAATTTTCCTTCCAGTTAAGCCTTATATTATTACTTTACTCCCAAAATTCCCAAAACCTTTCTTTATAAATAGAGAGATCCTTTGCAAAGATCAGGAGATTTTGGCTGTATGGAGGGAATCTTCAAAAAACTCTCAAACTCTCAAACACTTAACACCCTCTTAAACCCAGAATATAAAGAAACACCACACTTGTTTCTTCCCCTTCAACTCCAAGAACACCCAGGGAATCACTCAAGTCCAAGACCTATATTCTAGCTTCAAGCAAGGTAAGTCTTCTTATCCTTAAACTTTTCGTTTCAAGCATAACATGTGAATAACCATTTCTTTTTGTTTCAAGCATAACATGCGAATAACCATTTCTTTTCGTTTCAAGCATTATATTACCCTTGGTTTGTTTTTCGTTTTCACCTTCTCTGTCTGTCTTCTTTGCCAATCTTTTGGTTTGTTTTCTTGGTTTGTCTCTCTATATGGTGTTTACTCTCTTATGGAAATTTCCTTCTGGATGTGATTTAGCCGAGTGTTGACTTTACCCAATTTGGTTTTGTCTCTCATCTCCAGTGTTGTATATCTATTTTGTTAGCATATACATGATAGCATTCATACATACATCATTCATAGTTTAATTGGAATTCATTACACATTTTCATTCATTGATATTTTTGTTGGCATTTTACCCTATTCGATGAGTTATATTACCCTCTCTCCAATAGAGTATCAACTTTAAGCAGAAAGTGTTTATTCTTTCAATCTCCCTACCGAGTTACCCTTCATGGAAGAAATTTTCTTTACCCTTCCTATTCAGTTCTTTATCTGGATGGAATGTTATCCCCTTTTGATTTTATTTCTCATCCAGAGCTATCTCGGTTGACTGTTTGACTCCGGTTTAGTTCTGGTTTGAATCTGTGGTCCCCAGTAACATTATTATTTTGATTTCTGCAAGCTTTGATCCCTAGTTTGAGAATGTGCATTTATTTTTCACGTGAAGACTTTAGCTCCTCAGCAAGAATATATTTCTTCCCCCAGGAAACTATATTTCTTTCCCCAGGAGGTCATTATTACAACTCCTTATCATAACAACAAGTGGCAGGTATTTTTATTTGAGTAATATGTAATTCCCCAGTAAGTCTGTTAGTTCCCTAAGAATATTCTTTTGTTACTCCAATGAATGGAAGTCTCAACATTATGGGATATAGTTCGTTGTTAAGATCTTTTTCCAATGGATGGTAGTCTTGTCATTATGGGAGATAGTTCATTGTTGAGATTTGTTACTCCAATGAATGGTAGTCTCATCATTATGGGAGATAGTTTGTTGCTGAGATTTTACTCCAATGAGTGGTAGTCTCGTTATTATGGGACATAGTTCGTTGCTTAGATTTTACTCCAATGAATGGTAGTCTCGTCATTATGGGAGATTGTTCGTTGTTGAGATTTGATACTCCAATGGATGGTAGTCTCGTCATTATGGGAGATAGTTTGTTGTTGAGATTTTTTACTCCAATGAATGGTAGTCTCGTCATTATGGAAGATAGTTCGTTGTCAAGATATTTTTCCAATGGATGGTAGTCTCGTCATTATGGGAGATAGTTCGTTGTTGAGATTTGTTACTCCAATGGATGGTAGTCTCGTCATTATGGGAGATAGTTCGTTGTTTAGATTTGTTACTCAATTGAATGGTAGTCTCATCATTATGTGAGATAGTTTGTTGTCAAGATCTTTTTCCAATGGATGGTAGTCTCGTCATTATGGAAGATAGTTTGTTGTTGAGATTTGTTACTCCAATGGATGGTAGTCTCGTCATTATGAGATATAGTTTGTTGTTGAGATTTGTTACTCCAATGGATGGTAGTCTCGTCATTATGGGAGATAGTTCATTGTTGATATTTGTTACTCCAATGAATGGTAGTCTCGTCATTATGGGAGATAGTTCATTGTCAATATCTTTTTCCAATGGATGGTAGTCTCGTCATTATAGGAGATAGTTTGTTATTGAGATTCGTTACTCCAATTGATGGCACTCTCGTCATAATGAGAGATAGTTCATTATTGACATTTGTTGTTAGAATTGTTAAGAATTCCCGTCAATGAAATCTTAATATGCATTTGGTTTCTTTAATCGTGATTTTGGATTTACCTGCTTACAGTCATCACCAGAGTCGTGTTATTCCTAAGAGATTTATTTTCCTGGTCAAACTCTCTTTTTGGTCCCATAGTTTTATTTTCCGCTTCCTTAGTGGTATTTTGTGTCACCTTTGGATGGTTGTTTACATTCATAATCATAAGCATTGCATGGCATCTTAGGGCCAAAAATAGGTTTTTTTTATTTAAGTATCTTCAATCGCGCCGAGACAAAGATTTTAACCTTTGTATCTCTAGATAGAAGACTCTTAAAGAAGGGCAGTTGTTATACCCTAATTTTTTCCCCTAAGATCTCTCATCATATCATATTATCAACAGATTAAGATGACACATTAGGTTTGTTTCTCCCCTTCTATTTCATCCTATCTTTAAGTTTTCTCTTAAGGGATCACCGGGCACCTTGAATTGTGTGTCTTAAGCATGTGTTATTTTAACTAACATCAAGATATGTATATATGTTTCTTTGAATGTTCATATTATAGGTGATGACACAAGTGCATCCATCTCACCATCTAACCTAGAGTTTAAAGGATGGTCCTCAGTAAAATGGTTCTTCAATGGATTGTAAGAGCTTAAGCTTCAAGGATGTGTCTATGAATATCAAAGTTTTTAGTTCAAACAACTCTCTCACCTTATTTAAGTCAGTTTTCCTCAAGTTTGGTGGTGGTATTCATCAAGAAAATTTATAGGTTCATGTGTTTATTTCCATGCCTTCTTCAACAAGTTTCATTGAGATTCAAGTTCCATCTTTGAGTATGCTTCAATACAACATCATTTCAAGGGCTGATGTGATTTATCATGCTCTATTTTGTAAATAAAGTTCAAAATATTCAAGTTTGATTCAATAAGTTTGACCTAATTGAGAAAGTGCTTGAATAAGTGGTCACAAGTGCATGACTCTCTCAATTTTCAATATTTTGAGTTGGTTCTTTTTTGCTTTGGGTTCTTGTCGTCATCTTCAACAACTTCTCTTCACATGACAAGATTTAATTGTGCAAGAAAAATAATCAAAAGTTAAAAGAGGTTGCAAGTCATTTTGACACTCTCTGAGCTAGGGTTTGTTGACTTCTAAGGACCATATCTTGCTAATTATTCAATATTTTTTATTGATTCCAAAGCCATGATTCTCTTTAAATGGTCATTAACAAGTTCTCTTCAAGGATCTAAGGCTAATTTTTAATCAATGATCACTAATGATTTGGAAAGATTAAAAGTCCTTTGGAAAAGCTATCAAATTCTCTTGGGTGACTGCAAAGGATCATAACTTGGTCATTTTTTCTCCTTGAGCTCATTCTTTTTCTTAGTAATCTTTGGAATGTCTACTACAACTTTGTTTCATCATGCAAGACTTGAAAATTCTTGGAAAGTTGTTTAAGAATTGAAAATATTATAGGTCTTTTGTGAATTTTTCAAAATTTGTTCATCATCTTCCAAAGACTAACTCTTTCAATTTTTATGATTTTTAAGTGATCTCAATTCCACAATTCAATTTAAGAGGTCCACTTCATTTCATCTTGAAGGATCAAGATCAAATTTTTAGTGGAAGGACATGTAATTTTGAAGAACATTATAGGTCATTTTGAAGCTCAACACTTAGAAATATTTCCAAGTACAAATACTCGTGTGTTTTTCCTGATTTCAAACTTGATTAGCTTTTTGCTCAAGCATTCAAATTCTACCTTTTTTGGCATATTGTGAGGTTTGTCGTGATATCTTTCCATTGCAAAAATAATGAGATCTTAAAGCCTCCTACATTATGTGCCTCATGCCCTTGAAGTTGCTTCCATGAAACTGAAATTTTGTTTGAAGTCGGAATTTGATTTCCATAATGTCGCCTCTAATCACCAATTTTGTGCGTATTTTTCACTTAAACATGTTTAACCAACTTGCTCAGACTTGATTAAGCATCAAAACACAAGAGTTGAGTGAATTTTGGTGGATTATAAGTCACACTTTTCTCATGATGCAGGTGCACACAAATTCCACTCATACTTGATCGTTTCACTCACTTTTTGTTTCTATCATGCTCAGCTATAAATAAGGGACACGTCCCACTCATTTCCACAAGCTTGGATAGCCAAAATCACTCTGCCAAACTCTCTCCATAGCTCACAATTCTGAATTTTGGATGTCACTCTTTCCTTATTTTTCAATCCAATTTCTTTATTCACTCTTCATCCATGAACTTCACTGAAGCTAACAGAAGAAGAATCATGTCTTGAAGTTCTCTAAATCGTGCTAGCCAAGTCAAGTTGCAGAGCCAATTTGTTGAACTTCTATCAGGTAAAATTCTCCATTAGTTCTCTTGAAAATTGTTACTACAATGTAGCTCTCATCACTCTGATTCTCATAGCCTCGTTTGTTTTTAGTTGGAAATGATTTTTTTTCATGAATATTCAAATCCGTTTTCAATTGTTTCCTTCTGTTTTTTTCCAAATCGACTAAGTTGTGGTTAATATAATTTTTTTACAAGGGTACCATTGGAATCGTCTTGATGAGATGAAGCGTATGGCACCGGTCTGAGCTTTTAATTTTACAGTTTGAAGGACCTGCAATTCGCATGTGGCTCGAGGTTGAAGACGATGACATGTCATCTCTCAACCAATGACATAATGGCATGCATTTTTTTCAAAATCAGTTTTAAATAAATGATTCAGTGGTTTATTCACTAATATCTATATCATGTGCAATGTGTTTGATCCTTTGGATTTGCTTACTTACGCATTTTTACTTTGATCCAATGGTCCACATTGCTTTGGTTTGTTATTTTATTTTCTGATTTATGTTTTAATTGTTTTAAACTTCAAAAATTCATAAAAAATTCATTTCAACTTCTAAAATTGTGAAAAAATTATCAAAAATACTTTTGATTTTTATCTTTCTAATTTTATTTTTTTCACAATTTTATTTTGTGATTTGTTTTTTTTTATGATTTTTCACTTTATTTGACTTGTTTTAATTGTTTAAAAATACTTTTCTTGATTTTTTAAACTCTGAAAAAATATAGAAGGGTCCAATGACCTCTAGACAAATATTGGTGACCTCATTTTTTTTATTTTACTATTACTCACAAATTTTGGTTTATTTTACTTATTTCTTTATATTTTAAAAATAGTTTCTTACTTTTGAAAATTCCAAAAAAAAATTGTTAACACTTATGGATTCATGTTTGACCTCTGATATTTTTTTAGGATTTTTGTTTGATGTTTTAATACATGTTGTGTATTTTACCAATTATTTCTTCTTCTTTTTTAAATCATTTAAATTTTGTTTTATTTTAAATATATTTTTATTGGTCATGATTTGGAGACACTTGGGTGTTATTTTGGGACAAGTTCCTCAACCTCATTGGATCTTGGGTGTTGATAGGTTGAAGAACTGAATCTACCAAAATAGATGAATGATGTTGATGATATTTGAAACCCTAATTTCGTCGGATACATTGGTTATACTATTATTTCCCTACCTCTTCATATTATATCTTTCTTGTTTTTACTTGTGCTACATATTTTTGGAGAATGATCTACATATCATTTCTCTAACATGTTTGATACATAGATTTCTATTGATTGGCCTCAAAATAGGTGTGGCTTCTAAATAAGTCCACTTACGATTGCTTAACATAGCGCTAAATTTTTCCCGATTCGAAAAATGATCATTCATGACCCAAACCTATAATTGCAAACCCAAGTATGTTTAATTTGAAACCTTGGATCCAATAACTCTCAAGTTCATTGTTATGAGGGTTTGATTCTATCAATCCTCTAATTAACTTCATGAATTTTGGACTAAGTGAATCATTTAAATATCGTTGATCATATGTGGTTGCTTTGAGCACTTGAAATGAATGATATACTTGATAAAAAGCTAATGAAACTTGTCGTTAAGAGGCATTGATTTTATCAATATTCTAATGAGTTTTCAAAAGCAAGCTTCAAGATGGTCATTCAACTAACCTTTTGTACTTGACTTCTAACTTCTAATTCACTAACAATAAACTTTACTTTATGCCTTTATTTTGTGCCTTTACTTTTATGTACCATTTATTTTAGCATTTACATCTCTTGCTATTTTCCTTTTGTTCACTTGAGCATTTATCTTTATGTCATTTAATCTTTCCTCATTTGAGCTTTTATTTTCTTTTGAAGACACTTAATAATCAACTTGAACATTAAAAAGCTTTAAGGTTACTTGGACTATCTGGTTACTATCCTTATCACTATGGAGTTGTGGATCTCTTGGACTTAGGATTAGAAGGCTTGATACTTGGGGACCTTGTTGCTCTGTTGTTATTTTTCTGAAGTTCTTGGGGTTTACTCCAAGGCATTGGGTTGATTTTCTTTGTGTGCAGCTTATTCTGATTTTATGTTTTGTCTGTGATTAAGAGTTCCTCTATATACATTTGTTACTCTAACAAATTTTTTGTGAAGACATAATTCATCTGAAGCTTGGTGTTCCTCAGAAGTTTAGTATTTTTGCTTTCTTGGTTTTAATCCCAAGAATGGGAATTCTACATTGACTTATTCATGTCAAGTGTTGGCTTCTTGTTGGTTACACCGTCCTTTACCTTAACTTTTACCTTAGCTTTTACTTTATGCTTTAGGATAGTCCCTTCATCTCTTTCCATCTTCTTTAATTTCAAAAATCTTCTCTTTCCTTTTCAAAACTCTTTTTGTAGTATAACTTGAACCGCTTTCATAATAAACTTGGACTTAGGTCCATGCGTTTTCAAAAATCTTTTCTTAATTAAACTTTAATCAATTTAATCATACTTTGACATATTTTTCAAGACTAAAAGTCAATTAACCTCATTCAAACCATTTTGCCACTTTTTCTTTTTACTTTAAACTTTTATCAATAGATTATACTCTTGATGATTCTTGTAGTGATGCAACCTATTATACTTCTATGATATGCAGTAAAGTGAGACTCTCCATTAAACGATTGGCTCAGAGTTACTAACTCCTGGGGTTATATGTTATGTCGTCGTAGTATTTTTGAACTTGAACACAGTGGACAATGCTAGCAAAATTTGAGCATTGATTTTGTATTGCGGGCGCGAACATAGACGTAGACGTAGATAATGGCATATGCGTAGATTTGTATGTTGTAAGTGCAGGCGTAGACGTATGTATTAGCATATGTATGGTATTGGTGTTGTAAGCGCGGGCATAAGCAAAGACGTTTGTAGATTCATATGTTATAGGCGCAGGCGTAAGCATAGACGTATGTAGAATTGTATGTTATAGGCGCAGGCATAAGCGTAGACGTATGTAGATTCTTGTGTGGTAGGCGCAAGCGTAAGCGTAGACGTATGTAGATTTGGCAGGAATACACATGTGCGTGGACGCGTGCGAACATAGACCTCGTGTTGCAAGTTAGGCATAGGTGCTGACATGGACGTAGGCTTTGTGTACGATCGCGTAGACGTAGGAGTAGATATGCATAATAAACTTTGTATTGTTGAGTGCAAGCATAGGCGCAAGCATGTATATGGACGTAGACTTTGTGTACGGACGTGTAGATGTAGGAGTAGATATGCATAGATACAGGCGTAGACTTGTGTATAGTTTTACAAGACATAGGAGTATCCATGTGCGTGGACGTAGACGTGGATTTTCTTTTGATATTTTTCTAACAAAAATGTTTTTTCGATGTTTTGTCAAATGCTTTTATTTTGTTAATCCCCCGAAATGATTTCAAGATAATATTCACAAGTAATATTCGTAGTATTTTGTAAACAAGTCTGAGAAAAGAAAAAATGAAATTTTAAAAATGAAAAGAAAGCCAGTGTTTTATTAATATGCCTCTGGTAGACGAGAGTACAAGATGCAATTCCTAGAAAGAGGTAATTACATAAGGTTTTAAAACTGTAAATGGCAATAAAAATTATAACTACTACTGTTGTTCCCCAATATCCTTTTAATGATCTTATCTCCTTTGCTTCTGAGTTGTATGATTCAGATCTATCTCTCCCTTCGTGGTTCGTAGTCACGGTTCATAGATTGCAATCTTTTTGTTCTTTATTTCTTTTTGAATGATCCCTAATTTTTGCCTGGATTTCCCTTTAGGGTTTTCGATCCACCGGGATGATTTTTTGTCTATATGCTCCTAATTTTTTCCTGGATCTCCCTTTATGGTTTTCGATCCACCGGGATGCTCCTTTTTTCCTAAGTCACCTGTTTAGGATTCGAGCTTAGCGAGCTTTTTATACATAGTATTTTTGACTGCGTTTGAATTTGCCGGATGCGGTAGTTCTTCCCCATCCATTGTTGTGGAGATAAGACCACCACAGGAGAATGTTGTTTTGACTACGTATAGACCTTCGTAATTAGGTGTCCATTTACCACGTGAGTCGGGGAGAGGTAGCATAATCTTCTTGAGTACTAGAGCATGTCGTGGTTCATCTTGCACAGTATACCGTTACTTTGAAAGAATTCCGCGGATAATTCTCGTAGGGTTTGTCTGTCAATGCTGGAGGCATTTTCGGGATGTTGTGAAACCAAGGTTTGTTATATTTTTGTTTTTTAAATAGCGAGGCAATGTGAGGGCTCTTCGAAGCATCTATTTTTGATGCGTGATTCGTGGTTTAACCAAGTTATTTTGAACACGGATGGTATAGTTGTCAGGGCATCTATCATTTGATTTTCTTTTCGTGGGATGTGACTAAAAATGATTTTTGAGAATTTCGCAGTTAGTTTTCAAAACATGATCCCGATATGGAATCAGTTTTGGATGCTTAGTATCCCGTTCACTATTGACTTGGTATATGGCTTGTGAGCAAAAACTGCCCCTATATCGTGCCCCAGTGCATTTGAAGCCCCGTTGAACGCGGGTATCGACGTTCCCCTGGCTCGGGTTCTTCGTCAGATCTTGGTATTTCGTAGTTGCTCATTTTTGCAGCACCGTCTATGATTGACCTTGGCCTGTTTTCTTAGATATGCGCAATAACTTGGTCAGCTTCTTTATGGCTCTGCTCTTTATATTTCCCCTTAGCTTGGTTTCTTTCGGGTATTCCCATGTGCACATATTAATGGTCTTAATAGCATCTAGATATGGTTGCGAATTATTAGCTTTTCATTTTATTTTCCTCGCCATTTTCTTAGAGAGTTCAAGATCTTTATCATCTTCCTCTTTAGCTTGGCCGATAGGAGCATCAAAATTATATTGGCTTGCAGCAGTAGCATTATCGGTGGTTTTGGGCATGAATTTACGCATTTATCATGTTTTGGTGCAGCTTTAGTATTTGAATATTTTGAAAATGCATATGCAGAGAAAGTATTGCCATTTTTTAAAATTAAGATATAAATGCAAGGGAAGGAAATGGATCTTAATTTAAAACAAAATATAACTTTTATTAATCGTAAATATTGTATGAAACAAAGCGGGGAACCCATACAAGCAACCCCTATGCCTCAGGCTTAACATAGGTTCTTTTGAAAACAAGAAAAATTAATTAAGAAAGAAAAAGATCTTAGGAATCTCCACGGCCGTCCAACTTTTGAGTTTTCCTCCTGGGGCGCATTCTCAGATGAATTCAGTTTCCATTTTAGTGTTGGCCTTGTTGGATATCTTTGCAACATATCTGCCATGCACTACTCCATTGTTGACAGGGGTCTCTTGGATTGGAGGAGAATGTGCTTCGCCCTTCAAAGCAGCTTTATATTTTTCTTCAGGGTATTGCCTGAACTAGACTATCCCCTGGCCCACTGGCCTTTGCAGAGCTCTTTCAAAAGCTTCATTGTGTCCTATCGGGAGTCCGCGTTATTGGTTGGAATCTGTAGGGTATGAGATGCCCCTGCTTTTGGGGGAGGTAGGAAAAACCCTTCAGTTTCAGCTTCTTGTTGGGCCATGATGGAGTTTGGGATCCTGCCTCTGACTCTTTCCTTAGTTGGTGACCGCTTGATGCACCAATAGTCTGGGCTACCTCTTCAAAAGCTGCCCTGGGAATCTGGTCTTGCCAGTCAATAATGTTTTTCAAAGCTAGGAGAACTTGACTCAGATCCCCTTTCGTTGAACTTACGTCTCACTTTACTTGGTCGAGATCCTCTTTGGATGCAGCCTGAGTTTCCTCGATTTTCTCCATTGCTTTTTGTTGATAAGTCCTTGTTTGATATGGAGGCCAAGGAGGTGGAGATCATCTTCTACCAATGGTTCAACTGGAGAGATATTGTTTTTTGAAAAATGAGTTTTGACATGATATGCAGGTGTTCGTGAATGCATGCGTGCGAATGAATATGTATGAATATGAAATGGTTACTATTTTAAATGTCTTATTCCTCTGGGTGCATGCTTGTCCTTCATTATTTTACTTGGCGACTATCTTTAAAATAGATACCCGAACGAGATGTGGAAACAAAATTCCTTTATTGAAGGTAACATAATTCAGATATTGAAAAATATTACAATCTTAAACCAATACTTTATTTGCGTGAAATAAAGCAAAAGGAAATAAGTCTTCTAGGTGCGCTTGCGGATATCTGATCTGAAGGTCATCCACCTTGGCCCGACAAAGCTTGAGAAAATCTTCAGCACATTATTTCATTTTCGTGGCCTTGATTTTAGACATGTTTGGCGTGTTGACGCGGGCAAGTTGTTTCCTTCAGTATCCAATTTTAAAGACAGTCACCGAGATCTTGAATTTTTTTGTACCCCGTGAATAAGACAAAGAAACGGGTGACGAATATATGATGAATGTATGACGAATACATGAAATATATGAATGTGTGGGTGTAAGGTTGAGTGACGAGACTTTTTGTAATAAGTACCCTTATAAGGTAGGTTCTTTAGTCTTGACCTACAGTTGATCTACCCTCCCAAAAGGTGGCTTCCTTAAGGGTGTCATGAATAACACCAGAGGGGAAAGGCACAAGGGCTTCCCTTAGGTGGAGCCTCTTTATGGACCGAAACTTTCATCTCAAAGTCGTGAAAGGTCTCGTCATGAGATTTTAGGTTAAGGCCGTTACAAAGAGTCATGGGTGACCTTCCAAAGTCCTACTCGTCAAGAGGATATCTCTCGATAATTATTCCTTTTTCGGAAGTTCACCGACTCTAGGCGAAGTCCTCACATAAACTCGCGGGGATGATGTACCCCCTAAGCTAATAGACGAACCTTCTTTCTAAGGGTTATATTGGTAATATTTTTGAGATAGAAAAAATCCCACCACGCAGTAAATATATGATGATAAGAGAAATTGACAGTAAATAAATGCGATAAAGTAGATAAATGCAATAAATAAATAAAGCAAAAAAAATAGAAACCCAAAAATACCTAAACCTAGGGTTAACGAGAGCCCCCATCAGAGTCGCCAGCTGTAGCAACTGTATTTTTAACAAGAGTCGCCACTATTAGTTTTTATCCTAGGGAAGGGAACCTAACAGAAAACCCTAATTTGCGGACAGAGATTCTAGGTTTCAGACTCAATTAGACGAAAGAAAGGTGTTAGGCACCTTTCATCCACCTTGTTCATAAGGATATTAAGCTCTAGGTTTAGGTTTGGGATAAACAGGGTTTTAAGTTTTAATTAGCAAGACTCCCCACGATTTTAGATCACGTGCCTACATATCCTCTTATGAGGAATCAGAGTCCTAATTCGTAGTTCGTATGGGTTGGTGTTTTTTAGGGGTTTGCAAGCATATTTTGAATCACTTCGCACTCGGTCGAGAGTAGTGATTACGGAGATTTTAACTGAGTACGCAGTAAGTCAAAATTAGTTTGAAACCCTTTTGCAAAAAATAGTTGATTAGTTTCGTTTATTGCGAAAATAGAATTTGATGTCTGGTTTGTATTTTTTAATTGTACTATTTGCGAAGATCTTGATTAATACATGATTGGAAAAAAGATTTAATGGAAATAATATAGAAAATAGTATATGAATTTTTTGAATGAAAATGATTTATTTGATCATATAATAATACTTAATAGTAAATATATTAATAATATTTAAAATATGATAATAATAAAAATTTATAATAATAATAATTATAAATGAAAAAGAATAAATAATTAATAAAATATAATATAAAAAATAACATAAAAAGAAATAATATAAAATATTAATAATTTAAGTAAACCTGGGGGGGTGTATTTTCTTGTTAAGAAGTAAATACTGGTAGTGCTAAAAGGAAGCCCGGCTGGTCCAAACATTTCTGGACAGAGGGGGGGTGAAAAAGGTTTGAGCTTTTAGTAAACAGTTGAAAGGAGGGTTTGGATATCAATGGGCTTAGGCCCAGCGTGTTTTTGAAGAACGCTGAGGGGTTTGTGTGTTGCACGGTGCGAGAGAGTTACGGTACAGACTTGGCCTAACGGTCGTCTGATGATGATCAAACGAATCTAATTAGAGGGGCATGCTAGTTACAGTGGGTGTACGGATATAGGATTAGAGAGATAATAATTTGTTTCTTATTCATTTTCATTTTTTCATTCTTACAGTGTTTAGAGTAACACTTCATGTTCCTCCCTTTTCTATTTCTCTCCAGCGCGAACACTAAACCCTAGTTCATTCCTAGATCCTTCGGCTGCAGCTGTAAAACCCCTCAAACAATTCCCCAAATCCATAATCAGAAAACCAGAAAGCTAAGCTTACCCCTTTTGTCACTGTATTCTGAATTTCGAGTTTCTGATTTTTAATTGGGTATCTAATCCCTTGCTCTTCATTGCTTCGCAAGTTATGGTGCTTGAGGATGGTGGTCATGGAATGACGGCCAGGCAATTCGTAATGGCTCGCGGCGGGCAACAGAAAGCGATTAGGGTTTCCGATCCGTAAACTTTAATCGCCTCTTCTTTTCGTCTTCCACGGTAAGGAGTTCGTTCAAGCTTTCTTCCTTCAACCTTTCCGTCTCCGGCTTTTCTTCAATTTTCGTCCCAGAATCATTCCCCTATTTTCTGTCAAAGATCCTCCTTTATGTTTTTGTCGCAAAAATCCCTCCTCTCTGTATTTTCTTTCTCTCAGTTTATATAGGTAGCATTTTAGGCTTTTGAGTTTTTGTCATTACAACTTAGCCTTAGAATTAGGGATTATAAATTTTGTAATTGATTTGATTCTGTTAACGAGATTTGTTCACTGTAATAATTTGTAGATTTTCGTGTTATAAAATTTAATTAGCAGATTTGTGTATCGTTTTGGATCTTATTTGTAAAATTTGTATTGATGTGATATTGTAATTTTCTAGACTGCAATAGATTCGATTTGGTTTGAGAATGTTTCCAGATTTGATTTGAGTTTTTTATTATAATTTATTTCCGGATTTGTAGAGATTTGGTGAAGATGAGATTTGATTTATTGTTAGATCTATACAGTACCTGTTAATTACAAAATATATGTAAAATTGTTTTAATTAGCACAATAATTGTTAATAGACCATGGACCTTACGCTCCTATATCACTTTGGGCCTAAATCTCTTCTTTTTTTATAAAGACCCAACAACACTTTTTGAACAAGAACTCTTAATGAAATAATATCAGAGCTAAAGGTCCTTTTAATAAGTGAAAACCTTATCACAAGCAAAAGAATGAACCACTTTTCTTATTATAACAATGAACAGTTTTTAATAGTACTATTTTTTTCCTTTTCTAAACAAACAGCAACACGACATCTAATGGGTTTAAGTACATATCGGCCTGTAATTCGTATCCGCGCCTTACTTTTTAACGACCAAAAATGGAAATGGTCCAAACGAATTGAACTCTAACAGGCTTTGTAATTGATATTTCACACCCCCTTCTTTACTAAAAACATCTTTAAATGGCTTTAATTTGACTTCAAACCGCCTTAGACTTAAGTCATCTTTAAGAATTATGGACTTTATAGTTTAATACCTTAGTAATTATTAACTTTGAAATGAATTTTCATTTTCGAATCTCATGGGCCATAGGCCAACATGCTTCGCAAATAGGCTTATGGGTCTTTATGATTCAAAAAAGCCCCACCCTCCTGAATTAAAATGCACCCCCTAATCCTCTTGGATAGAGATGGGCCATCAGATACTGTTGTACTATCTATAATTAAATACTTTTCTTTCTCAATTTCAAAATATAAAAATCATCTAGGTAGGACAAATTTGGGGTACGACACTCATGTTATGATAAAAATTGTATTTGAACCAAATCAGTCTGGTCATGACAGGTGGACCGTTACAAAGCTGATGACCGTCAGCTTGTTGGATGCTATGACAGACGTTTTATCACAAGGGTGACGATCGTTACCCTGTTGTAGAATGCAGAATGCAGGATTATGCATTTTTCATCGTTGGTGGCCTTCTAGAACTCTGATTTCAATTGCGTAAAAAGTCTCGATCTCAAAAGTCGACATACAATAATTATCCAATGATTAAAAGATAAAATTCCCAATATATCACATATTGATATCAACAAAATCATATATTGTCATCATCAATTTCATGGATTTTAAGTTTATGTTTAACCTTCAAAATACAACAATGGGGTAATTATCTATATAGACATGAACAAAATATTACGACACTGTAGCGTTAGAAATGTTTAAGACTAAGCCATTGGATTGACTAGACTTATACAAATCAAAATAAAAATCTCCACCGGGGTTTTTTGTTTCCAAAGG
Source organism: Vicia faba (assembly GCA_948472305.1). Lineage (NCBI taxonomy): Eukaryota > Viridiplantae > Streptophyta > Magnoliopsida > Fabales > Fabaceae > Vicia > Vicia faba. The sequence continues at coordinate 922,631,663 of OX451740.1, read as the reverse complement.
AATGGGAAAAGAGCGAATAACCCAAAAAGAAGGGGAAAGATTCATGGTAAGGGGGTTGGTTATGTAAAGGGGAGATATTAGCACCCTAAACATCTAAGGCACTCCACAGAAACCTCTTTGAAAATCTATATATTTTGGCTATAAAAAATGTTGTATAAAAAAATGGATGGTGGAAGTGAGAAAGAGACATATTTTTTATGATTTTTTCACCCGCCACGGTTGCGAATCTTTAGTGCCTACGTACCACCTTTTCATGCAATAAGGGATCAGGGTACACGTAGTTCCTCTTTAAAAAAAATTTTGAAACCCAAATGTGTTGGTCAATTTTATGAGATAAAACATCATCGTCATTGTCCGTGTGGAAAACATACCTACTACCCACAATCATGAGAAAGGAGAATTTGCATCATCTCAAAGTGGAGGATATGGCTTGGATTTTAAAATCAACAATGCCTAACTCAAAACCCAAGTGGAAAATATCTCTCTTTACTACATATTGTAGAAGTATAGTTGTTTGCATCACTAAAAGGATTGACATGAGTTCAATCTTTTGAGAAAAGTTTAAAGACAAAAGCCAAAGTGGCAAGATGGTTTGAAATGAGATTGATTGACTTTTAGTATTCTCACAAAAATGACAAAGTATTATTAAGTTTATTGAAGTTTATTTATGAAAATGTTGGAAAATGCATGGACCAAAGTCCAAGTTTATTATGAAAGTGGTTCAAGTTTAAAACAAGAAGAGTTTTCAAAAGGAGGGAGAAGATTTTTGAAATTAAAGAAGATGGGAGAAGAAGAAGAGACTATCCTAAAGCATAAGGTAAAAGCTAGGGATAAGAACCGTCTAACCAACAAGAAGCCAATAATTGACACTATGAGACAAGATAGAATTCTCATTCTTTGGATTGAAACCAAACAAGCAATGATACTAGACCTCTTGAGAAAACCAAACTTCAAGTGTATTAATTCTTCACAAAATTTGGGCAGAGTAACGGATGTATACAGGTGAATTCCATATTACAAACAAAGGGTGTAATCACAATAACCTGCATACAAAACAAACAAACAACCCAATTTCTTAAGGTAAACCTCAAGAGCTCCAGACAAAATAATCAGATAAGATCACAAGGTCTCAAATCATAGGCCAAAGTTTCTAATCCTAAGTCCAAAAAAAGTTCAATGCTCCACAATGCCAAGGATAGTAACCAAATAGTCCAAGTATCATTAAAGATTTTTAGGATTTATGTTGATTATTAGGTGTTTTGAAAAAAGGAAAAGCAAAGCTCAAGTGAGCAAAAATAAAAATGACAAGAAAATAATAACTCAAATGAGAAAAGATGAAATCAATTATTAGTGATTAGTGGTTAGTTGGATGATCATCTTGAAACTTGCATTTGGAACTCATTAGAGGATTGGTAGAACCAAAGCCTCCACACAATAAGTTGCATTTGCTTTTTCTCAAGTATATCATCCATTTGGAATCCTCATGAGTATCATTTAATGATCAACGATGTTTAAGTGATCTGCGTTGACCAAAGGTATTGTAGATCCATTAGAGGATTGGTGGAACCAAAGCCTCCACACAATGAATCTCAAGGTTATTGAATCAAAGAGATCAATTTAACATACTTGGGCTTGCAAACATGAGTTTGGGCCACGAATGATCATTTATTCGAATCGGAACAAAATTTAGCGCTATGTTAAGCAATCGTAAGTGGACTTATGTAGAAGTCGCACCTATTTTGAGGCCGGTCAATAGCAATCTATGCACCATTTATTTTGAGACATGATATAGAGATCATGCTCCAACAACATTTAATGTAATAAGAAGGGGATGAGATGAAGAGTGGTGGGAGAGAATATACAAACCACTTTTGAATTAAATTTAATCAAACTGTTATTAAAATCATTCATCTATTTTTGTGGATTTAGACTCAACACCATGGATCCAATGATGTTAATAAAGTTCATGATCAAAAATTCAACCCAAGATCAGCCAGAAAATAATCACAAAATAATATTACATTTTTATATATACAAAAAGGTTTAAAAATAATGTTTAAAAAATAGAAATAAAAGAGAAAAATATCAACTTTGTTCAAATTAATCAAGAAATAAAAAGTAAGACCATAGAAAAATCAGAAATGAACTAAAATAATTATTAAAAAAAATTTGGAAATTTTTTTAAAGTCAGAAACTATTTTTAAAATTAGAAGGGGTAAAATAAATCAAAAATGATAAAAAAAATAGCAAATTCAGAAACAAAAATAAAATAAGGTCACCAATATTTGTCACAATATCATTGGATCATTCCATATTTTTTTCAGAATTTAAAAATGCATAAAAGTATTTTTAAACATTTAAAACAAATTAAATAAAGTGTAAATTTATAAAAAATACCAAAACACAAAATTAAATTGTGAAAAAATAAAAATCAGAAAGAGAATAATCAAAAATATTTTTCATAATTTTTTCAGATTTTTTGGACTAAAAATGAATTTTCTATGATTTTTTGAAATTTAAAACAATTAAATATAAAAAATCATAAAAGAAAATAAAAGTCAAAAATATGTAGACCATTGGATGAGAGTCAAAACGCGTTAGTAATCAAATCCAAGGGATCTGGCGCCTTGTGCATAACATGGTCATTAGTGAATAAAGCACTGAATCAATTATTAAATCAGAATTCAAAAATAACAAGTGGTGTGCCATCATTGGTTGGAAGATGACACGTTGGTCATCTTTAACCTCCAGCCAACATGAATTGCAGGTCTCTCAAACTATAAAATCAGAAGCTCGGACCTATGTCATTCGCTTCGCCTCTTCAAGACGAAGACAACCACACCCTCGCGCCAAATTTATATAAACTATAGCTCAAGCAATTTGGAAAGAAAGTTTTTAAAAGGGATTTGAAATTTCATGGTCAAAACGTGCTTCCAGTAAGAAGTAAGTGTTGAGACTAGAACCAGGGCAATGAGAGCATCAAAATAATATCAAAGTTTTAAAGAATTGGTGAAGGAATCTACCTATTGAAGTTGAGTTGCAGAGCTCTGAAACTGGACTTCTATGGAGCAATATAGGGCACGATTCTTGAAGGTAATTATATGGTTAGCTTCAGGGAAGATCAAGGAAGGTGAATTGATGAAAAAATTGGATTGAAAAAGGCTTGAGAATGGATTTTGAAGTTGCTAAATTCTGAGTTATGGAACAAGTTTGGCAGGGTGATTCTGGCTATCCAAGCTTGAGAAAATGAATGGGATAGTTCATGCATTTATAGGAGAATCAAATAGGATCAAAAGGAAGAGTGAATGATGCACTTTAGAGGGAATTCGTGCAAACCTGATACACGAGTAAAGTGTGATCTAATTTTCACCAAAACTCATCCAATCCTTGCGTTTTGAGGTGCTCATCAATTTTGGAACTTCACTAAACATGTTTAGAGGAAAAAACGCATGGAAAACTTGTGATTAGAAGCCAAAAAAAAAGATTTCAAACTTCTGACTTGGTGAAAAATCCAGTTTCAAAGTGCTAACTTCTGACCAATGGCATTCTCAGCTCAAGGGGTCTTAGGGCATGATTCTTGATGCTTCAGAAAGATGAGGTTACAAGATTTTCAATGGAAAAAGAATGGAATCAAATGGATGCTTGAGCTGAAAGTTGTGTTGAGTCAAAGTTGGAGAAATTTTTTTGACTTTCCATACTTAGAAATATTTCAAATTTTTCTTCAAGAGTGACCTATAATGTCTTGCATCCAAACCTAGCCTTCCACTTGGAATTTGCTCTTGACCAAAAAAACATGGCATGAAGTATATCTCTTGAATGATATTTTGAGACTTGAACCATTCAAAATATCCACAAATTGAAAGAGTTATGAGTTGTTGAAGTTGGAAAAAAATCATCAAATGACCTATAATCTTTTGTATTCTTAAGGCAATTTTCATCCATTTTATCACTTTGCACATAAAAGAAGGCATAATTTTCACATCCTCAAGATCATTATGGAATAATAATGGGATCAAGATGATAAAAATTGACCAAGTTATGATCATTTGAAGTCACACATGAAAAAATATGAGGATTCATCTAGAGGACTTGTAATCTTTCTTCCTCATCAAGTTTCTTCCACGTGAAAAATCCTTGGAACTTTTGAAGTGATTTGTTGATAACCCTTTGAATAGAAGGATGTATTTGGAATCACTCAAAAATACCAAAAGATGAGCAAGATATACTCCTTTGAAGTTCAAAACCCTAGCTCCTAGATTAAGGAACATGCCTTGAGGAACTTTGACAATTTTGAACAAACTTCTTTTACCAAAACAAATGCTTTATAAATATAAGTTGTTGAGTATGATAATGAGAACTCATAGCAACCACAACCACTTTCATATCTTGAGAAATGATATAAATATGCACTTGTGATCAATGGGAACAAGGCCTTGTCCAAGCATGACAACTTCTTCAATCAACCCCTTGTACTTTTGAATCAATCTTGATAACTTGGAAATATAGTGAACCAAAATAACCTTTCCATGCAATCCCTTCAAAAACAACTTCAATGGGGAGGTTTGAACTTCTCAAACTTCATTGACTAGGTCATGGAAATAAACTCATGAACCCATGGATCAACTTGCTAAGCCCTATAGCCTTTACCTACATTGTTGACAAGTAAGACAAATCAACATTGCATTTTATTAATTAAAAGGAAAGTAAAAACAAAACATGAATGATTACACAAGAAAAAACAAGTCAAGGTGCTTGATGATTCCTCAAAATGAAAAACTAAAGATAGGGAGGATCACCAAAAGCCATAATGTGATCTTGTTGTGATTGAATCAATGTGGTATGATGAAGGGATCTTAGGGGCAAAAATTGGGGTACAACAGACACATATACCACACAAAAATCAATCATAAAAAAAATTATAACAATATCATGCTCAGAATTCATATTAACACACATCAACAATAAATTAAAATATATAATTATAATTTACAACATAATCTTAAATAGAATAAGGGTTCCTCTTATACCTTTTCATGCAAAACACTCATATAGAAGCGCTTTCTCCCCCATTACCTCAGATTCCTAGTAGAAAATTCCAATTGATAAAGATTGTTTCTTCCCTCTTTAAGCCCTAGTCTTGCTCTTTCCTTTTCTCCTCAACTTCTATTTTCATGTACTGTAAAAACTCTCTCAATTCTCACACTTTTCTATTTAAAAGAAAACCCCATTCCACTCATTTAGGTTATTCCCTTTTTACTCTTAATTGTCTCTACATTTTCCACATTTCCCATATTTTTCTATTAACTCTAATTTCTTTTGATTTAATTAATAAATAATTTGTACCACGATGCCTCTAATTTCAATATTTATTTAATTAGTTACAAATAACTAGTAATTCTAATTATTCTACCAATTCCCCAATACTCTCACTATACCCCTCCATTTACGACATACACTCATCAATTCAGAATTTATTTAATTAAAAGCATACCACATACTACATAATTAAGTAAATGTGAATATTTCAATTAAATAAAAGGTTAAATATGTTTTTGGTCCCTACAAAATTATCAAATTTGACTTTTAGTCTGTATAAAAAATGTCACGTATTAGTCTCTACAAAATTATTTATGCACGTAGTTTTAATCCTTGAAAAATGATTAAAACGTCATGCATAAATAATTTATATGGCCTAAAATGTGACATTTTTTTTATAGAGACTAAAATTTAAATTTGAGATATTTATAAGGAGAAAAAACATATTTAACCCTTAAATAAAAGACAGATTTTCAGGGTGTTACATTTTCACTAGTTGTTGTTACTTAAATAGATTTATTCTATAAGTTTATTGATGTTGTTGTTGATGATTTTGTACTTCTTGTTGTTGAGACTCGTTGTTGAGACCCTAAATTCTAGAAAAGTTTTCTATTGTTGTTGATGATGTTGTTGTAGTTTTGTTGAGATTTTTTTTTTGAGTTGTTATTTAATGTAAGTTGTTGTTTAGTTCTCCTACTATCCAAAGTTTTGAAAATCTATATGTTTTTGTTTAGTTGTTTTTATTGAAGTTGAGTTTTAGATTTATACTGATATTGAGTTTATGTTTTTTGTGATTCTTTGTGCAGCTCTCATCTTATTCCATCGAGTTGAGTTTCTTATATCTAATATCGATGGTTTGTTTCATTAATTAATCCACCTTTGAACATATAATATATTAAATTGATTTTGTAAAAAAAAACTATTAAATTGATTTTTGAAATAATCATATGAAAAATTATGTCGTATTAGAAATATATCTCACACTTATTAATGATTCTTTTAGCATTCTGCAACTCATCATTTATAACATTCTCTTTTATGGTTAAAATATCTCCAATACTTCAAGTTTTGGCTCAACTTTCTTCCATATTTGTTCATTTTTCAAACCATCAAATTTTATGCTTTCAAGAATGAATTAATAGAAAAAGGAAGTATTGAATAAAGAGCTTGAAACAATGAAGTGATTTTAACAATGAAAGAACATTAGATGAATGATGAGTTACAGAATGCTTTAAAATCATTTATTAATATAAGTTTTTCTTCAAATATAACATAAATTTTCATATAATTATTTTCATAGCCAATTTTGAGACGTTATATGTTTAGTTAGGGTTTAGTGAAATAAGCAATCCACATTAGATTTAATAAACTCAATCGTATTTTATCAGTCAATTTTATGTTTAAACCGGCGTTAAAAAGTGTTATACTCGTGGTGCAATCTCGAAATCGAGGGAAAATATTTTTTTCGCCATTTTAGAATTCCAACAAGAATCTTCATATGGGGTAAATCAATGACTTTTACACATTACCCATTGGTTGTTTTAAAACTGAGGTAAAACCCCAAGACTTTTTATGGCGCCCTTTGTTACTTCCCCTGAGAAACCAAGATAAGACCTCTTTTTCAACCGAGGTAAAAGGTGTTTTTAGTTGTAGTATTTGTAGCAATTTTTCTCTGACCAAGTGAGCGTCAAGCTCAATAAGTTTAGTCTTTTTATAAAAAAGTTGAATTGACTACAATGTATTTTGTAGTCTACTTGTCAAAGTAGGGTAAAGGTGTTTTAAGATGTAACTTGAATTCTTAAAGTAGGTAGGACAACCATTATATTTCTTAAACGATTGAAGTCATACTTGTATTTCGTGCTTCATAAGAGTTTTTAGAAATTGTGGCATATTTCTTGGATTTCCATGAAATCAATGAGGTTCTGAGTAAAATGCAAAAACCAATAAAAGATCTTCTTGTAGAAGGGAATATAGCTCGACCAGAGTCACGAAAAGCTTTCATCTAGAGGGAAGAATTAGAGTGCCAGAAGATACAAAGAGCATGAGCATCTTTTTAAGTATTTATGGACTCTAATGGTTGCATCAGATTAAATAGTATTTGAAACATTCATATGTTAAATTAGTTGTTGGACAAAATAGTTAATTCCAGCTCTTGTATTGGTCAAGTAGATAGGCTTGTCAATGATTTGTCTATATGGTTTTGTATTAGGTAAGGGATAACCATAATCTTTACTTAATCTGGTACTTTTGTGCATGGGAGTTAAGGAAGGCTAGGAGATAAAGAGACTTGTGGTAGCTAGGAGATCTCATGTGTATTTCCTTTGGAAAACATGAATGACCTTCTTTTACTTTTCTTCTTCAAGGCCTAAGAAATATTTTACACTTCCATGTGATGTGCTAGTTAAAGTCTTCTAAAACTTTTATGATGACAAACTAACAGGTAAAATTTAAATCAAAGTATCATCAATAAAAAAACAAAATAAAACAAAGTATTCAAGTTTCTATGTGAAGATGTAAAACAAGTTAAATCAATCTAGCAAAAGAAACTGAAGTAGTGAAAGCTCTCCTAATTACGCACTTAGTGCTTTAATCTTGTATTTGATCAGCTATATGTAATTTAAGAAAGAGTAAGTGAAGGATAGAAAAACACAAGGGGGTTTGAATTGGGGTTTTCAAAAATTAAAACAGTAAGACACATTTGGTTATCCTGGTTCATTTGAACTCAAACTACTCCAGTCCACCTGCCAAGCTGATTTCACCTCTCTCAAATGAGGTCTTAATCCACTAATCAAAAACCTTGATTACACAAACACAATGACTACCGTTAATGTCTTCTTGAGACTAAACAACAACTTGGTTTCTCAAAGTACTATAAATTATAAATCAAAAGTGTGTACAATGGTGTTTATAGAAAAACTATATCACAATTGTGATTTATACACAAGATTAAAGCACAATCAATAGACAAGAGAGAGCTAGTGAAGATATATCTTTGTATGCATAAAAGTTTGTTTCATTATTTCTTCAAGACTCCTTTATGTAGGTGAAGCATATGAGACATGAGAAGATGAATTTGGAAGGTTGAATCGGACTTTCCAAAAATAGATATTGTTTTGTTCAAGCTGTTACTCTTTGATTTGTAATAATTGAATCGTAATGCATCAGAACTTTTCTTCTCTAAAATCTGATCAAAATGAGAATATTATCGTTGAGACTTTAGATTCTCAGAGTTTCTTTATATTCATATGATCAGAACATGGATGAGATAGACACGTTGAATCTTTTTTACACTTTCAGAATATTTACTTATCAGAGTATAAAGAATTTAGCTTGCAGCTTTGGTGCTTCAGAAGTTATAACATCAGAACTTCTTCTATTGAGCATGTTACACGAATTTGCTTCTAAGTTTGTAAGCTTCATCTAATCAGAGCTTTAAAACGTGATTCTCTCATCATCTTCTACGCTCTTTCATCAGAAATTCTCTGCATATTTAAATATTTTATTAGAGAGCATATTTTTTCTTTATATATATATATATATATATATATATATATATATATATATATATATATATATATATATATATATATATATATCACGTATTTATTATCATCAAAACTATTACTAAGATGTAGAAACAAACTATGTTCTAACAATCTCCCCCTTTTTTTATGAAGACAAAAACTTGTATATTTTGATAAATCACGTAAGAATGTAAAGAGGTAGGGTCTCCCCTTGAATTGAATACTTAGGGAAAAAATATATACTTCACTGAAGATGTTTTGATTAGAGCTTGTGATGGAAGTTTTGATAAGTCCATTTGACTGAAGTTACTTTCAAGAGACTTTTCTTGTTTACTTTCAAAAGGTGAAACAGAGGTTATGATATTCAAAATGTTTAAGACTAAGTCTCAGCACTGTTATATTCAAAATATCTTACGTTCTCTCTCTTTTTGTCATAAATCAAAAAGTAATAAAAACACGTAAATAGAAAAAAAAGGATTAAGCATTCAAAGTCGATTAATACATATAGAAGCAAATAAATAGAAGCTTTTAAACAAGAAACAAACATAGCATAAACAAACAAGATATCAGAACTAAGGTTGTGGGGGAGGTGGAAGTCTTGTAAACAAGGCTTCCAATAGACTTTTGATCTGATTGTTTGATTCCTATTGCTTCCCAAGCATATCTTTAATTTCTTTGTTCGTTTCATCCTGTTTGTCCAGCCTTTCCTTAACAACTGCATTCTCTTTATTCAAATCCTCCATAGATTTCAACATAAGAGAGAAGGGAGTTATTTTAACAGAAAAACCCACATTCTCAGAAGTCACTGTAGCAGATTCTTTCTCAAAAGATTATTCAACAATCTTGCCTTTATCTTTAAAAATGACTAAAGGAAGAGGTTGAGGTTCAAGAGATGGTTCATTACACTTTGGTTCCTGTGAGGCTTCCCAATAAGTGTTATCCATAAGAAGAAGGGGTTTACTTTCCCATTGAAGTAGAACTTGATCCTTGAAGATTTTCAGGTGATCGTAGAAGTTTTGTTGAGCAATTTCATAACTGAGTTCCTGCAGCTTCAAAGATTCATAGTTAAACCATTTTCTAAACTGAGTCCAGAGAGAATTAGAAGCAGATGGGTTAAGATTATCCACACAAGCTTGTTCAAGGAGTTAACCCATTCATGTATTTCTGTTTTAAAAACCAGCAGAGACTTACCAACATCTGATTTGGAAAGTTTTAGTGTTTATTTTGGTATGGCTATTTTCTGAGAAGTTGTGACAAGATTGTCCCAGGATTCTAGATCAATTATGATTCTGAGGGGATCTTTTGAGTAGTTAGTTGGAGAGTCGGGAAGAATTATAGGAGAGTTAGGTGGTGTTGATTATAGGGAGATGAAATATATGGAAAGGAGAAGTCTTGTGATGTTATGGTGGAGATATTTGGTGGTTGAGAGGTGTTGAGTGGGAAAGTGATGCATGGAATGGTTGATGTGGTATCAGAGGCAGTATTTGGATTTTAGGTTTGGGGAGCTTCAAAAAATGGATCAAATTGATCAATATGAGAAAGAACTTGTGCAAGTTCTGGCTGAGTTTGAACAAATTGGGTAGAAGGTGGATTAATAAGAGGATGATTTGAGGTATTAATTTTTATGTCAAAGTCATTAATGGTTTGGGGTGATGATTTTCAGTAGGTTTTGGAGATGAGGGGGTTTCATATGTTGATAAAAATTTGATTCAATAACAGAAACAAAAGAGGGGTTACCTTTCTTTTTAGAAACTTTGGTAGTTTTCTGAGAGGTTCCTTCACCGGCAGCTTTCATTTTTCTTGTCTTTCTGGTAGCAACTTCAACAGGTTGTTGCTTCAGATCAAGGATATTCACATCTAGAATTGTTCCATCACTCTTGTAGGATTCAAGATATATGAGGATAATTTCTGGAGAGGAGTCTTCTTGAGTGAAGAGAGGAAAATCCTTCAGAGGAACTCTTCTGGTGGTGATGACTTCCTTTGCAGTAAGTGTGAGATCCTTAATGGTTTCTATAATCTTCATTTTATTCAGGTTCTTAGCATTGAGAGGCTTTCCAACATATGGTTCCAGAACATTTTCTTGTTGAGCCTCACTCAGATGTCCTATCAGTTTATTCTCTGTCATAATATCTGAGATAAGCCTTCCCAATGGAATCCAAATTGTTTTGGTTCTTTCTTCTTCCTGTGATTCCTTAACACTTGTCTTCAGGTGGTTGAATAGAATATGAAGAAGTTGAACTTTGGCTTTAGTTGCGATGAAGTACAACATGTATTGTTGATCAATATTGATGTAGCCAGGAGAACTGGTTGGTTTTCTATGATTGATGCACCCCCAGAATTATTCTAGACCAAATTCTGAGATGGTCCTTCAGATCTTTGATCTTGTTTTAGGGTTGTCCAGAGGAGAAGATTTCTTTTGATATGATGGTTAAGTCAGAACCTTTTCTACCATTTCACTACATCTTATATTGCTTCCATTGTGACCAATAAGCTTTCCCAATGAGAACTCTGATGATGGCAGTCTTATTTCCCATAACATAAGAGGTTACTTGATAATTTGATGCAGTAGCATGAATCCAAAATTCTTTAACTAATTTGGGGAAAACTAGACAGATTAGACGATCAAAGTATTTTGTCCACCCTTGAAACTCAACATCCGGCGTTAGGTCGTACCCATTTTCTTTCATACTTTCAAAATCAAATATGAGTTCACAGAGAAGTTCCAGAGAATCAACAGGAGTGAGAAGATTTCTTGAAGGTTCAACATACCTTTCTTCGTTTGTAGTAGAGGATGAACCAGGAATGTTGACTTGAGAATCTTGAGACAATTGTTGAAAAGAAGCCATTGTTCATAGACTTAGGGTTTTGAGGGCACACAAACGGGAAAGGAACAAATATAGAGAGAATAAAGTGAGTGAGAGTGAAGGTGTGAGAGTGTTTGTGAGTAGGTGAGGTATAAATAGCCAACGGAAAAAAGCATGAATTTTTATTTTTAATTAATAAAAATAAACAAAATGATTAATTGCATTAATGATTTCTGAAAAAGAGGGATGTCGTGAAGATTTTGAGCATTTACTTATTTGACTCGCGCCTTAATGCATCAACTCAATCGTTTCAGCCCTTCAAATTTTGAACACGTGTTCAGCCTTAGAGGGTGACTTAGTGTTTAGATCTGACAGATGTTAATATGGTGAATTGCTTGCTTCTATCTTAGAAATGAAGCATTTTAGGAAAACGTTCATATCTTCTGGATAGTTTCTGATACAATTTTCCTTCTCACTTATGAAGAACCATTATTAAGATGCTCACAAAAGTAAATTAAAAAATTCAGAGGATTAAATATACAGAAACTACACTTTTATTTTGGGCATAATTCCATACTGAGGTGTTTCAGAATAAAATTAAATCTATCTTCAGCAAGGGATTTAGTGAAAACATCAGCCTGTTGATGTTTTGTGTCTATTTTAAACAAAGAATTCCCTTCTTAGTATAGTCCCTAATGAAATGGTGTTTAAGTTCTATATGTTTAGCCCTAGAATGTAAAATAGGATTTTTAGAAAAACAGATAGCAGAAGCATAATCGCAGAGGATAGGAATATTACTCTAATAAATATTAAATCTCCAAGCTGACTTTTTATCCACAACATCTGAGTACTACATCCAGCTACAACTATATACTCAGCCTCAACAGTTGACAGTGCAATAGTGGATTGCCTTTTGCTGGACCATGAGATTAGGTTATCTCCTAGAAACTAGCAGCTTCTAGAAGAACTTTTTCTTTCTATTCTATCTCCTATAAAGTCAGCATCACGGTACCCTATTAATTTATATTCTCTGGATTCTCTATAACAAAGACCAAGATTAGTAGTACTTTTCAAATATTTGAAAATTTTCTTAACTGTTGTTAAGTGAGATTCTCTAGGATCTGATTGGAATCTGGCACAAAGACAAACGCTATATAGAATATCAGGTCTTGAAGCTGTTAAAAATAAGAGAGAACCAATCATAAGTCTGTAGAGCTTTTGTTCTACTTTCTTACTTACATCTTCCCTTTCCAGAATGCATGTAGGATGCATAGGAGTTTTGGATGGCTTACTTTCTGACAAATCAAATTTCTTCAGAAGTTATTTAACATACTTGCTTTGATGTATGTAGGTTCCTTATGAAGTTTGATTGATTTGAATTCCCATAAAGAACTTGAGTTTGCCCATCAGGCTCATTTCAAATTCTACCTGCATAGTCTTACAAAATTCTTTCCCCAAGGAGGATTTAGTAGATCTAAAAATCATATCATCTACGTATATTTGACAAACCAAAATGTCATTTTTAAATGGTTTACAGAATAGAGTTGTGTCCACCTTCCCTCTGGTAAACTCATTTTCTAACAGAAAGTTACATAGCCTTTCATACCAAGCTCTGAGAGCTTGTTTCAGACCATATAACAATTTCTTAAGTTTATAAACATATTCTGGATGTTTTTTTTTTCAAAATTAGGGGGTTGGTGCACATAAATTTCTTCATCAATGTAACCATTTAAAAAATCACTTAACATTCATTTGATAAAGAGTGGTTCCATTATTTACACCAAATGAAATTAAGAGTCTGATAGATTCTAACCTGGCGAATGGAGCAAAGGTTTATGTGTAGTCTATCCCTTCTTGCTGACTATAACCTTGTGCAACCAGTCGTACTTTGTTTCTGATAACTTCTCATTGTTCACTTAGCTTGTTTCTGAAGACTCATTTGGTTCCGATGATGTTGAAGCCTTTTGATTTAGAGACTGGATCCCACACATCATTTCTGGTAAATTGATTTAGTTCTTCATGCATTGAAAGGATCCAATCATTGTCTAGAACTGCTTCGTCTATGGAAGTTTAATCGATCAAAAATACTAATCCCATAAGAGATTCTTCAGTATTTCTGAATGTAGATCTTTTTCTGATTGGATCATCTTTTTTTCCCAGAATCATGTTTTCCAGGTGTGCTAAGTTTCTTCTGGATTGTCTTTTCTAAATGGATTCTTCAGAAGTTGTTGTATTATTTGTGATGTCTTCTTATGTATTTGGCTGAAGCTTTGAACTTTTATTTTATGAAGATCTGTCTTCAGTACCTGTAATTTGAACTTCTATATCTGCAAAAGGTTTACCCTGCTTTGACTTTTGAGAGCCAAGCTTATCATTAAATATGACACTAATAGATTCTTCCACAATTCGTGTTTCTGTGTTATATACTCTATAACCTTTTGAGCGTTCAGAGTATCCTAATACGAAACACTTTTGTGCCTTAGAATCAAACTTGCTCAGATGTTCTTTAGTGTTCAATATAAAACAAGTACATCCAAATGGATGGAAATAAGAGATGTTGGGATGTTTGTTCTTCAACAGTTCATATGGAGTCTTTTCCATAATAGGTCTTATTGAGATCTGATATGAATATAACACGCCATGTTAACTACTTCAACCCCGAAGTTTTTAGCTATGTTAGTCTCATTGATCATGGTTTTGGACATTTCTTCTAAAATTCTATTCTTTTGTTCTACAACTCCATTTTGTTGAGGAGTTCTTGGACAAGAGAAATCATGATCAATGCCATTCTCATAAAAAAAACTTTTCAAAGCTTTTGCTTTCAAATTCCCCACCATGATCACTTCTGACTTTAACAATTCTAAACTATTTTCATTTTGAATTTGGTTATAGAAGGTAGAGAGCACAGATTGTAACTCGCCCTTGTCTCTTAAGAACTTTACCCATGTCCATCTGCTATAGTCATCTACAATCACTAATCCATACTTCTTGTCGCTAATGGATGCAGTTTTCACTAGTCCAAGTAGATCTATATGCAGAAGTTCTAATGGTCTAGAGGTAGAAACAACATTTTTTTTATTTGAAAGAGGGTTTTGCAAACTTTCCTTTTTGACATGCTTTACACGGAGCAACTGAGCTAAACTTTAACTTAGGAAGTCCTCTGACCAGATTGAGTTTGTTAATCTGAGATATTCTTCTCATTCTAACATGCCCCAATATTTTGTGTCGGGCCCATTGCTCATCTTTAACAGACATAAGGCACTTAACATTCGGAATTTTTAGTTCAAAAAGTTTTATTTTATAAATTTTGTTCTTTCTCTTACCATTAAAAAGTATAGTTCCATCTTTCTGACTAACTTCTTTACATGCATTTTGATTAAAGATTATATCATAACCGTTATCACTTAATTGACTTATGGATAACAGATTATGAACTAATCCATCTACTAACAGAATATTAGTTATTGAGGGATGTGTAGCATTACCAATGGTTCCAGAGCCAATAATCTTTCCTTTCTGATTGCCTCTGAAACCTACGTATCCTTCAGATTTAAGTCCCAGGGTTTGGAACATATGCTTTCTTCCCGTCATGTGTCGAGAGCATCCGGAGTCCAGGTACCAATATTGGTGTTTCAACTTTGCTATTAAAGATATTTGCAAAATAGATGATTTTATCCTTAGGTACCCATATCTTTTTAGGTCCTTATTTGTTAGAGTTTTCAAAAATCTATTTGAATTTTGGTTTCGCAGAGTAAGAATCACTAGTATATTTTATATCATGTGAGTGTCCATATGTAAAGTGTGAGTATAAAGGTGTGTGTTTTATAACTATATCATCAACTTTCTTTGGTTGATATGATTCATCTCCTCTTGGTTTCACATATCCTACGCCTTTTCTGCCATTTCTGCTAACTTCATAGATCATTGAAGCCATCTTGCTTCTATCTATGTTTTTAGTTAGAAATTTTTGAAAGTTGTGATCATATTATTTTATGATTTTATCAGAACTATTCAAAACTTCTGAAACAGTTCCTTACCGAGCTTTTTGTAATTCATTTTTAAGTTTAGAATTAATTTCTTTTAGCCTAGAGTTTTTTGTTTTTTGTTTCCTAGTTTCTTCAGTTTCAGATACAAGAACATGTTTTTGGTTCTTGTATTTGACTCAAAGTTGCTGATATCTTTCAAGAATTTCAGACAGACTTTCTTCTAATTGAAATCTAGAGAATTTTGAAAATACCTCTTTTGAATCTGATTCATAATCTGATGTATCTGTGTATTCTAAAATGTTGGCCACTAAAGCTATATTGGCTCGTTCATCTTCTGATTTTGTTTCAGCTTCAGAAGATTCTGAGTCATCCCATGTTGCCATAAGACTTTTCTTCTTTTCTTTGTAGAACTTCTTCTTAGGGTTTTCTTTCTAAAGATTTTAGCAGTCGCTTTTTTAGTGACCTGGATCTTTGCATTTGTAGTATACAATATCTTTGTTGATATATTTTATGTATCCAGAGGATGATTCAGAGTAATTGCTTGTTCTTCTGGGGTTTCTAAATTTCCTCTGTTTGTGCTTCCATAGCTGATGGACTCTTTTAGAGAGAAGAGATAGTTCGTCTTATTCTGACGAGGATCCACCAGAGTTTTCTTCTTTTGCCTGGAAAGCTTTAGTTTCATATTTTTTATTAGATTTAAGAGCAATAGACTTACCTTTCTTCTGGGGCTCATCTTCTTCTAGTTTTATCTCATGACTTCTCAAAGAGCTTATAAGTTCTTCAAGAGGTATTTTTTTCAGATCTTTGGCTAGTTTTAAGGCTGTGACCATGGGTCTACAATTCTTGGGTAAGCTTCTAATCATTTTCTTTGCATGATCTATTACTGAGTACCCTTTGTCCAGAACTTTTAGCCTAACAACCAGAATTTGAAACCTTGAGAACATTGTCTCAACTATCTCATCTTCTTCCATTTTGAAGGCCTCATACTTATGAATAAGTGCAAGATCTTTGGTCTCTTTGACTTGCGTGTTGCCTTCATGCGTCACTCTCAGATAGTCAAACAAGTTCTTAATTGATTCTCTATTCATGATCTTCTCATACTCAGTGTACGAGATAGCACTCAAGAGGACTATTATGGCCTTGTGATGATTTCTGAATTATTTCTTTTGTTGATCTTTCATTTTCTTTCTGTCGATCTTCTGACCACTTTCATCAGCTGGATGAATGTATCCATTAGTTACAATATGCCAGAGATCAGCGTCATGAGCTAGAAAAAAACTTTTGATTCTGTCTTTCCAGTAATCGAAGTTCTCACCATGAAAGATTTGAGGTTTTCCGCTGATTTTGTCTTTCTCATCATAGTTATCATTGTTGATAATCTGACTTGGTCCCACCATAGTGTTTTTCTTGCAAGGATATTTTTCTGACAAGGTTAAGTGTTAGCACCCAGAACCAGGAGCTCTAACGCCAATTAAATGATAGAAAAACACAAGAAAGAGGGTTTGAATTAGGGTTTTCAAAAATTAAAATAGTAAGACACGTTTGGTTATCCTGGTTCGTTTGAACTCAAACTACTTCAGCCCACCCGCCAAGGTGATTTCGCCTCTCTCAAATGAGGTCTTAATCCACTAATCAAAATCTTTAATTGCACAAACACAAGGACTACTGTCAATGTCTTGTTAAGACTAAACCACAACTTGGTTTCTCAAGGTATTACAAATTATAAATCAAAAGTGTGTACAATGGTGTTTCTAGAAAAACTATATCACAACTGTGATTTATACACAAGATTAAAGCATAATGAATATACAAGAGAGAGCTAGTGAAGATATATCTTTGTATGTGCAAAAGTGTGTTTCATCAATTCTTCAAGACTCCTTTATATAGGCGAAGCATATGAGACATGAGAAGATGAATTGGAAGGTTGATAAAGTTTTGTTAATGCACTTTCCAAAAATACAAATCTTGTTTTGTTCCAGCCGTTACTCTTTTATTTGTAATGAATGAATTGTAACGCATCAGAACTTTGCTTCTTTGAAATCTGATCAGAATGAGAATATTATTTTTGAGACTTTAGATCCTCAGAGTTTCTTGATATTTATATGATTATAACTTGGATGAGATAGACACGTTGAAGCTTTTTTGTACTTTCAGAATATTTACTTATCAGAGTATAAAGAATTTAGCTTGCAGCTCTGGTTCTTCAGAAGTTATAACATCATAACTTCTTTTATTGAGCGTGTTACATGTATTTTCTTATAAGTTTGTATGCTTCGTCTAATCAAAGTTTTAAAATGCAATTCTCTCATCATCTTATATGCTTTTTCTTCAGAACTTCTTTGCATATTTTTAAATACTTTATTAGAGAGCATATTTATTCTTTATATATATCATGTATTTGTTATCATCAAAGTTATTACTAAGATGTAGAACCAAACTATGCTCTAATAGTAAGTCTTGAAGTACTAAGGTGATGCACAAACGCACTAAAATTGTTTTAAAATCTTCATATTTTCTCATTTCTTCTTAAAACCAATAATGGAACATGGGTAATAAATTAAAAATAATTATAATCAATTAGGAAAGTAAACTCATTATCTAATTGATTAGATCTTTCATCCAATTGACTATAGGGGGAGTTATGGTTTCCATTTCAGGATTAGTCTAATTGATTTGTTAGTCATTTCTAATCAATTAGAAAACGTCAAAGCTTATGGATTATTTTCTCTTTGAAATAAATGTTTCCTATATAAATGATTACTTTGCACACTTAAAAACATGACTTTTTTGAACTATCTACTCTCATATCTCACCCATTATCCTTTAGTTATTAGCTTTATTCACTAGAAATGGACTTAGTATTGAGAGAGTGAATTGCTTAATCTGAATATTGTGTCTTTATGTTGTTGTGCTGAATTTGTTTACTCGTGACCTTATTCCTCTTGGGCTTTTGTAATAGACTTGAAGTTTGCAAGCTAAATATATAAAATGTTTGGTGTAGTTGTTAGAATGAACATGTGTAAAAGCTCAACCTATTGATAGTGTAAGTCTCAAGAGGAAAGTCTTGGGAACTAGAGAAGGTCGTGTGTTTTAAGGTCGTACCAGGATAATTTTTTGGAGTGATTTCTATAAAATTTACCTATATATTTTCTATCTTTTCTATTTTTGTAATTCTGGCAACAGATACTTAATGTCATAGTGAATGTTATGACACCGTATCTGACAAACTTGTACACACTCCAAACAGTAATTTAAAATACAGTAAAGAACACAATCAATTGTTAACCCAGTTCAGTGTGTAACAACACCTACTCTGGGGGCTACCAAGCCAGGGAGGAAATTCACTATAAGTGGTATTAATTTAGGAATAAACCAACCAGTTTATCTCCTTCACTTAAGACCTACCCCATGCAACTTCAATCTAAGTCCTACTTAAACCTGAGTTCCTACTCACTCCCCCTCAATCACAGCAGTGATACTAATCTATTGATTAATGAGATTATGAAGACATTCTTCAATACACACACTTGATTTTGCTTCAAAGCTTTAATCAAGAGACACAAACACTCGTACTTCAAAGCTTTGAGTGATAAACAACCCTTACAACCAAATCCTATACCAAGTCACTTATCAAAACGATAATTGCTTGGCTTACAGTAGTTACAACTATACAATGCCTTATTGATTTTCTGTCAAAAAGGTGCACCTCAGCATTAGACTTCGTGAGAAATATATAAGCAGTCTTTTCTTCATTTTAGGGCTTCCATAAAAATAGTTAGGGTTAACTAAAGTTAACCTAAAGACTTGGTCTTGGGCTTTCAACAAAACAAATTAGGGTTAAGCAAGGTTAACCTAATGTCCACGTGAGCAACTGATCTGGATAATATTCTTCAACTCAGAGTAGCACACCAGATTCCTGAAAATTCTCAGGAATAATAAATCTTCACAAAAACTTGATCAGTACAGGATGTCTTAACATTGGTTATGACATCATGTATCTTGCTCACTGATTTTGGTAGAATTTAGTACATATGATCATAGCTTAATGATCATGATAATCACTCATACTGGGTAGTTCCTGTAGAGCATTCCTTCTGCAGAATGTACCTTTATCCCAGAATGTTATGACATCAGTCATGACATTCGCAAATCTGGTTTTACCAAAAAATAGTGCCAACAAACAAACACTTACAAACTCCCCCTTTGGAAATTTTTTGGCTAAAACCCCTAAACAATCAGAGATTAGAGTACAGCAGAATATCTAATTCTACCAAAATTACCACAATTTCTTATCCCCCTTTTTAGTCATAAAGAGGCCAAAGGTACTAGTACTTTAAGTTATACAGTCATCCAAAAGAAAAAGAATAAACAGAGAGAAGGTATCATTTAGCAGCAACAAGTTCCAGCACCAATCTTTTCATCAATCACAAGCCTTCAGGTACTGTTATCCCCTGAGGAAGCACTATTTTCAGCAGCATCATGTTGTTCTTCATCAGCATCTTCTTCCCTCATTTGTTCGTCATTCTCCTCTTGTTCCAGACTAGCAATCAACTCTTCAAGAGTCCTTTTTCTTGCATCAAGCTCTCTGCAGGTTTCTTTTAGAACAGCTATAACATCAGTTTTCTAGGAATGAGCTTTGACATTTGATGTCTCAGCAGATGTCATGACAATGTCAGGGACATGTGTTCCCTGAAACAGCTTATAGTGAAAACCAAGTGCATGGGCTCTTTTGCACACAGAGTCTTTTTCAACCAGGATATCAGGATACTGATCAATGATTATTCCACACAGGAGAGAGGGAAAAGCAATAGGGCCTTTAATAGCATAACTCTCAGCATGTTTCAATGTGTGATCAAAGATGTAGTTTCCATAATCAAAGTTTGTTCTGTTCCAACAGCATAGATAAATCTTCCCAAACCTGTGGAAATGGTGGATTTGTGGTTTGTGGGAACCTAGTTAGTTGCACCAATTTTGTGCAGTATGGAAAACTTCATACTCAGCTTACTTGCAGTTAGCTTCCCTTTCAAGGGCCAGTGCTTGACTTGCTTGGCAGTGATGGTTTGACAAACCTTCCTTCCTCTCACATAAACACTCTTAAAATCAGCTGACCTTCCATCAGCACAACCACCAGATAAATTTACTATGAATTCTTTGACAAGAATCTCATAGCAGTTGGAGAACTTGACCACTGTTTTCATCAGGCCAGCAGCTTTGATTAGATCCATGACTTCCTTACACTCAATAGAACTTTTGTTCAGCTCCCTCTCCAAGGCAAGCCTTTTCAGAAACACATACTTCCACCTGCTTGCATTTTCTGGATGGTGAAAGGAGATGTTGTCAATGGCAACTTCAGGAACCTTAGGCAGTTTTCTAGAAGAGGGTTTCTTCCTGAGAGGAATGTATGGAACATTGCTCTCAACATCAAAATCAAAGTCTGATTCCTCATCAGATTCAGAGGGTTCAGGAGCCTTTCTTTTCTTGGCTATAGGTTGTCTCAAGGGTTTTGAGAGACTACCAACAGATACCCTAGCTGTTACCTTACCTTTCCCTTTCGAAGTTCCAGCCTTCTCGGCCTTGTTCTCAGGCCTCGTCTTCTCATGAACAACTTCAGTAGCCTTCTCTTTGGAGGGGCTTTGGACAACATTTTGCTTCTCTTTTCTACTCATCATCCTTCTAGCTATGCTAGGGTTGATATTGGCAATTAAATCATTGTTAGAGAATTCTTCATCAACATCAATGACAGGAGGTTCAACAGCCTTGTCAGTAGGGGTCTGGTGACCATCAGGTTTTTCTGGAGATTTCCTAATGTTGTCATCAGGTGTTTCAACATTCTGAGTGACATCTGGATCCCTTTCTACATTAGGGCTAGCAGTTTCTTGGTTCAATGGTACAAATATGCCAGGAACAGAGTGATTCTCATTAAGAATCCTAGTGACTAGTCTGGCAATAGCTTGATGCACATAAGCAGAACCTTCCCTATTAGCTATCTCTGGAGGAACAGAAGATGATGGTTGAGAATATTTACCAGATGGAGAAGCTTGTGATCTTCTTGCATGTCTGGTTCGCAGCTTCTTGACGTTAGTAGGATCAGCTGCCATTTCACGAAGTGGAGTTATCTTAAGAACATCAGCATCCATGCAATTTACGATTGCCCTAGGTTCGGTGTCAGAGGGTGAGGAAGATGCAGTTGCCTTTGATGAAGATGATGACACAGATTGTTGAGACATCTTAAGAGATTGAGAAAACAAGTGACAGTGTGTGTGAAATCTTCTTTTGAGGGAATGGAGAATGTTGCAGAAAAACGAGAAGAGGGAGATATAAGTATGTCTATTCCACTTCTTAAAATTTTGGAAAGAAAGAGGAAAACAAATGATTAGCCCAATCAGAATAGACTTGACTAAAATATCTCTTTCATCCCTTGTTTTAAGCAAAATTAATTGCTACATATCTTCATATTGGCAAATACCCAGCTTGCCCCTTAAATTTTCAAACTGACTAGCATCAAGTGCCTTGGTAGAAATGTCAGCCAGTTGTAGTTCAGTGGCAACATGTTCCAGCTTAATCACATTTTCCTCCACAAGATCTCTGATGAAGTGATGTCTAATGTCAATATGCTTAGTCCTGCTGTGCTGTATAGGATTCTTGGAAATGTTAATAGTACTCAGATTGTCATAGTACAATGTCATGACATCTTGTGTGACATTATACTCAGTCAGCATCTGTTTCATCCAGATCATTTGAGAACAGCTGCTACCAGCTGCTATATATTCAGCTTCAGTAATAGATAGAGACACACATTTTTGTTTCTTGCTGAACCAGGAGACAAGATTATTTCCCAAAAAGAAGCATCCTCCAGAAGTGCTCTTTCTATCATCAGCACTACCAGCCCAATCAGCATCACAGTAACCAGACAGAATTGGTTCACATCCATGAGAGTACAACATGCCATAGTTGTAAGTTCCACTCACATACTTCATAATTATTTTCACCTGGTTGATGTGACTTACTTTGGGTTCAGCCTGGTATCTTGCACATACTCCAACTGCAAAAGCAATGTCAGGTCTACTGGTTGTTAAGTATAGCATACTTCCTATCATGCTTCTGTACAAGCTTTAATCCATATTTGCCTCACTTGTGTCTTTGGACAACTTTAAATGAGTAGGTGCAGGAGTCCTTTTGTGATTGGCATTCTCCATTCCAAACTTCTTGACAATATTCTTTGCATACTTGCTTTGAGACAGTAAAATTGAGTCTTCCATCTGTGTGACTTGTAGTCCAAGAAAGTAGGTCAATTCTCCCATGAGGCTCATTTTAAATTCAGCTTGCATCCAGTTAGCAAAATTTTTAACCATTTTATCTGACATTCCTCCAAACACTATGTCATCAACATAAATTGGAGCTACCATTATCTTTCCTCCTTCATTTTTGACAAAAAGAGTTTTATCCAATCCTCCTTTCCTGTATCCTTTGTCAGTGAAGAACTTTGTCAACCCGTCATACCAAGCTCTAGGAGCTTGTTTCAGACCATATAAAGCTTTCCTCAATTTGTAGACATGATCAGGACAGTTTGGATCCACAAATCCTTTAGGCTGTTCCACATATACTTTCTCATTTAAGTACCCATTTAGGAAGGCACTCTTCACATCCATCTGGAATAGCTTGAACTTAAGGAGACAAGCAACTCCCAATAGAAGTCTGATTGATTCCAGTCTGGCTACAGGAGCAAAAGTCTCATCAAAATCAACCCCTTCAACTTGAGTGTATCCTTGAGCAACAAGCCTTGCCTTATTCCTGGTGACAACTCCTTCAGCATCTGATTTGTTCTTGTAGATCCACTTTGTGCCAATGATGTTTGTTCCTTCTGGTCTATGAACTAACTCCCATACTTCATGTTGCTTGAATTGGTTCAATTCATCTTGCATTGCTCCAATCCAGTATTCATCAGTCAAAGCCTCTTTAACATTTTTTGGTTCAATCTTAGATACAAAACAAGAGTTTGTGATGATTTCTCTAGATCTTGTAATGACTCCACTGTTAGGGTCTCCTATGATGAGTTCCTTAGGATGATCTTTCTGAATTCTGATGGAAGGATCTTTGTTAACTTCCTTTGATTCTGACTTTGATGGAGTAGGATTAGGTACATCATCCTTTTTAGATACTTGAGTTAAAGTCTCAAAGAATGTATCAACATCATATGGGACATTTGTTTCCTCATGGTGATCATCAACTATGACATTTATAGATTCCATCATAACTTTGGTCCTGGAATTGAATACCCTATATGCTTTGTTGTTGGTAGAGTATCTTAGGAATATTCTTTCATCACTTTTAGGGTCCATCTTTCTCCTTTGTTCACGGTCTGTCAGAATATAGCATTTGCTCCCAAAGACATGGAAGTACTTCACTGTAGGCTTTCTTCCTTTCCATAGTTCATAAATGGTGGATGATGTTCCCTTTCTCAAGGTGACCCTATTATGGACATAACAGGCTGTATTCATAGCTTCAGCCCAAAAATGAATAGGAAGCCTTTTGGCATGTATCATTGCTCTGGCAGATTCCTGTATAGTCCTGTTTTTCCTTTCCACAACTAAATTTTGTTGAGGAGTTATGGGTGAAGAGAACTCATGATTGATTCCTTCTGAAGAACAGAACTCATCAAACTTATTATTTTCAAATTCCTTACCATGATCACTTTTGATTCTGACAATGCATCCTTCTTTTTCTCTTTGAATTCTTTTGCATAGTTCCTTAAATACATCAAATACATCATACTTTTCCCTAATGAAGTTTATCCAGGTGAATCTGGAAAAATCATCCACAACAACATAGGCATATCTCTTTCCACCAAGACTTTCCACCTGCATTGGACCCATCAGATTCATATGTAGAAGTTCTAGCACCTTAGAGGTGGTCAGATGTCTTGTCTTTGGATGTGACATTCTAGTTTGCTTTCCAACCTGACATTCACCACAGACTCTCCCTTCATAAATCTGAAGCCTTGGAATCCCTCTGACTGCCTCCATGGATATGATCTTTTTCATCTCTCTTAGATGTAAATGACCAAGTTTTTGGTGCCACAGTTTCACTTCCTTTTCTTCTTTGGCTATAGAGCATACAAAAGAGTAGTTAGTGTTCTCAGACTCCCATAAGTAACAGTTGTCTTTTGATCTGACTCCTCTCATTACAACTTCTTGTTTTTCATTAGTTACAAGACATTCAGACTTGGTGAAGTTGACCTTGAATCCTAGATCACATAATTGACTGATACTTATGAGATTAGCAGTCAAACCATTTACCAACAACACTTCATTTAGGTTTGGAACTCCAGGGCAGTCCAAGTTTCCAACTCCTTTGATTTCTCCTCTAGCACCATCTCCAAAAGTGACATAACTAGTAGTATGAGGTTTAACATCATTCAGCAGATTCTTGATTCCAGTCATGTGTTTAGAGCATCCACTATCAAAGTACCAGTCTTCCTTGGCAGAAACTCTAAGGGAGGTGTGAGCTATCAGGGCTGCAGAATTTTTCTTCCATTGTTGAGTATATGGTGCCTTGTTAGTCTCAGGTTTGACATATGGGGTCTGATTAGGATATCCATATAATCTGAAGCAGAATGGCTTTATGTGACCAAACCTTCCACAATGATGACATCTCCATCTTTGATACTTTTTCTTCAATTTTCTCTGTTCTTGATGTTGAGTGCTATGTTGTGACATCTGCTTTGACATTTATTTATCAGGCCTGTTCTTCTTCTCGTCAACAACAGAGTTCTTTGCAGCCACAAATCCTAGACCAGACATGTTTCCTGCATTTTGTCCAGCCTGAAGGATTTCTTCCAACTTGTCAGTTCCATTTGTCAACATCTTGACAGACTTAGTCATCTGATCGAGTTTGGAGTTCAGCATTTGAACTTCCCCTTCTAGATGGCTTATAGTATCAGTGTCTACCTTCTTCTCAGCCTCCAACTTCACTATGAGTTTTTTCGGTTTCTCATTTTGCTGACAGACTTCAGCACTTATGATACATAGCTTCTTGTATGAGTTAGAAAGTTCTTCAAATGTCACTTCCTCATCACTAGAGTCACTATCAGAGTTACAAATACCAGCTAGTGCAGTAACTAGTTTAGTAGATTCTTCTTCAGAGTTACTTTCTGAGTCACAATCAGACCAAGTAATAGACATTCCTTTCTTTTGTATCTTAAGAAAGGTAGGACATTCAGCTCGAATGTGCCCATATCCTTCACATCCATGCCATTGGATTCCTCTGCTTTGATTTCCCTTTTCTTCAGACTTAGTTCTTCTGCTGGAGTCATAGGATCTGCTAATGTCAGAGGAAATGTTCTTGACATTTGACCTTAACTTTGGGTCCATTCTCTTGATGAGTTTGTTGAACTGCCTTCCAAGCATAGTTATAGCTTCTGAAATATTCTCTTCATCACTCTCCTTGCTTTCATCTTCAATATTGGATACAAGGGCTATGCTCTTGTTTTTCTTGTCCACATTGTCATTGATCCCTATCTCAAAAGTCTGAAGTGACCCAATGAGTTCATCAACCTTCAAGTTGCAGATATCCTGAGCTTCCTCTATAGCAGTCACTTTCATTGCAAACCTTTTAGGCAAGGATTTGAGAATCTTTCTCACCAGCTTTTCTACTGACATCTTTTCTCCCAATGCTCCTGAGGTGTTGGAAATTTCCAAGATGTTCATATGAAACTCATGAATGGTCTCATCTTCCATCATCCTTAGGTTCTAAAATTTGGTAGTGAGCATCTGAAGTCTTAACATTTTTACTTTGGATGTACCCTCATGGGTGGTTTTGAGAGTGTCCCAAACATCCTTGGCCAGTTCACATTGATGTACTATTCTGAATATGTTTCTATCAATTCCATTGAACAAGACATTTAAAGCTTTAGAGTTACCCAAGGCTAACTCATCTTCTTCTTTGCTCCATTCTTCCTCAGGTTTCAGACTGGTCGTCCCATCTTTCCCAGTTATGGTGGGATGGTTCCATCCTTTGTCAGCAGCTCTCTAAGCCTTTTTGTCCAGTGACTTCAAGAAGGAAATCATACGAGGTTTCCAGTAGTCATAATTTGATCCATCCAGAATAGGTGGTCTGTTCCCAAATCCTCCTTCCTTGTCCATAGAGCCAGAAAATAATATCCCTAGATCTCACCCAGAAAGACAGGAAGGGTGCTTGCTCTGATGCCAATTGTAATTCTGGCAACAGATACTTAATATCACAGTGAATGTTATGAAACCGTATCTGACAAACTTGTACACACTCCAAACAGTAATTTAAAATACAGTAAAGAATACAATCAATTGTTAACCCAGTTCAGTGTGTAATAACACCTACTCTGGGGGCTACCAAGCCAGGGAGGAAATTCACTATAAGAGGTATTAATTTAGGAATAAACCAACCAGTTTATCTCCTTCACTTAAGACCTACCCAATGCAACTTCAATCTAAGTCCTACTTAAACCTGAGTTCCTACTCACTCCCCCTCAATCAAAGCAGTGATATTAATCTATTGATTAATGAGATTATGAAGACATTCTTCAATACACACACTTGATTTTGCTTCAAAGCTTTAATCAAGAGACACAAACACTCGTGCTTCAAAGCTTTGAGTGATAAACAACCCTTACAACCAAATCCTACACTAAGTCACTTATCAAAACGATAATTTCTTGGCTTACAGTAGTTACAACTATACAATGCCTTATTAATTTTCTGTCAAAAAGGTTCACCTCACCATTAGACTTCGTGAGAAATATATAAGCAGTCTTTTCTTCATTTTAGGGCTTCCATAAAAATAGCTAGGGTTAACTAAAGTTAACCTAAAGACTTGGTCTTGGGCTTTCAACAAAACAGATTAGGGTTAAGCAAGGTTAACCTAATGTCCACGTGAGCAACTGATCAGGATAATATTCTTCAACTCAAAGTAGCACACCAGATTCCTGAAAATTCTCAGGAATAATAAATCTTCACAACAACTTGATCAGTACAGGATGTCTTAACATTGGTTATGACATCATGTATCTTGCTCACTGATTTTGGTAGAATTTAGTACATATGATCATAGCTTAATGATCATGATAATCACTCATACTGAGTAGTTCCTGTAGAACATTCCTTCTGCAGAATGTACCTTTATCCCAGAATGTTGTGACATCAGTCATGACATTCGCAAATCTGGTTTTACCAAAAAATAGTGCCAACAAACAAACACTTACAATTTTCCAATGCTTAATATATGCTCATACAATGTTATGAAAATCAATCATTTTCTAAATAGTTTTTAAAAACCAAATACAAATTCACCCCTTCCCATTTTCTTGGATTTGGATTCGCTTGTTCAACAAATGACATCAGAGCTTAACTCCTATTATAAAATTAATCATCTCATGAGGTAGGAATGACTTCAAACAATTCATTAAATAGACTTCCATCCTTCAATGAAGAGGGGTATGGTTATCGTAAGAGAAGATAATAATCTTTATAGAGGGGATGAATTATGATATTTGGATTTCTGTAATAAAAATGGTGCATGTGTTCCCACACATCTAGTGGATGGCGTTGAGGAAACCAAATCTAGAGAAATATGGATCGAAAAGGAAAAGGAAAATGTTAAGCACAACTTCAAAGAAAAAACCATTATCACTACTACTTTTGGTATTGATGAGTTTTTACGATTTTTTACAAGTTACTCATAAAGTTAGAATTGAGGTAAAAGGGATGGAATGAACACATGAACCCATGAGTAGGAGATTTTTATAATGAACACATTCAGGATATGGATAAATGATTTATTTACATTGTGAATCAACTGATAACTCTAATTGAAACTTTATTAAGGATTTGGTCGACAAAGCACTTAGATGCTTAAATCAAAGTTGAAAACCTAAAGTCATTAGGACTTATAAATCTAAACCTGTCTTCTATGAATTTGGCTACACTGGTAGAAAATACTATGGAAAATGAAATGGAACTAAAAAGGCTAGTTAAGGATGAAGATGAGAACAAAAAGAATAAAAATTGTGCCCGTATGGTCAAAGAAGGAAAAGATTTGAATACTGGTAATGATAGGACTTTGTTGGTCCTAAAATAGAAAAAGTTAAAAAAATATGACAAGCAACAAGACTTTAGAAGATATTCATTTATCGCAATCTGTTACCAATAAGGAAAGAAAGGCCACATAAAGCCAAATTTCCCTCAAAACTATAAACATAGCTGAAAAGTTAGAAAATCTCAATAAGAAACAAAGAAGGCATATGTGTCTTAGAATGAAAATGATATGGAGTCGTCAGAAGAATCGGAAAAAAAATGAAAAAAAAAACAAACAAACATATTCCTTATGAAAATTATGAAGACAATGAATTAAATAACCCAACTTCCTACTTTACTTATAATGAATTATTTAGCATCGATAAAAATCTAGATAGGAAGTAAAGTAAATTAAAAAAAAAACCTTGTTTATGCTTGTAAGACTGTTATCTCTTCCCTTCAAATAAAAAATACAAATTTGTTGAAAGAAATAGATAGTCTTAGAGGAAAAAATGTTTTAATTAAAAGCTCTATTCGGTTTTATTAAGAAAAATTTCATATTCTCCTTCTTATTTCTATAAATAATACCATGAAAATAAATTAGAGATATTTCTGCTTCATGTCACTTCTAAGATTGTGATTCTAATTAGAAACCTAAAGACAATATACATTACATAAATGTTAGAGGATCTAAAAGGATTTGGGTACCTAAAGTTAAGACTTAACTTTTGAGTGAAGGTATGCTTTAGACTATCGAATGTTAAATGGTATCTTGATAGTAGCTTTTTAAAAAGTATGACTGGAGATAAATCTTGGTTCTCTTCTTTTATTTTAAAAAGGAAGGTTTTGTTTCTTATGGTGATAATAACAAAGGAAAAATTATCGGTTTCGATACTATTGATAAGTTTCTCAATCCAACAATTTGGGATGTTCTTTTAGTTGATGGTTTAAAAGATAATTTACTAAAAATTATCCAATTATGTGACAAATGTAATAATGTGACTTTTAGCTCATATGAATATAGCGTTGTAAAGTCGGAAACTAATCAAACCCGTTTTACTAGTTTAAGAAGTAGAAATACCTACAATGTTAATTTTAATAAAAACGCTTCAAATTATATATGTATTTTAAGTAATGAGGATGAATTATGGATATGGGATAGGATAATAGTTCATATCCACATGGACCATTTGAGAAAATTTGTCTGCAAGAATTAAGTAACGGTATTCCAAACTAGTATTGTAAAAATAATAGGTTATGTAACACATGCCAAAAAGATAAACTAGTAAATATAATTATTTTAAATGACTATAAGTTGGAAATAAAATCAACAATAGGTATTTATTTTATATACAATAAAAGTGGAGTATATTTTCTTAGTTGAAGGGGTTACGGAAGATATATGGTTAAGAGGAATGAATGTCGAGTTAGAAATTATTCAAGAATGTGTGAAGATATATTATGATAGTCAAAGTGAAAATTAATTTACTAATTATGAAGTGTATTAGGTAAGAAAAGGAATACTGACATATGTTTTCAATTCTTTAAAATACATGATTAAGTAGAAGGAGATTAAGGTGGAAAATGTTGTTTTGAAAGACAATATGACGAATGTGCTAACAAAGCCATTACCTAGGTCAGGGTTCTAGCATTGACTGAACTTGATTAATTTTGTAAAAGAGTGATTCAAGCTTGGGAAAATAAAAAAGGTGGATGATAAATAAATTGGCATAACCATAAATTTAAAATGAGGTGGAAATTTATTGTATATGCCTTGAAATCTTGTGAAAAATAATATCTGGACACCTTTGGGACTACCTCACGATATTGTATGAGGCACAAGTATTTTTTGTTTCTCAAAACCACGTATTTTGAAATGTGTGTGGGGAATAAAATTTGATGTGTGGGATGCAACATAAGGTTTAACGCATGGCCTCGGGATTTGAAGCATATTAAATGTTTTATATCATTTTTAAAAAAGTATGAAGTTTTTCTAGAGAGTGGACCTTATAGATCCAAAGAGAGAACTTGTTAAGGTTTATTATTCTTAGAGTGTGTTAATCCTTTGAGATTAATTAAGGATCAGGAAGCACTTCTAAATACATTGGGATTAAATTATTCATATATATTGATAACATGAGAGATTGTGTCATAAATAGGTAGAAATCAGAAAGAGTTCTTATAAACTTGTATAATTGGTTTGTCGTAACTCATTTGCAATCTCTTGTTGAGACTCGTGATTGGTAATGGATCATAAAATTGTTATCTCCTCTAGATTAGATCATTTTAAATTGACCGGGGTAAATAAGTTTTAGTTGTTGGTTCTCAAATTTTATATTGCTCTTGTTGTTGTTCTTTTTTGCTTTCACATTAATTGGTATATTGCCATTATTATTGTTTGAGAGGATTTAGTGTAGTTGTTTTGTACTTGTTGAGATTGTAATTCCTTGTGTCAGAGCAGCATATTGCTCAACAAAACAAGGGTGTATCGAACATAGCCTAGCATGTGTGTCGAGTTGTGTGTCGAGTCGTGTGTGTCGAAGTGTCAAAGCAGTTGGCTTCCCTTAGGATTTCTACTTAGGTCTAAAATAATTATTTTGGGCTTTTATGGTTTTGGGCTTTGGTTTAGGGAGCATGCAAGCTCGTTATAAATAAGAGAATAACCTTTATATTTTAACAACTCATATTGAGTATTCACAGAATTTACAATTGCAAGTGAATAAGATTTTTCCACAGTTTGTGACCAGAGAGTTACTCTGTAGAAAATCATCATCTTCTCCTTATTTTTTCAAACCATAATTTTTTCGTTCATTATTATTGTGTATTGATAACAATCTTATTTATCAAGATTGATAGAAATTCTCCATAGGCTTAGGAAATTTTCCAACATCTGGTATCTAGAGCTCCGTTTGAGCGATTCAAGGCAAGAAAATCACGATGGCAATGAATCATTTGAATGGGCATTTTCCAGTAAGTCTTCCAATTTTAAAAGTGGATAACTATGAGAATTGGTGCAAGCAGATGAAGGTTGTGTTATGTTGTCAAGATCTTTGGGATCTTGTGAAAGAAAGGTTAGAACCACTTAAAGAAAATGCAATGGAAGAAGAAGAGGTTGCACAAAAATAATTGAAGAATAAAGAATTATAAAGCTCTCTTATAATTTATCAATGTCTGAGTCCAGACAATTTCAAAAAAGTGAGTGACGTAGAATATGCGAAAGAAGCTTGGGAAATTCTGGAAAAGTCTTTTGGAGGTGCAGAAAAGGTAAAAGAGGTGAAGTTACAAACTCACAAAAGAACGTATGAATTTCTTTAGGTGTAAGAAAGTGAAAGCATAACTAATTTCTTCGCTAGGGTTACAAAATTGGATAATCAAATCAAGGTATATGGAGAAGTGTTGACAATAAGATAATTTCTTGCAAAGATCTTGAGGTCTTTGGCTCCGAAGTTCAACCACGTGGTGGTAGCCATAGAAGAGTTGAAAGATTTGTCGACATTTGCAAAAGAAGAGCTTCAAGGGACGCTTGAATCTCAGGAACAAAGAATGGCTGAAAGAGTTGCAAGCAAGTCGAAGAGTGATGTGGCTTTGCAGGCGCATTCAGAAAGAGAAAAGAAAGGTAAAGGAAAGTGGTTCTACAATAAAGACAGAGGAGGCTACAACAATTTGATTGGTCGAAACCAACCGAAAGGAATTGTAATGAATCAAAGAAGGCACCATATCAAAGAAATCAAAGAGGCGGTGTTACAGGTAGAGGAAGAGGTGGTAGTCAAAAACCTGGAAAAAATCAAATTTAGTGTTTTAATTGTCATAAGTATGGATTCTAGTGATTGTCTAGAAAAACAAAAGAATCAAGAAAGTGATGCAAAGTTTGCAAAACATGAATAACAAGAGATGATGTTGATGGTTACAACAAGATATGAAGAGAGATTCAAGGACCAATGGTACTTATATTCATGATGCTCATCACACATGTCTGGAAGGAAAGATTGAGTTGTCACCATAAAGCCCTCAATGAAGAACATGGTGAAATTTGCAAAAAACAATACTCTGGAAACTGAAGGTATTAGAGGCTTTCTGATTATGAGGAAAGATAACAAGAGGTCGGTAATTTCCAATGTGTTGTACATATCAGGCATGAAGAGCAATTTGCTCAGCATAAGTCAGTTGGTCGAAAATAATTATAAAGTGTTGATCGACGACAAGATGATGAGAGTTGTCGATGCGAATGGAAGGTTAATCTTGAAGTGTATTATGTCTTAGAATAGAACCTTCAAGATTGAACTTAATATGATGGAGCACAAGTGTCTTGCGACTGCAGCTAGCATGGATGAATGGATATGGCAATATCGACTTGGCCATCTCAACTTCAAAGAGATCATAGATTTGAAAAGAAGAAATATGGTTTCAGGATTTCCAGAAATCGACATTCCAAATGAGGTGTGTGAGGAATGTGTGCAGGCTAAGAAGCATAAGAATAGATTCATCAAGGATGCGGGAAGCAAGTCGAATGTTATTCTTGAAATCATATACTCTGATGTATATAGTCCTATCCAGATGGATTCGAATAGAGGTAACAAATACTTTGTTATATTCATAGATGATTTCATTCGAAAATAGGACCTGCCTGATCAAGAAGAAAAGTGATGTGATGGAGGTATTTGTCAAGTTTAAGTCTATGGTCGAAAGACAAAGTGGTCGAAAGCCCGAGATTTTGAGAACTGATGGTGGTGGAGAATATGTGTCGAAATACTTCGACATGTTATGTGGGGAAGAAGGGATTGTGCATGAGGTAGTGTCACCCCACACTCCAAGGCAGAATGGAAGTAAAGAAAGGAAGAACCAAACCATCATGAATATGGCGAGAAGTATGTTGAAAGGAAAGGATTTACCTAAAGAGTTTTGGGGTGAAGTTGTGTCGACTGCAACATACATATTAACCAGGTGTCCGATGAAGAAGCTAGAAGGAATTACACCAGAAGAATGTTGGTATTGTGTGAAGCCTAACTTGAGTCATCTGAAGGTATTTAGATCTATAGCATACAAACATGTGTCAGATGAGTTGAGAAGAAAACTTGATGACAAGTCGAGTCAAATGATCCTAATAGGATATCATTTGAGCGGAGGTTACAAGTTGTTCGACCCAGTGAACAAGAAATTAGTGATCAGTAGGGACATGATCAAAAATGAGCCAAGGAATGGGATTGGACTGAAAATGTAAAGAAAGATTTAGTTAGAATATTTTGTGAAGAACCAGCCACTATAGTCGAAAGAGAAGAATTTTAACAAGAAGAAGTGACAGGTTTTGCAGGCCCAAGTGTGATACGGTGGCAAAATCGACTATTAATACTAGTTTGCATTTTTTGTATTCGCAAATATACAGTAAGCAAGAGTCGCCGCCGTCTTTTATTTTATCCAACAAAGGAAAAGAGAATAAGAACATAAAAAACCTTTTTTGAGATGTTTCTGAGTACGGGGGGTAGATTATAGAAAGGGAAGGTGTTAACACCCTTTCTATGTGTGGTTTTCCACGGGATCTTAGGTACTTTCTAATTTTTAAATTGCTCGGGATAAGTCCCTGCAAAACTGCGTTAGGTAATTCATGAAAAGGAGCCTGGATAGTAGGGCTATGAGAAGGAACCTGGGTAGTAGGGTTATGAGAAGGAACCTGGGTAATAGGGTTCGAAATAAAAGCCTGGGTAGTAGGGCTATGAGAAGGAACCTGGGTAGTAGGGTTACTTCAAAAATAAAGCCTGGGTAGTAGGGCTATGAGATGGAACCTGCGTAGTTGGGTTACTTCAAAATAAAAGCCTGGGTAGTAGGGCTATGAGAAGGAACATGGGTAGTAGGGTTACTTCGAGATAAAATCCTGGGTAGTAGGGCTATGAGAAGGAGCCTGGGTAGTAGGGTTACTTCAAAATAAAGCCTGGGTAGTAGGGCTATGAGAAGGAACCTGGGTAGTAGGATTACTTCAAAATAAAGCCTGGGTAGTAGGGCTATGAGAAGGAACCTGTGTAGTAGGGTTACTTCGAAATAAAATCATGGGTAGTAGGCCTATGAGAAGGAACCTAGGTAGTAGGGTTACTTCGAAATAAAGCCTGGGTGGTAGGGCATCTTCGAAATAAAAGCATGGGTGGTAGGGCTTTAAGAAGGAACCTGGGTAGTAGAGTTACTTCGAAATAAAGCCTGGGTAGTAGGGCTGTTTCATTTGATCACGTAGATTAGTTGACCCGTTTGGTTTCGGGAACTAATTTTCCATTAGTTGTATGAAGATATGACATGTATAGCTTCATGGATTTAATCTTGAACTGTTGGAATTGTTAATGATAACCATCTTTCTTGAAAAGGTACAGGATTAATTATATGCGATGCATGAAATGAATTGTGTGATAATGTTATCAAAATAAATGATATTATGTTGTATGCCATATGTATGCGCATGTCATGATGTATGAACATGAAATGCTATTGTGACATATCTGAATCTGGGAAAATAAATCCCTGACTGCTGCTGGAGGGTACTGGAAATTGAATTCCTGAACATTGTAGAAAAAGCGGTTCTTCTACTTTCGCTGGGGATGGTGAAAGGAGATGACTATGCCATGGATTTACTCCTTTCTGTTTGTGAATATTCTGCCGGGGAATAACTCTGTTTAAGAGAGGAGATGCTTTGCTGGAAGATTTTGCCGATTCCGAGAAATAAACTTCGTTGGGGGATAAACTTATGTAGCTGGAGGAATAAACTCTGTTGGGGATTGAGCTTCTATATTCAGATAAATAAACTCTGCTTAGGAGACAACTTTATGAACCGCTTGTGATTATAAAATTCGGTTGTGGAATATAGATGTCAACTCTTTGAAGGAACTTTG
Source organism: Vicia faba (assembly GCA_948472305.1). NCBI lineage: Eukaryota > Viridiplantae > Streptophyta > Magnoliopsida > Fabales > Fabaceae > Vicia > Vicia faba. Next base: position 922,596,121 of record OX451740.1, on the reverse strand, counting down.
TTGGTGAAAGTAACTTCTGTTTGGGGAAACTGATGTCAAAGCTTTGGTTGCCTCTACTCTGTGAGGAGTGTAGAAGTTATGGGGTCTCATGTAATGGTGACTTTGTTTCAAAGTTGTCCCTGCCCTTGTACCTGCCGGAAGGAGTAACTGTCGGGATTGACGTGATTTTTTTAGTTTTCGCCCCTATTTCTTAAGTTATAACCAGTTGTGTTTCTGTTTCTTATGCAAATATTTGTGAATAGAAATCATATTCAAATGCATATTGTTGTACCCCAAAATTTTCCCTCTTATATTTCTCAAAACATTTCAAGAAAGACACTCAAGTTTCTCAAGGTAGTCCAAGGGTTGACCAGACAAGCTCCCTCCTAAGTCAGTCTACCTCAAATTAGGGTTTCATGTTGCATCAAGATACTTGAGTCCAAGGGATCCCAAATGCTCAACATTGTTCTAATATGTTCTCAAGATCATCCATGTTAAGTTTCAAGCCTTGTAGAGGAAATTTGCTCAGTCAATTGCTCAAAGGTCTGAAAATCGACTATGCTAGGGCAAAAGTCAACTGTGGCCCACATACAGTCAAGCTTCAAGATTTTTGGTAAACATCCTAATTTTGAAGTATAACTCATCATTTGATCAAGGGTTTATCATTATTCATCAAGGATTGCTCATAATTCATCAAGAACCAAAAGTTGCTAAATTAGGGTTTCGTAGGAAAAGTCAACTCAACTTTGACCAAGCATAACTTTCTCATACTTTATGATAAATGACCCATCCAAATCTCATTTTGAAGAGTATGTAATTCTATACAATCCATCTTCATCTCCCAAGTTCAAAATATGAACTCACAAGAAGTTATGAATTTGGACATTATAGGTCATTTTGAAAAGTCAACAAAAACACCTTTTTTGTCAAAGCTTCATACATGAGCATGGAATATCAAATTGAGATGGGACCAAAAGGGTTGCTTATAGGACATCTCAAGCTTTCTAAAAAGTCAGGGAGCACCTTCAAAGAGTCAAAATTGATGAAGTTATGCATTGGTGAATTTGACCCTTTTTGCAAAATGGTCAAAAGTCAACTATGCCTAAAACTTCAACTTTTGCCAAATGGGCCCAATCTTTTGCATTTGTTTTGAGTTGGCAACATGGTCCACGAGCCCTATCCTTTGCCACTTCTCATTATCTTGTTTTTATTATTTGTTTTGATGTTTATTTGAATTAAATCAATTTAAATCAAAACAAATCATAGAAAATCCAAAATATTAAAAACTCAAGATTTTTTACATGATTCAGGTCTTAATATCCAGCTAGCATGAGATCAAATTCGTGTAAAGGAATGGTTTGGACAAAAAGATTGAATTAGGCTATTTTTGGAATGATATTCAAAGTGTATCAAATCAAAATCAAATTCAATAATGGAGGAAGATTGTGATCATATTGGCAACCCTAATCTATTCCTCAATACATAAAGAACGCGTGCAGACCCAAAGAGAGGCTAGAGAGAGGCGTATGAACCAGAACAAAATTTGAAAAAATACCAAAAAAGTGCAAACATGAATTGATACTTCCAGGCATCCTCAAGGCCTTCTAGCTATCCCAATCGCTTCCTGGGAGTGTAAGCAAGCGAAAGCAATCAAGAATAAGGGTTCCCAAGCCCTGAAACTCGTTGTAAGGCATTCACGATATTGCACTTTTCTTGAATTCGGTTTACATAATTCTTGCATATTCATCAAATTCTAATTGTATATTATTGTTCACCATCATATTTCCAAGCTTTCTGTAATATTCAATTGTGTTTTCATGGCCTATATTGGATTTCACCATTATTAGGGTTTCTTGCTTTGATTTGGGATCTTCGTTTACAGGCAAAACTGGGCCATGAAAGGGCCACCATTATACTCAGAAGGTCCAGACTAATTGATTGGTGGCCCTAGTTTTTATTTATCTTGCTCATGGTTGATTTTAAGAATTTGCAGATTTGTAGTGACAGATAAAACGTCTGTAGGTAAAAGTCTAGGACTTTTACCAACGGAACAAGGTTGAAGATGAATAGCTGGCAAGCAACCATTGGTCCATTCAAATTTCTGGCGCGCGTTATTTTTATTATTCTCCACTAATTCTTGTTTTTGTATATTATTATTATTGTTTATTTTATGTACAAATCAGAAGCGTAGCTCAGCTGGTTTGCAAGCGTTGGAAAGTCCCATGGGGCCTGGGTTCGAATCCCAGGTCCCCTAATTTCTTCATATTATTTTCCTTTTCAGGATCCAGCGCATACCAAAGACCAAGGTCCATCATGGGACCTTATCATCCAGCCTCCCAAGTGGCCAGACGGCCAGATCCAAAGGCCATCAATGAAGGAGTACAATAGACCATGGTCAATGCATCATAGGGAATCTGGTAGGTCAACGTGGGGCTTCTCTTTTGGGCCCATAAATTTGATTCTTGCACCCCCTCAAACTACTAATTGCAGGCCCAAGTTTCTTATTCCTTTTCTTTTTATATTTTATTTCATTTAATTTATTTATTTGTTTTACTAACCAAATTAAATAATTCTTTTTTTATCAAAAAATCACAAATTTATTTATTTATTAGGTTTAGATTTTATTTTTTATCAAAAATTAAATTAATTTAATTAGGTTGTTAACTTTAGATAACTTTAATTCTTTTTTGTAAATAAATTTAAAAATAATTAGAACAATTAGGGTTTTATTTATAACTTAATTATATTTTCTTTTTCTTAAAATAACCAAAAAACACAAAAATAGGTCATTTAGTTATTTTCATTAATTAATTTAATTAGCTAATTAATTGTATATTTAATTTTAAAACCTAATTTTTTTTCTTAAAAATATTAAAAACAATAAAAACATTTTTTTCTTTTAATTAGGTTTAAAAAGGGTCAAAACCCTAATTTTTTCTTATCGTTCTAAATTTCCTCGCGCGCTTTATTATTATTTTTACCATATTGATGTAACTGCCCACAAGTTATAATAATTTAATTAGGTCTTTTACTTTTCATTTATCGCTTTATTTTTTAAGGGTTTGTTTTTGGCTATGTAAATACCCGAAGCCTTGTAATAGCTTAGTTTAATTTCCGCACTTTAAATTCCACAAAATATTAAACTGTTAGATGTATGATTAGGATGCATGACAAGAATGTATGAAAACTTTAAAACAGTTAGATAACCCTAAAATGTGCAAAGATAATAAATCTGAAATTGAATCACTCGTACATGCGCACTCCTAGGGTACACTCCCACTTGGTTGCCTTCGGTAAATGATCATTGAGTATAGGATGTTTTAGTGGTCGTCCTTTTGTCCCAAAGATCAAAGTTGCCTCGGAATGGTTGCCTCAGATATTGTTGCCTCGGATAATTGATCTAAGACATTAGGGTTATTACTAACACGTCCTAACATTGCTTTAGTGACTGTACGTCCCTTTCGAATTGATCCTCAAAACTCCAACGACGGTGCTACCTACTCACTAATAGTGGGATAGTATTGTCTAAAGGAAACAAACATAGAACAATTCTTTTTTTGAGTAGGTAGATTAGCTCTTAAGTACTTACTCAATCCAAACAAACTTTTTTCACACTTACACTCCTTTACAAACAAAGTTTTTAAAAACACTTCATTACACTCTTGAAGACAGAAGCAAGAGTTAAATAGAAGTCAGAACAGAAGCTTTTCAAATCACACAAACACAAAGAAGCAATTTTGAAAATGATGAGCAAGTACCTAAGAGCCCGTAGATAACTACGGATAGAAAGGGTGCTAATACCTTCCCTTTCTATAATCTACCCCCCGTACTCAAAATAAAAGTCGGTGGAGACTCTTGATTACCGCGAAATTTTGCGAACACAGACGTAAAATGCAAACCAGCATTCCTAAAAAACAGTCTCGGTTCTGGCCACCGTATCACAGAACTGGATACTATGCTGGGGACTAAAAAGTGGGGTATACCTTAGGAATAGTTCATCATATTGTTTTCTATTGTTTGATTTGATTGCTTTATCTTTGTGGGCTTTGTATCGGAACTATAGATCCTAACCCGGATCTGGGGATACCTTTTAGGTAAGTAGCGATAGACTGTGAGGGAACTGTACGGCGTAGACCGATACGATTGAAAAAGTAGTTATGTTGATGTGGCACATTAGTTAGTACTGATATCCCTTATGGAGGAACAAGGAGAGTATGTGGCTTCTATATGGGTCATTAAGCATCAACTGACCTTATAACCTATAATTGACCAACTTGGCCATAGGAAGTAGCTCGATGCTACACTCATTGAGACCATACTCTCGAGATAGTTCCGACCGCAAGAAAAGATTGCGTGTGCTGAAACTATGACCGATAGAGGATGGTCAGTGATATTGAGAACCTCTAGTACCCGGTTACTATTATTAGGACAGGTTGAACCAACTAAACTTTAAGAGGGTAGTACCTAGACTCCATGCAAGCCTAAACTTAAGGGCTTTTGTGTGACTTGTTTGCCCTTAGCATGTTTGCTATCTGTGATACCTGTGGTGTATTTTTATCATGATATCATCCATCATGACAATGCATGCATATTTCATTAAACTAACCATTTCAAAGACCGAGGGGATTCATCTTTGTTCTGTTTTGCAGATCATGGCTTCTATGCACAGAAATACCATTCGAGTCAACTCCGTGCAAATCCCTGCTCAGCTCAGAGAGTTGGTTTCAAAAGTTCCTGAAACTTCTTCCTTTGTTAGAAGACATGGCCATCTCCTTAGCCTGGTCACTTCAAAGTTGGATGAGCAAATGATGAGCGTCCTGTTCCAGTTCTTTGACCCGTTGCATCATTATTTCACCTTCCCGGACTATCAGTTAGTCCCTACTTTGGAAGAGTTTTCTGATTTACTGGGTATATCCATTCTAGAGCAGACACCATTTACAGGTTTAGAGATAGCTCCTAGGCCAGAGGATATTGCTTCAGCCCTACATCTAAAAATGGCTGATGTAGCATCTAACTGGGAGACTCGGAGCGGGGTTATAGGTTTCTTGGCTAAGTTTTTGATCGATCAAGCTCAACAATTCTGGGATAGTTTGGACTTTCAAGCTTTTGAAGACATCTTGGCTCTCCTCATCTACGGCTTGGTTCTTTTCCTAAATTCGGATGCCTTCATAAATGTGAATGCAATCAAGATTTTCATATCTCGTAATCCAGTGCCTACTCTTCTAGGTGACCTTCTGCATGCTCTTTATACCCGTACTGTGAGAAGGAGGGGAACTCTCATGTGTTGTACACTGCTACTGGCGAGGTGGTTTATTTCGCACCTCCCCAAGTCTATATTGAAGAATGAGGAAGGTGTAGGTTGGACTTACAGAATCATGTCCCTTGCTCATACGGATATCCTTTGGAGTTCTAAGGATATGGAAATGGTAGTTGTCATTGATCGATGTGGGAAATACCATAATTTTCCTTTGCTTGGAATTTGAGGGGGAATAACCTATAATCCTTGTTTGGCTTTACGAAAGTTTGGACGAGCTCGGAGTGATGGTCCCCATGAGTTGCTGCTTACAAATATTGTCTTTGACTACAAGGGGGATGTTGAGGGACATCGCTGCAGGTTTATACAAGCTTGGGGCATAGTGAACAGGTCTGACCCACATGAGCTAGGATTGAAGACTTCCCTCTCGATGCAGCCTTATCTCCAGTGGGTTCGAACCCGTGCTCAAAAGTTAGGGATGCCATATGAAGTTGTTTTGCGGGTGATTGTAGAGCATATTGATGAAGAAGGTGTCCCTTATACAGTCCTTCATCCCTATATGCCTATTGATATGGGGGAATTGAAGAGATCTTGGATCCAGTTGAAGGAAGAAAGGAATACCTACAGAGAGAAGTATCATGAGCAGGAGCGGAAGATCTTGAAGCTTACAAGGCATCTTGAGAATGAGACGACAATCAACGATTATGTCAGCACGAAGGGAAAACGACCATGGGATTTCTGATGGCCTTTATTGTTTCTAGTTTAGATTTTCTTTTGAGCTTTTTTCTTTTGTAATTCCTTAAAGGCATTTGTTAAACATTGTTACAAGTTTTAATCTAATAAAGTGTGTTTTATTTTGGTTTATAAATTTGAATCTCCCTAAGTCTTTGAAATCATTTCATACGCATTCCATTACCATGCACCTCATCACAGGTACCATTACATGTCTCTTATCTTCTTCGTTGTTTATTTCAGCAATCATATCTTCTGAAACACCTACTGATCAAGCTATTAAGGCTCTTCAATCTCAGAATGCTCAGTTCCAGGAGATGTTCCTGAACTTAGCCAAAGGGCAGCAAGATTTGAAGACTCTCATCTTGAAGGACAAGAAGAAGAAGAAGAAGAAGAAGAGGGTGGTTCTGCTGAATATGGGTCACAGGTTCGGGAACAATTTACGACAAGAAGCTGATTTGTCCCATTCATCTGGAGGGGGAGAGAATCAAGAGGAAAGGAAGGGGCCTAGTCCTGTGGTTTCTGATAATGACACGGATTTTGATGAAGACCAGTATTCTCCTGTCGAGGATAGGTATAAGCAACTTGAAGACCGTCTGAGTGCCATGGAGGTTCAGAAGGTTCCCGGTTTGGACTTTGGAGATTTGGGACTGGCATCTGGAGTGGTGATCCCACACAAGTTTAAAGCTCCTATCTTTGCTAAGTATGACGGGGTATCCTGCCCAAAGCTACACCTCTGCTCGTACGTCAGAAAGATTCAACTATATACTGCTGATAGGAACCTCTGCGCTCATTTCTTTCAAGATATTCTGTCAGGGACTCAACTTGAATGGTTCTATCAATTGGAAGAAGCTAATGTCCGCAACTGGGAGGACCTTGCTGCTGCTTTTTACAAGAAATACCAGTATAATGTCGACCTTGCTCCCACGCGTACTCAACTTCAGAGTATGTCTATAGGTGCGAGCGAAGGTTTTAAGGACTACACTCAGAAGTGGAGAGATCTGGCTGGAAGAGTACAACCCCATCTGTCTGATAGGGAGTTGGTGGAAATGTTTCTTGGGACTTTGTCTGGTCCATATTTCAATCATTTGATCGGTAGTTCATCGTCTGGGTTCACTGAATTGATTATGACGGGGGAGAGAGTCGAAGCTGGTATCAGAAGTGGCAAAATACAGAAAGGTGCTTCATCAAGTACAGAAAAGAAGCCTTTCAAGAAGGAATCTAGTGCGGTTTACAGCTCAAGGAGCCAAAACCGGCCTGAGCACCGCCAAGCAGTAAATGCGGTGGTAATATCAAGACCTATTGTTGCCCCACAACACAACAATCAGCAAAGAGTAGAGAGACCGCAAAGACAATATACTCGGATCAGTATGACGTTATCTCATATTCTGCTGCAGATATTGAAAACAAACCTGGTAACTCTAAGGGAAGCTCCGAAGAATCCCAGTACCACCTCTCCGCTGTATAATCTGAACGCCCGCTGTGCCTATCACTCTGATAGCCCAGGGCATGATACCAATAACTGCTGGGCCTTGAGGAATAAGGTGCAAGATTTGATTGAAGCTAAAGAAATTGAGTTTGATGCAACATAAAAGCCTAATGTCATGACTGCTCCTACGCCAAAGCATGGAGTAAATGATGTGGATGATGATTCATTCGTGACCTCTGTGGAAGAAGTTTCTACTCCGTTGATGATAGTAAAGAAGAACCTATTGTTGGTCGGTTTATTTTCGGGCTGTGGCGAAGGTTGCCACCTATGTTCTATCCTACCTGCTTGTTGCCATTTGTTGAAATAAGGTGTTCAACGCCTGATGGATAACAAAGAGATCTTGTTCGAGAAAAAATTGGTTCTGTTGATTCCTGTTGAAGATGTTTCCATAATAACCATTTCCGCCAATCCTTCCAAGGCTTCCTCGAGAAAGCCTGTTAGGATTACATCCGTTCCGAGAGTTGCTCCATTGATCATTACTATTTCTGGTCCTATCCCTTACACTTCGGATAAGGCTGTCCCGTGGCACTATGGGGCCGACGTGTATTATCATGGGATCAAACAAGACCTGAAGGTTGAAGAGGTTGATACTGATGTCAGCAATTTTGTCGGGTCTAGCAAGGTCACCTGAAGCAGAAGACTTTTCTCTCCTATTCAAAAGCCTGTTGTCATTCGGTCTTCCAGTACGTCAGCTACTGTTCCGATTCTTACACCAGTTATCACCCATGTCGCCGAGTCATTTGACGCTCGGGGCAAAGAAGTTACAGGTGGGCCTGCCCAGATGGAGGCACCTAAAAAAGTCATTGTTGAAACCTCTAGGCAGGAGATAGAGGAAATTCTGAAGATTATCAAGAAAAGCTACTACAACATAGTCAAACAGCTGGGGCAAACCCCGTCGAAGATCTCTATGTTGTCTTTATTGTTATGCTCAGAAGCCCATGCTAAGGCTAATTGCTTTCCTTAAAACTGCGCACGTGCCGCAGGAAACATCTGCTGATCAATTCAAGGACTGTATGGCTAGTTTGACCGCTAACAACGTGTTGGGTTTCTATGACGCAGATCTGACTGCAAAAGGAAGAAATCACAATGATGCTCTGCACGTCTCGATCTAGTGCAGGGGCACTACTTTGGCCCACGTGCTGGTGGACATTGGGTCCTCATTAAATGTTTTACCCAAGAAAGCATTAGATCGGCGGGATTGTGAAGGGTTGGTTCTAAATCCAAGTAATATTGTGGTTAGGGCCTTTGACGGGTCCAAAAGGATGGTACATGGGGAGGTGGATGTCCCTGTTAAGGTTGGTTCCCATACTTTTGCGTCTACATTCTGTGATGGAAATTCGACCATCTTATTCTTGCTTGTTGGGTCGCCCATGGAATTATAAAGCTGGGGCAATAAATTCTACGCTCCATCAGATGTTAAAGTATCCAGTAAAGGGGAAGATTGTTATGGTGCAGGGAGAAGAGGAGTACATGGTAAGTCATCTTAACTATTTCCGGTATGTGGAGATGGATGGGGAGTTCATTGAAACCCCGTGCCAGAACTTTGAAGAAGTCCCCCAGACTCTGGTGTCGACTTAAATTGTTGCTGAAGATCCTCCAATGAATATGGCCTCCCTCAAGGATGCCCGGGCTGTTATTGAAAAAGGTGGGTGTGCGAATTGGGGCCAACTCCCTGACTTTGCACACAAGACTGACAAGTTTGGTTTGGGTTTTACTGCAGAAGCTCAAAGGGCCGTTCGGCGTGTGCAGATTGGAAGACCTCCCATGTGTATCAGTAATCCGAGAGTGAATGCAATTGAAGATGATGATGAAGAGTCAGATTTGGACAACTCGATTTACCCGACTACCAATGGTGGCTTGAACAATTGGACAGCGAAGGACTTCGTGCCTGTTTCTTTTATTACACAGTAATAAACTTTTCTTTTGAGACTTGTAACAGACAATTTGAAACTTTTACGGCCCGGTGCCTTGCCCGAGACACCGTGGCTCTGTTTGTGAGGGCTTATTATGTGTCATTTCCATATATCATCAATAAAGCATTGGACATTTCTTGCATTACAAATTTTGCGCTCCTTGTTTTTCTTTTTTATTTTTGCACTCTATCAAAATAGCTATAGTCTTACCCACACTCACATATCATAATACAGGTCCACATCCACTCTGGATCCCACTGATAACGACGCTGCTACTGCCAATTATGACTTTGAAAGTCCGATCAAACAAGCCGAGGACGAAGGCGAGGATGATTGTGAGGTACCTGGGGAACTTGCTAGACTGTTACTTCAGGAAGAGAGAGCCATACAGCTGCATGAAGAGTTAGTGGAAACAGTAAAGCTGGGTACATAGGAAGACAAGAAAGAGGTCAAGATCGGTGAAAATATGAAGTCTAGTGTCAAGCAACGGTTGATACAGATGTTGTGTGACTATGTCGAGATCTTTGCCTGGTCTTATGAAGATATGCCTGGGTTGGATACTGATATTGTGGTTCACTGCTTACCAACCAAAGAAGATTGTCCTCCAGTGAAACAGAAGGTTCGCTGAATGCACCAGAAATGTCTGAGAAAATTAAAGCTGAGGTTATGAAACAATTTGATGCCGGTTTTCTAGTAGTTACTTCTTACCCATAGTGGGTGGCCAACATGGTTCCGGTGCCGAAGAAAGATGGTAAAGTCCGTATGTCTGTAGACTATAGGGATCTGAACAGGAAAAGTCCCAAGGATGATTTCCCTCTGCCTCATATTGATGTTCTGGTTGAAAACACCACACAACATAAGGTCTTCTCCTTTATGAATGGTTTTTCGGGTTACAATCAGATTAAGATGGCTCCCGAAGACATGGAGAAGACAACCTTCGTTATGCAATGGGGTACTTTTTGCTACAAAGTCATGCCTTTTGGATTGAAGAATGTTGGGGCAACGTATCAGCGCGCCATGGTCGCTTTGTTACACGACATGATCCACCATGAGATTGAGGTATACGTTGACGACATGATTGAAAGATCCCAGACTGAAGAATAACATCTTAACCATCTTCAGAAGCTATTTGAAAGGTTGAAGTTGTATAAGCTGAGGTTAAACCCGAACAAATGCACCTTCAGGGTAAGGTATGGTAAGCTGCTGGGTTTCGTCGTTAGCAATAAAGGTATTCAGGTGGATCTAGCAAAGGTGGAGGCTATATAGGAGATGCCAGTTCCCCGAACAGAAAAAGAAGTCAGAGGCTTTTTGGGACGACTGAACTACATTTCCCGATTCATTCAACACCTGACCGCTACTTGTGAGCCAATCTTCAAACTGCTGAAGAAAGATCAAGTGGTAAGATGGAATGATGAATGTCAGGCCGCTTTCGAAAGGATCAAAGAATACCTCCAAGAGCCACCTATTCTGATGCCTCCAGTTGAAGGAAGACCTCTAATCTTATACTTGACGGTACTCGACAATTCAATGGGGTGCATATTGGGGAAGCATGACGAGTCTGGACAAAAAGAGCATGCTACTTACTACCTTAGCAAAAAGTTTACCGACTGTGAGACCCGATACTCACTGCTCGAGAAAACTTGCTGCGCTTTGGCATGGGCTGCTCGTCGGCTGAGACAGTATATGCTGACTCACACTACTCTATTGATATCAAAGATGGAGCCAATAGAGTATATCTTCGAAAAGCCTGCCTTTTCCGGAAGAATAGCAAGATGGAAAATGATCTTGACTGAGTATGACATCTAATACACAACCCAAAAGGAAATCAAGGGAAGTGTGTTGGCAGACCATTTGGCGCATCAGGCAGTGGATGATTACCAGTCTATGAATTTCAAATTCCCGGATGAGAACATCATGTTGGTGACTGACTTTGAGAAACCTGGACTGGATGAAGGACCTGAGGAGGGATCCCGATGGTCTATGTACTTTGATGGAGCTTCAAACACTTTGGGTAATGGCATTGGCGTCGTGATCATATCTCCTGAAGGCTGTCATACTCCATTTACCGCTCGATTATATTTTAACTACACCAACAATATGGCGGAGTATGAAGCGTGCATCATGGGTCTTCGAGCAGCTATTGACCTAAGGATTAAGTTCTTGAGTGTGTTCGGAGATTCCGCTCTCGTGATCAGTCAAATCAAAGGAGAGTGGGATACGAAGCACCAAAATCTTATTCCTTACAAAGAGTATGTATTGACATTGCTTCCACACTTTGAGGAGATAACCTTCAAACATTTCCCAAGAGAGGAGAACCAGTTGGCAGACGCGCTAGCTACGATGTCTTCTATGTTCAAGGTCGGGTGGGACAATGAGGCTCCCCAGATTACCATTGAGAGGTTGGACGAACCCGCATATTGCTGCGACATTGAGACTAAAGAGGTAGCAGATAAACCCTAGTTTCATGAGGTAAAGAGGTATCTTGAAGCTCAGGAATACCCCGAGGGTGCATCTGTTAATGATAAGAAGTTTCTGAGGAGATTCGTGGCGAAGTTCTTCATCAGTAATGGTATCCTTTACAAGCGTAATCATGATTTGACCTTACTGCGATGTGTGGATAAGAACGAGGCGGAAAGGATCATGGAAGAGTTACATGAAGGTACTTTTGGAACTTATTCCAAGGGACACACCATGGCGAAGAAAATCCTATAGGCAGGATATTATTGGTCCACAATGGAAGCCGATTGTTATCAGCATTCTCGAACCTGTCATAAGTGCCAAATCTACGATGATAAGGTGCACGTACCTCCAGTTCCTCTGAATGTCTTGACAGCACCTTGGCCTTTTGCAATGTGGGGCATCGATATGATTGGTGAGATCAGACCTACTGCGTCCAACGGGCATCGTTTCATCCTGGTAGCTATTGATTATTTCACGAAGTGGGTTGAGGCAGCTTCCTTTGCTACAGTAACCAAGAATGTCGTGGCACGGTTCATCCGACACAATTTGATATGTCGATATGGTGTACCGGAGAGGATCATTACAGACAATGGTACAAATCTCAACAATACAATAATCACCGAGCTCTTTAAGCAGTTTAAGATACAACATCACAACTCTTCTCCCTACCGGTTGAAGATGAACATGGTTGTTGAAGCGGCTAATAAGAACATCAAGAAGATTGTGCAGAAGATGACGGTGACATAAAAAGACTGGCACGAGATGTTGCCATTTGCTCTCCATGGGTACCGTACCTCGGCACAGACGTCAACAGGGGCAACACCCTACTCTTTGGTGTATGGTATGGAAGCGGTCTTGCCCATTGAAGTCCAGATACCCTCTCTTTGGATTATGAAGGATGCAGGTTTGATCAAGGACAACTGGATCCAGACCCGGCTTGATCAGCTGAACTTAATCGATGAGAAGAGACTTACTGCTATTTGTCATGGTCAGACGTATCAAAAGCGAATGATCAAGGCATTTAACAAGAAAGTCAGATGACAAGAGTATCAAGTTGGGGATCTGGTAGTCAAACGCATCATACTACCTCAAGGTGATCCCAGGGGCAAATGGACCCCTATGTACGAAGGGCCTTTTGTGGTTAAGAACATTTTCTCGGGAGGAGCATTGATTCTAACCACCATGGATGGTGACGACCTTCCTCACCCCGTCAATGAAGACATAGTGAAAAAATACTACGCATAATCAAAGACCCGCTAGGTCGACTGGCCTAGGAAAAAATAAGGGCTTCCCGGCAAACCAAAAGGGTTCGGGTAAAAATAAAGGATGAAAATGAAAAAAAACTGTACATCCGGCAAGTCGAAAACCTGAAAAGGCGGCTTGGAAAAAAAGGGTATCCCGGTGGACTGAAAACCCGAAAGGGCGGTCCAGGAAAAAATTAAGGATCAAAGCGTAACAGTATGTCTCATTGGATCACCTTGCAACCAGACTTCGGTATCGACTACCAGGCTCGGACGGCACTAATCAATCTGATCTACCTTCAACCAAGTAGCAAAGTGATGAGACGCTCAAAGACATTGGAGCAATAGCAGAGTTGGAACTCAGTGGGATTGTTCACATGACTGTTTTTCTTTATTTTTCACAAATTGTATAAACTCTATCATTTCGGCGGCGTACTCTTTCTAGGACGTCAGCCTCTTGTACAAAACGCCTATTTACAGGCCAAACTTCAAAGTCAATACAATTCATTTTCACAGAGAAATTTCAAATTGTTTTCCTTTTTCTATTGTTTTGCAAGAACGTCCAATGTTCATTTTTGATATATGCATTTGACAATAATTGCTGCTCATAAATATTTACATGCGAAACAAAAGACGATTACTCGTAATTCCAAAAAAAAGGGGCAAAAAAGAAATGTCCAGACCTTACAGTTTCTCTATTCACCATGTAAAGGAATAAACCTAGCTGAAGAATATGACTAAGGTACATTCACTCCCCGCAGAGTAAGAAAAGGGCAGTGGTGTTAATTCTCCCCAGCCGAGGCTCGCAACCGCGAATGAGTCGATAAGAGTCTCCCCAAGCAGAGTTTATCCATCACCAGCACTGGAAGATTATCCCCAGTAGAGTCTGGAAGGTTATCCCCAGTGAAATCTCCACTAAAAGATTATCCCCAGCGGAGTTCATTCCTTTCACAAACAAGAAATTCATTCCCAACAGAGTTTATCATCGCCAGCAACGGTAATTCATCCATAGCCGAGGGTATTTCTCCAAGATCAGCAAATCCTCAGTAGAGCATTTCTTCCCCACAGAATCATTCCCTCATCAATGTATTCTCCAACAAGATTATTCTCCCAATCACCTTCGGTTGTTATCCACAGCGAGCGAAACTCTTTATATTCTCCAGCAACAATCCGGGGTTTATTTTCCCTCAGCTAGAGAACATCATAAAAACATTACACATCCATACATCATGACATGCATACGCATCATACAGCACAATCTCATTTATTTTGAGAACATAATTTCCTGATACATATCATGCATTACGTAGAGCTAACCTTTACCTTTCAGGAAAGATACAATCAAATTCTCACAAAGTTCAAGCTATGAAGCCCGGGTACGACCGGATAATATCTTGATTTCTATAGCATATTGTGAAGCCCGGATTACGACCGAATAACAGTATCAGACTGCCGCGAAGCCTGGATTACGACCAGATAGAAGTATCTCTTAAAAGCAAGCTATGAAGCCCGGATTCGACCGGATAATAGTTTAATCCCCAGTAAGCCGTGAAGCCCAAATTACGATCGGATAACAGCTCAACAAGTTATTGTAAAGCCTGGATTACGACCAAATAGCAATACAAGACCATGAAGCCTGGATTACGACCAGATAATGGTAGAAGACATTGTGAAGCCTGGATTATGACCAGATAGCAACCAAGAATACTACGAAGCCTGGATTACGACCAGATAGTGGTATATCTTTAAACACAAGTTATGAAGCCCGTATTCAACCGGATAGTATCTTGATTCCTCCGAACACCATGAAGCCTAGATTTCGACGAGATAATGGTATGAGACGTCGCGAAGCCTGGATTACAAACAGATAGCGGTAAAGAACACTGAAGCCTGGATTACGACCAGATAATAGTGAGGGACACTATGAAGCTTAGATTTCAACCAAATAGAAGTTTACCTGGCCAGTTACTATGAAGCCCGGATCTGAATGAATATTAGTAGGCCTAACAGTCAAAGGGAAGCCCGGATGAGACCGGATAACCACTTGATTTCTTCAGAAGCTTGGATTTCGACCAGATAAGAAGTAAGGTATTGTGAAGCATGGATTGCGACCAGATAGCAGTACAGAACACCATGAAGCCTGGATTCGACCAGATAATGGTATAACACATCGTGAAACCTAGATTACGACCAGATAACGATACAAGACATTGCGAAGCTTGGATTTCGACCAAATAGCAGTTTACATGGACAATTACTAAGAAGCCCGTAGTCGACCGGATATTAGTGTGCCCTAAATTCAAGTTAAAGCCCGGATGCGACCGGATAACAAATGAATTCATTCTGAAGCCTGGATTATGACCAGATAAGAATTGAGAAATTTCAAAGCCTAGATTACGACCGGATAGCAAGTTTGATCTCATCTCCCCAGTAAGTCACTATAAATCCTGGATTACGACCAGATAGCAGTCGGCCCTATCACTATGAAGCCTGGATCACGGCCATATAATAGTTCATTCTCACTTCTTCAACGAAGAGACGATTCCTCAGTAGAATAACGGACGACCGAAGCTCCTAAAATTCGAACAGAGATGATTCACCAGTAGAATAACGGACGATCGAAGCTCCTAAAATTCTATTTCTCTCAACAAAGAACAACATTCCCCAGCGGAATCTTCCTCAACAACAGGTATACAAGCTCTCGCTAAGGAATCTCTTATGCGATTGACACTCCTTCGGATGGCATCTTTAAGCCCATCTCCCGTCATCAATATCCAAATGGCATCTATAAGCCCATTCCCGACATCACAAGACAAATAATACTTCATGCGAGTGCAAATTTCTGGGCACTCTAGTGTTCAATCATCTTCAACCCTCAGATCACGAAAGGCACACAAGCCAATCTACATCCTCGGGTTTAAGAAGATTGAACAGGGGCAGTTGTTGTACCCCAAAATTTTCTCTCCCATATTTATCAAAACATTTCAAGAAAGACACTCAAGTTACTCAAGGTAGTCCAAGGGTTGACCAGACAAGCTCCCTCCTAAGGCAGTCTACCTCAAATTAGGGTTTCATGTTGCATCAAGATACTTGAGTCCAATGGATCCCAAATTCTCAACATTGTCCTAATATGTTCTCAAGATCATCCATGTCAAGTTTCAAGCCTTGCATAGGAAATTTGCTCAATCAATTGCTCAAAGGTCTGAAAATCGACTGTGCTAGGGCAAAAGTCAATTGTGGCCCACATACAGTCAGGCTTCAAGATTTTTGGTCAACATCCTCATTTTAAAGTATCATTCATCATTTTATCAATGGTTTATCATGACTCATCAAGGATTGCTTATAATTCATCAAGAACCAAAAGTTGCTAAATTAGGGTTTTGTAGGAAAAGTCAACTCAACTTTGACCGAGCATAACTTTCTCATACTTTATGAGAAATGACCCATCCAAAGCTCATTTTTAAGAGGGTTCAATTATATACAATCCATATACATATCCCAAGTTCAAAATATTCACTCACAAGAAGTTATGAATTTGGACATTATAGGTCATTTTGAAAAGTCAACAAAAACACATTTTTTGTCAAAGCTTCATACATGAGCATGGAATATAAAATTGAGATGAGATAAAAAGGGTTACTTAGAGGACATCTCAGTCTTTCTAAAAAGTCCAAGAACACCTTTAAAGATTAAAAATTGAGGAAGTTATGCATTGGTGAAGTTGACCCTTTTTGCAAAATGGTCAAAAGTCAACTATGCCTAAAACTTCAATTTTTGCCAAATGGGCCCAATATTTTGCATTTGTTTTGAGTTGGAAACATGGTCCACGAGCCCTAGCCTTTGCCACTTGTCATTATCTTGTTTTTATTATTTATTTTGATTTTTATTTGAATTAAATCAATTTAAATCAAAACAAATCATAGAAAATCCAAAATATTAAAAACTCAAGATTTTTTACATGATTCATGTCTTAATATCCAGCTAGCATGAGATCAAATTCGTGTAAAGGCATGGTGTGGACAAAAAGATTGAATTAGGCTATTTTTGGAATGATATTCAAAGTGTATCAAATCAAAATCAAATTCAAGAATGGAGGAAGATTGTGATCATATTGGCAACCCTAATCTATTCCTCAATACATAAAGAACGTGTGCAGACCCAAAGAGAGGCTAGAGAGCAGCGTATGAACCAGAACCAAATTTGAAAAAATACCAAAAAATTGCAAACACGAATTGATACTTCCAGGCATCCTAAAGGCCTTCTAGCTGTCCCAATCGCTTCCTGGGAGTGTAAGCAAGCGAAAGCAATCAAGAACAAGCATTCCCAAGCCCTGAAACTCGCTGTAAGGCATTCACGATATTGCACTTTTCTTGAATTCGATTTACATAATTCTTGCATATTCATCAAATTCTAATTGTATATTATTGTTCACCATCATATTTGCAAGCTTTCTGTAATATTCAATTTTGTTTTCATGGCCTATATTGGATTTCACCATTATTAGGGTTTCTTGCTTCGATTTGGGATCTTCGTTTACAGGCAAAATTGGGCCATGAAAGGGCCACCATTTTACTCAGAAGGTCCAGACGAATTGATTGGTGTCCCTAGTTTTTATTTATCTTGCTCATGGTTGATTTTAAGAATTTGCAGATTTATTGTGACGGACAAACGTCCGTAGGTAAAAGTCTGGGACTTTTACCAACAGAACAAGGTTAAAGTGACTAGCTGGCAAGCAACCATTGGTCCATTCAAACTTCTGACGCGCGTTTTTTTATTATTCTCCACTAATTCTTGTTTTTGTATATTATTATTATTGTTTATTTTATGTACAAATCATAAGCGTAGCTCAGCTGGTTGCCAAGCGTTGGAAAGTCCCAGGGGGTCTGGGTTCGAATCCCAGGTCCCCCAATTTCATCACATTATTTTCCTTTTCAGGATCCATCTAATACCAAAGACCAAGGTCCATCATGGGACCTCATCATCCATCCTGCCAAGTGGTCAAATGGCCAGATCCAAAGGCCATCAATGAGGAGTACAATAGACCATGGTCAATGCATCATAGGGAATCTGGCAGGTCAACGTGGGGCTTCTCTTTTGGACCCAGAAATATGATTCTTGACCCCCTCAAACTACTAATTGCAGGCCCAAGTTTCTTATTCCTTTTCTTTTTATATTTTATTTCATTTAATTTATTTATTTGTTTTACTAACCAAATTAAATAATTATTATTTATCAAAAAATCACAAAAAATAATATTTTTCACCAAATTAGGTTTAGATTTTATTTTTTTATCAAAAATTAAATTAATTTAATTAGGTTGTTAACTTTAGATAACTTTAATTCTTTTTTGTAAATAAATTTAAAAATAATTAGAACAATTAGGGTTTTATTTCTAACTTAATTATATTTTCTTTTTCTTAAATTAACCAAAAAACACAAAAATAGGTCATTTAGTTATTTTCATTAATTAATTTAATTAGCTAATTAATTGTATGTTTAATTTTAAAACCTAATTCCTTTTCTTAAAAATATTAAAAACAACAAAAACATTTTTTTTCTTTTAATTAGGTTAAAAAAGGGTCAAAACCCTAATTTTTTCTTATCGTTCTAAATTTCCTCGCGCGCTTTATTATTATTTTTACCATATTGATGTAACTGCCCACAAGTTGTAATAGTTTAATTTGGTCTTTTACTTTTCATTTATCGCTTTATTTTTTAATGGTTTGTTTTTGGCTATGTAAATACTCGAAGCCTTGTAATAGCTTAGTTTAATTTCCGCACTTTAAATTCCGAAAAATATTAAACTGTTATATGTATGATTAGGATGCATGATAAGAATGTATGAAAAAATTAAAACAAATAGATAACCCTAAAATGTGCAAAGATAATAAATCTGAAATTGAATCACTCGCACACACGCACTCCTAGGGTACACTCCCACTTGGTTGCCTTCGGTAAACGATCATTGAGTATAGGATGTTTTAGTGGTCGTCCTTTTATCCCAAAGATCAAAGTTGCCTCAGAATGGTTGCCTCGAATATTGTTGTCTCGGATAATTGATCTAAGACATTAGGGTTATTACTAAGACGTCCTAACATTGCTTTAGTGACCGTACGTCCCTTTCGAATTGACCCTCAAAACTCCAACGATGGTGCTACCTACTTACTAATAGTGGAATAGTATTGTCTAAAGGAAACAAACATAGAATAATTCTTTTTCGAGTAGGTAGATTAGCTCTTAAGTACTTGCTCAATCTAAACAAACTTTTTTCACACTTACACTCCTTTACAAACAAAGTTTTCAAAAACACTTCATTACACTCTTGAAGACAGAAGCAAGAGTTAAATCGAAGTCAAAACAAAATCTTTTCAAATCACACAAACACAAAGAAGAAATTTTGATAATGATGAGCAAGTACCTAAGAGCCCGTAGATAACTACAGATAGAAAGGGTGCTAATACCTTACCTTTCTATAATCTACCCCCCGTACTCAAAATCTCGAAAAAGGAATTTTACTGTGCTTTTTTCCTTTCCAGTTGGATAAAATAAAAGTCGGTGGAGACTCTTGCTTACCGCGACATTTTACGAACACAGACACAAAATGCAAACCAGTATTCCTAAAAAACAGTCCCGGTTCTGGCCACCGTATGACACATATGTCAAGAATAAATCATTGGATGTTTTTGAAAAACAAAATAGAAAAAGAAAAACAAATGGTTTTGTTGACTTGTATTAATTTCTGAAGTTGGCCTATAACAAGCGTTTTTGTACAAGGAATTTGACGCTCTAGTAAGAGAACGCCGCCGTGAAAATGAAAGTTATACAATATTGTGTACAAATAGAAGAAAACAGCTATGTGTAATAATCCAATTTAGTTTCAATTCTGCTATTGACGCTATGTCTTCGAGCGTCTCATCACTTTGCTGCTTATCCGAAGCTGACTAGATCGATTGCTGTCGTTTGAACTTGATAGTTGATACTGAAGTCTGGTCGCAAGGTGATCCAATGGGACATGGTGATACTTTTTAAATCCCTAACTTTTTCCTGGACCTCCCTTTCGGGTTTTCAGTCCACCGGGATACCTTTTTTTTCCCAAGCCGCCTTTTCAGGTTTTCAACTTGCCAGGTGTACAAATTTTTTTGTTTTCAGCCCTAATTTTTTCCCAAACCCTTTTGGTTCGCCAGGAAGCCCTTATTTTTTCCTAGGTCAGTCAACCTAGCGGGTCTTTAATCATGCATAGTATCTTTTCACTATGGCTGCATTGACAGGGTGAGGAAGGTCGTCACCGTCCATGGTGGTCAGAATCATGGCTCCACCAGAAAATATACTTTGGACCACAAATGGCCCTTCGTACGTGGGAGTCCATTTTCCCCTGGGATCACCTTGCGGAAGTATGATGCGCTTGATCACTAGATCCCAGACTTGATATACTTGGCGTCTGACCTTTTTGTTGAAAGCCTTGATGATCCGTTTTTGATACATTTGACCATGATAGATAGCAGTAAGTCTCTTCTCATCGATCAGATTCAATTGATCATGTCGAGTCTAGATCCAATCATCTTCGTTTAAACTCGTATCCTTCATAATCCTCAGAGAAGGGATCTGGACCTCAATAGATAGGATAACCTCCATACCATATACTAGAGCATAAGGTGTTGCCCCTGTTGACATACGTGATGAGGTACGATAACCGTGAAGAGAAAATGGTGACATCTCATGCCAGTCTTTGTATGTCACTGTCATCTTCTGTATAATCTTCTTGATATTCTTATTAGAAGCTTCGACATCACCATTCATCTTCAGTCGGTAGGGAGAAGAGTTATGATACTGTATCTTGAATTACGAATAGAGTTCGGTGATCATTGTGTTATTGAGATTTGTACCATTGTCTGTGGTGATTATTTTGTAGACACCATAATGACAAACCAGGTTAGGCTTGATAAACTGAGCCACAAAATTCTTGGTAACGGTAGCAAAGGAGGCAGCCTCAACCCACTTCATGAAGTAATCAATGGCCACCAGGATAAAGCGATGTCCATTGGAAGCGGTAGGCCTGATCTCTCTGATCATGTCAATTCCCCACATTACAAAGGGCCAAGGAGCCGTCAAGACATTCAAGGGAACCAGAGGTACATGTAATTTATCAGCATAGATTTGGCATTTGTGACAAGTTCGGGAGAGCTGGTAGAAGTCTACTTCCATAGTGGACCAATAGTATCATGCCCGTAGGATCTTTTTAGCCATGGTATGTCAACTTGAATGGGTTACGAATGTACCTTCGTGTAGATCTGTCATAATCCTCTCCGTTTCACTCTTGTCTACACAACGTAGTAAGGTAGAGTCGTGGTTGCGCTTGTAGAGGATTCCATTACTGAGGAAGAATTTTACGGTGAACCTTCTTAAAAACTTTTTGTCATTGACAGATTCCCCTTTGGAATACTCTTGAG
This sequence comes from Vicia faba, assembly GCA_948472305.1. Classification (NCBI taxonomy): domain Eukaryota; kingdom Viridiplantae; phylum Streptophyta; class Magnoliopsida; order Fabales; family Fabaceae; genus Vicia; species Vicia faba. The sequence continues at coordinate 922,574,606 of OX451740.1, read as the reverse complement.
CCTCTAGATATCTCTTTACTTCATATAACTAAGGTTTTCCAGCTACTCCTTCAATATCGATCTCGTAGAAATATTCTGGTTCATCCAACCTTTCAGTAGTGATCTGATAGGCCTCGTTATCTTACCTGACCTTGAACATAGAAGACATGGTAGCTAGCGCGTCCGCTAATTGATTCTCTTCTCGTGGAAAGTGTTCAAAGGTTACCTCCTCAAAGTGTGGAAGCAATGTTAGCACATGCTCTTTGTACGGGACGAGATTTGGGTGCTTCGTATCCCACTCTCCTTTCATCTGACTTATCACCAAGGCCGAATCCCTGAAAAAGTTTAAGAACTTGATCCTCAGGTCGATAGCAGCCTTGAGACCCATGATGTATGCTTCATACTCCGCCATGTTTTTGGTACAGTTGAAGCATAGTCGGGCAGAGAAAGGAGTATGACAGCCCTCGGGGGATATTATTACAGCACCAATGCCATTACCGAGTGCGTTTGAGGCTCCATCAAAAATAATGGTCCATCAGGATCCTTCTTCAGGTCCTTCATTCGGTCCAGGTTCTTCATAGTCAATCACTAGCATAATATTCTCGTCCGGGAACTCAAAATTCATGGACTGGTAGTCATCCATGGCCTGATGAGCCAAATGATCAGCTAATACGCTTCCATTGATTGCTTTTTGGGTCGTGTATTGGATATCGTCTTCGGTCAAGATCATTTGCCATCTTGCTATTCTTCCGAAGAGAGCAGGCTTCTCGAAGATGTACTTGATTGGATCCATCTTAGATATCAACAAAGTAGTGTGGGTCAACATATACTACCTTAGTCGGCAACAGCCCATGCCAAAGCGCAACAAGTTTTCTCGAGCAGTTAGTATCGTGTTTCACAGTCGGTAAACTTTTTGCTAAGGTAGTATATTGTGTGCTTTTTTAGACCAGACTCATCATGCTTCCCCAGCACACACCCCATTGAATTGTTTAACACTGTTAAGTACATTATCAAAGGTTTTCCTTCCACTTTACCACTTGATCTTTCTTCAAGAGTTTGAAGATCGGATCACAAATAGCAGTCAGATGTGAAATGAACCTGGAGATATAATTTAGGCGTCCTAAGAAACCTCTAACTTCCTTCTCAGTACGGGGAGCTGACATCTCTTATATGGCATTCACCTTTGCAGGGTCTACCTGAATACCTTTGTCACTGACGATAAACCCCATAAGTTTACTAGACCTTACCCCGAAGGTGCACTTATTCGGATTTAACCTCAACTTGTATGTCTTCAACCTGTCAAACAGCTTTTGTAGATGATCGGGGTGTTCTTCCTCGATTTGAGACATGACTATCATGTCATCAACATAAACCTCTATCTCATGGTGAATCATATCATGGAACAAAGCTACCATGGCTCACTGATAAGTTTGCCCATCATTCTTCAAACCAAAAGGCATCACCTTGTAACAGAAAGTTCCACACTTTGTGACGAAGGTTGTCTTCTCCATGTCTTCGGGTGCCATCTTAATCTGGTTGTAGCCGGAGAAACCATCCATGAAGGAAAATATTTTGTGTTGTGCGTTGTTGTTAATCATAACATCGATATGAGGAAGCGGGAAGTCATCCTTGGGGCTTGCCCTGTTCAGGTCTCTGTAGTCCACACACATCCGTACCTTACCATCTTTTTTAGGCACCGGCACGACGTTGGTAACCCATTGGGGATAAGAGATGAAAGCTAAGAACCCAGCGTTGAACTGCTTCATAACCTCTGCTTTGATCTTCTCTGACATTTCAGGGCGCATGCGACGGACCTTCTGTTTAACCGGAGGAAAATCTTCTTTAGTTGGTATTCGGTGGACCACAATATCTGTGTCTAGTCTCGACATGTCTTCATATGACCAGGCGAAGATCTCAACATAATCGTGCAACATCGGTACCAACCGTTATCTGACACCAAGATCCATATTTGCGCTAATCTTGACTTCTTTTCTGTCTACCTCTGTTCCCAAGTTTATTGTCTCAACTGGCTCTTCATGAGGTTGTATAGCCCTCTCTTCCTACTGTAACAGTCTAGAAAGTTCTTCAGGAACCTCACAATCTTCCTCACCTTCGTCCTCGTCTTGGTTTCATTGAATTTTCGAAGTTATAATTGGCAATAGCAGAACTGTTATCAATGGGATCCATAGTGGATATGGATATGCAGTTTAATATGTGAGTGTGTGTAAAAGCATGGCTGTATTGATAAAGTGAAAAGCAGAAAAGAAAACAGAGAGCGCAAAATTTGTATGCAAGAACGTCCAATGTTTTATTGATGACATATGATAATGACATATAATAACCCTCACAAATAAACCATTGTGCCTCGGGTAAGACACAAGGCCATAGAGATTATATTGTTTATTACAAATCCGAAAACAAGTAAGATAATTACTGCTGAACAAAAGTAATCGACACTAAATCTTTGGTCGTCCAGTTACTAGGTCCACCGCTGGTAGTAGGGTAGAACCAGCTGTCAATATCATAATCCTCATCATTGTCTCCTATAGCATTGACCCCACGATTAGTGATGCGTAGGGGAGGTCCTCCAGCCCGAGCACATCGAATAGCCCTTTGAGCTCCTGAAGTAAAGCCCAAACCAAAATTTTCAGTTTTGTAAGGAAAATCAGGGAGCTGTCCCCAAATGTTACACCCACCTTCTTCAACTATTTCTCTGGCGTCCTTGAGAGAAGCCATTTTCAAAGGAGGTCTGGTGATCTTCGACACACTGGGGAACCTCTTCAAAATTTTGACAATGGGTCTCTATGAACTCACCATCCATCTCCACATACTTGAAAGAGTTCAGATGGCTTACCATGTACTCCTCTTCATCATGCACGGTGACAATCTTTCCCTTCACTAGATACTTCAACATTTGGTGCAGCATAGAAGTAACAGCTCTCACTTCATGGATCCAAGGACGACCCGACAAACAAGAATAAGATGGCCTGATATCCATCACGTAGAAGGTGGATTCGAAGGTCTGGGAACCCACTTTGACAGGGATGTCCACCTCCCCGTGCACCATTATTTTTGAACCGTCGAAATCCCTCACCATAATGTTACTGGGCTATAAGGTCAATCCTTAACAATCTAGCCTATTAAGAGCCTTCTGCGACAGAACATTCAGTGATGATCCAGTGTCCACTAGCACATAGGCCATAGTAGTTCCCCTGCATTCGATCGAGACATGCAGAGCATCATTATGCTTTCTCCCCTTGGGTGTCAAATCAGCATCAGAAAAACCCAACCTATTATCAGCAGTCAAACTGGCCACACAGTCCTTGTATTGGTCAGTGGAGGTTTCTTGCGGCACATGCGCAGTCTTGAGAAATGTAATCAAATCCTTTGCATGGGCCTCGGAACACAATAGCATAGCCAGCATTGATATCTTCGAGGGAGTCTTCCCCAGCTGTTCGACCATATTATAGTCGCTCTTCTTGATTATCTTTAAAATCTCCTCCATTTCTTGTTTAGAGGATTCCAAAATAACTTCTCTAGGTGACTTCGTCCAGGCAGGCTCACCTACAGCTTATTTTCCCCGAGTCGTATATGACTCATCAACAAGGATAACAACTGGAGTAAGGATGGGAGTAATAGCAGAAGTACTAGCCGGAACAACAGATGGAATAACAACAGGCTTAACAACAGTGTTCGGGGAGATCTCGGGAGAGAAAACCCTTCCACTTCGAGTAATTTTGCTGGTTCTGACAATGTTACTGATGTCGGGATCAACCTCTTTATTTTTTTCATCTTTAATTGTTAACAAATCCTGCTTGACGCCATGGTAGTAAACGTAGGCACCACAATTCCAAGGAACAGCTTTGTCCGAGGAGTATGGTATAGGGCCAGGAAAAGTGATTATTAATGGAGTAATTCTTGGAGCAGGTGTAATCCTAATAGGTCTTTTGGAGGATACCTTGGAAGGATTGGCGAAAATGGTTATGATAGCAACATCTTCATGTAGAACTGTTGGAAACGAAGTCTTTTCGAACAAAATCTCTTTGTTATCCATCGGGCGTTGAAAACCTGCTCTCAGCAAATAACAACCGGAAGGCAGAGATAAACACATGTGGCAACCTTCACCACAGCCCGAAAATAAACCGGCTAGCAACAAATTCTTCTTGACTATCATGAGAGGAGTAGAAACTTCATCAACATAAGTAACAAATAGATCAGTATCAACAATATTAACACCACGGTTTTGCTTGGTCATGGGAGCAGTTATGACATTAGGAATCTCAGGAGCATCAAACTCAATCTCCTTTGCTTCGATCAGATCTTGTATCTTATTCTTTAGAGCCCAACAGTCGTTTGTATCGTGTCCTGGACTCTGAGAATGGTAAGCACACCGAGCTTCTGGATTGTAACGAGGAGATGTGGTGTTGGGGTTCTTGGGAGCCTCCTTTAAGGTTGGCAAGTTAGATTTTAACAGATGGGGTAAAACCTCAGACAACGTCATATTGATTCGGGTGAACTGCCTTTGAGGTCTTTCTACCCTTGGCTAATTGTTTCATTGTTGAGTAGCCACAAGCCTAGGTATCATCACAGCCCCTACCATTGGATGGTGCTCGGTTCTATTTTGACTTCTTGGATTGTAAATAGCATTGACCTCCTTCTTACCTATGAATGGCTTTTTCATTATACTTAAAGAGGTGTCTTTATGGATCTTGCCACTTCAGATCCCAGCTTCTACCCTTTCTCAAGTCAATATCAACTCAGTAAAACCAATTGAGGAGCTACCAATCAGGTGATCGAAGAATGGACTGATAGCATACCAAGAAACATGTCCACCAACTCCCTATCAAACAAAGAGGGTTGGACTCTCCCTGCCAAATCTCTCTACTTCTGAGCGTAGTCCTCAAAACCTTTGCTTGTACCCATAGACATACTCTGGAGTTGAGTACGGGTACGAGTAAGGTCAGCGTTATATTGATACTTGTTGTACCCCAAAATTTGCCCTCGCATTTTTCCTTAAGAAATCACAGCTTCAGGCGTTTCCTGATTTTTCAAACTGGCTCAAGAATCGGTCAAAACAGATTTTTCTCGTCAGCCAGACAAAATTAGGGTTTTTGAAGGGTCTGGAACAGTTCACACAGTCTGCTTAGGGTTTTGGTTGATTTTGGTTCAGCTTCGATCAGGCAAACGCTTCTTTGGCATTTGATCAGAATCAGGGTTTTGTACGCATATCTCTCAAGAAGAGTTGGTTCTATCAATGTTTGTTAAATTACTCTGAATTGAGAACTGAGGCTGCTGGTTGTTAATTTGCATTTGTTGGATTTAATCAGTGAAAAGAGGCAGATGGACGTTTTGTTTAATTAATTGTCGCTTGGTTTGAAACTATGCGTTGCTTTGAATAATTGGGGCATCAGGTTTCGCATAAGACCACAATGTTTACCAATTGATTATTTATTTTTAAGTTAAGATAATTGGAATTTATTTCCATTTTTATTTTAATTTAAGAATTATAACAATTAGATAAATATCTTGAAAAGAATAAAAAGAATTAATCAAATAAAAGGACTTTTTATTTATCTTTAGATTACTTGTATAATTGTTTTTATTTACAAAATGTTTACAATAATAATATTACAGTTATTTAAATTTAAATAAAACTATCCTAATATTTTTCTAAGTCTTCAATTCTTCATCTTCCATCCCTTGCTCCCTCTGCCTCATTGGATTCTATCTGCAAAGAATAAGAAAGAATAAAAAGTCAGAAGCAGATAAATATTTAAAGAGACAGACAGATAAAAAGTTCATCATTAAAAGCAAATGGCCGGGATCAGTTCGCCCTCTTTGCAAATCATGGGATTTCTCCCGGTTCACAAAGAGGGATGAAAATGTTTGCAAATTAAAAATGAATGCACAAAGTTAAAAATTACACATTTCAAATTGGTCAACCAACTTCATAGTTCAAAGTAAGACAGCATGTGCAAATACAAAGTCCAAGTTACAAACTAAATGGCCTAACCAAGTTCAAATTGCTAAACAAAGTCACAATTTCAAAACTAAGTCCAAAGTCAACTAGAGCTGCCAAAAGATATCTCAAGATATCAAAGTGCCATCAATGTTGTCAAGAAGCACAAAGTATGGAAAAGAGATATGCAAATATGCAGAGAAAGAGTAGATTGCAAGCAAATTTCAGTTTCATCATTTCCCAGGCCAGTTTACTTTTTCAGAATTAGTACATGTTAAGCAATATAATATGCTTAAGTACTGGAGAGAGAGAAAAAGAGAGAAAGAAATAAGGCTTACAGGCTTAGGCTTGAAAAACAAAAAAAAGATATAAAACAAAACTGCAATGAAACAGTAAAAAGAGGGGCAGAAGTATCAAAGGAAAAAATTACAAAACAACAAAAAACAGAACTCAGAGCAAGAAAAAAGCCTCCAACTCGTTTCAAACCCTGTAAGTATAACCAAGACAACACAAATAACCTGCCGAAGCCACAAGCCTCAATCAAAAACCAGCTGCAACAAAAACCTCCACCCTAAAACCTGTCAAGCCTCCAGTTCACAAAAAAAAACACAAAGCCTTGGCTCAAAACCTGTCAACCCCTGTCAATAACACAAAACTGCATTCCAGGCCACAAACCTAAAAACCTTTGCCAAGAAACATGAGGCCATAACCTGCAACAAGTCTAAAAAACATAAACCTGTCAAACTGATACGCCAAGGCCTCCCAAATCTGAACCCTCAAAAACCTGCATCAGCCCTCAAGCCTAACCAGAAAACCAGTAAGCCAAAAACCCTGTCAAGCTTTGTCAAGCATCAAACTACTGTCAAGCCTAAGCATTCAAGGCAACCACAAGCCCTCAGAAAATATTCATCATTGGGCTATCAAACATACCAACCAACATATCCAGGCCTCAAGGCATATCTGAGAAGGCACAGGGTGGAAGAGGAAAAAGCATACTCAGAAAAGCAACATAAACCCTCAGAACCTAGGGTTCATCATTGGGCTAACAAACCAAAATCATACAGCATCAAGCAAAGCAAGCTAGGCAACTCAAGCATTCAAAGGCAACCAAACACAAGGCAAGCGTTTCAGGGCATTTGAATCATACAAGCCAACAAGAAGAGGAGAAAGAAACATCAACAGATATACAGAAGAGGCAACACAAAGGGCCCTCAGAAAACCTTCATCACTGGGCACAAATCATCATCAAACATACAGATTCAAAGGCATCGAGCTAGGCAACAAAGGAAACAAAGAGAAATAGGATAAAGAAACATGTAGGGCAAGCAAGCAAGAAAAAGAAAGGAAGTTGTATTAGGATTTCAGCGTGTCATCATCAAACCTGAAGAGGCAAACATGAAGTACCAGATTCCAAACTAGCTCGAACGCCAGCATCACCGTCCATCGCCCTTGGCCGCCTACGCGCCTCCGATCCCATCTTCTCCTTCGTCTCCCAAAAGGTAACATAATTTTCCCTTTTCTTCACACCTCAAACAAAAGAAATGCATTTAATCAGAACAAATAAACAAAATCATGACATGCAAAACACAATACCCTAACGAGATTGAGACGAAATCTTACCTCAATGAACCATCGCTCGAGCGATTCATGGACGGAGAAAGAAAGGGATGATGGCGCAGTGGCTCTAGGCGGAGGGTCCCGGTTCAGTAATCTTTACGTTGAGGAAGATGAAGAGGAACGAATGAAGTGAAGAGAACGGCGCCGCTTCTGTAAAACCTAAGCTTTCCCTAATGAACACAAATTCAATTAACCCTAAAATGATTTATCTCAAACAAATGGGCCTCGCCCCATTCACTCAGCTTAATCCCAAACGAGTTTCCTTTAACACCCCCCTTGCTTCTTGTGTTGATCAGGTTTGGGCTTGATATCCTTTTGGCCCATCCAATTTTCTAACATTAACTCTTTTTTTTTCTTTTCTCTTTTACATATCTTTTCTTTTTTTAATTAACACACTAATTTATTTGCAATATATAGAATATTTACTAAAAAAAATGAATGATGAATGAACATAATAATTTTCTTAATCTTTTTAAAGAAAAAAAAAACATATTTCTTTTCTTGTTTTTTAAAACTCTTTTCATTCAAATATAAACCTTGTTTAAAATATCTATGAAAAATACATAAAGAAATAGATTTTTTCTAGGTTGATTATTTTTAGTTAAAATATTTTGTACATATTAAAGAAAAATATAAGATTACAAAAATTAAATAAAGAAAATATTTAATTCTTTTCAATACTTAATCTTCCTATTAATACATTAACATTTTACAACTTGTGAATAAATCTCATACGCAATATCCAGATACGTTGACATACATTCACAATACATACACTTACAACTTGTAAGTAATTCTCATTACACTTACACCATACACTAATACATTTATTTTGCTTTACACATATACAATTGCTTTTCTTATACGTTGCTATACGTTACATTGTTTACATTTGATCGCAATTCGATTTGGTTGTAATTATTTAAGTCTCATCCCCATTTGTGAGTTTGTACCCCCACTCCCGGATACTATTTGTAATAGCGTAGACTTTAAATTCCCGCAATTTACCGCTTTCGAATTATACCATGGTTAGACCTAGGATTTGCATGTACATAAAATCAAACGCTAGATAGCCTAATACAAGACAAATGCATGAAATCAATACACAATCACACTTGCACCCCTAGGGTAATCCCACATGTTGCCTTCCAAAATAGGCCATGCTTGCACGTCGAGTTTCTTTGGAAAAACAAATACAAATGATCATAAGTCCCTCGATGACGCTTTCGAAAGTCGCCTATCAAAATGATCAAGTCCCTTCAAGTAAATTGCCAAAGACACTTGGCACCATTGCATTCATGGTCCATACGATGACCCGCGCCTGTCCCGATCACATCCTAAACGCAAGATTGTCCACCAAATTCAATGGTGGAACAAAATTGTTAAAAAAAGGTTGAAAACATAGAGAAAACCTTTGAGTACAATAGGGGTAGACAAAACTCTTAGTTACTTGAGATCAACTTGCAAAAACACTTGCCTCCTTTTCAAAAACCACACTTCACAAACACTTTCAAAACAAACTCTCCAAAAACATTTTGAAACATCTTTTCGAAAAGATACACACCGTTGTATATACTCAAACACGATTCATTACAATGGTTGCCGAAACAAAGGTGTCTATTTCAAAGACATTTTCAAAACACACACATACACCACAATTTCAAGCAATCGAAAATCAAGGCAAGTGATCTAAAACCAAGTAACTAAGAGCCCATGGATAACCATGGATGAAAAGGGTGCTAATACCTTCCCTTTTCATAATCTACCCCCCGAACCCACGAAATATCTCAAAAGGTTTTTCCTGTGCTTTTTTAAAACCTTTCCTTTAGGATAAAATAAAAAGTCGGTGGCGACTCTTGCTAAACCGAACAAGTGCAAATACAAACGCAAAACTCAAGTCAGTTCTCCCACCGTATCACAGAACTGGCGACTCTGCTGGGGAGATAACTTAAAAGTGGGGTTACCTTAGGGTTTAGATCACCTTTTTTCTCAATTTCTTGCTTTGTTTGCTCTTATATTTGTGGGCTTTGCATCGGAGTTTCATAGATCCTAACCCGGATCTGGGGAATACCCTTTTAGGTAGCATAACCTGTGAGGGACCTGTCCGGGGTATACCGACATGGGTGAAGCAGTGGCTACGTTGGTGTGGTACCTTGGTCTGTACCGATATCCCTTGTGTTGAAACGAGGAAAATATGGGTCTTCCAAGGAGTCATTAAGCACCAACCGACCTTAGAACCCTAAATTGACCCAACTTGGCCATAGAACAGTAGCAGTATGCTACACTCATTGAGGCTAAACTCTCACGATGGTTCCGGCCGCAAGAAAAGATAGCGATGTTGGAGTTATGACCGATTGAGGGTAGTCACTGATATTGAGATCCTCTAGAACCCGGTTACTTTTGATAGGACAGGTCTTAACCAACGAAACTGAAAGAGGGTAGTACCTGAACCTCATGCAAGCCTAAACCTAAGGACTTGTTTGCTTTGTGTGGATATGATTACCTGTATATACACTCACTTGCTTTTGCATACATGTGCATAACATCATGACATCATACCATAGCATTCTCAATAACCATTTCAAGGATCTCGAGGGTTATTTTGATGCAGGGTTACGTTGAACCAGACGTCTACCAAGGGGCAAGAGGTTTCTCCTCTAACCAATGCCAATAAAAGTTCAAGTGCAACAAACTTGAATCAGGGGCTATGACCCACTTGACATGGTGAGCTTGATTCTCGTGGAAAGACATCCATCGATACAAAGTTCTCCAATCAAAGATCAAGTGCAACAAACTTGAATCAGGGGCTATGACCCACTTGACACGGTGAGCTCGATTCTCGTGGAAAGACATCCACCAGTGCACAGTTCTCCAATCAAAGTTCAAGTGCAACAACTTGAATCAGTGGCTGTGACCCACTCGACATGGTGAGCTTGATTCTCGTGGGAAGACATCCACCAATACCAAATTCTCCAATCCAAGATCGAAGTTCAACCTCTAACGTTCTCTTGTGTTTACCCCAAGAGATCCTTGAAAACATTGCATATATATCATACATATCATTGCATAACAGGTTTCTCCCATGCAGGTTTTCTTATCTTCTTACTGTTTATTTCAGTAAGATGGATATGGAACAAACGGTGAAAGATCTCCAAGCTCAAAATGCTCAATTCCAACAAATGCTGCTGGCTATGGGTAAAGGGCAAGAGGATCTGACAGCTCTTCTTCTCAAAGACAAGAAGAAGAAGTCTAAGAAGGCAGCCAACATCCTGAACTTGAGGAGAAGGCCTAAGACCCAAGACCTTGCAACTCCGTCCAACACAGGGGGTAGTCTTGAAGAAAACCACAATGTGGAGATTGATGAAGAGGAAGCTGACTACTCCGAAGAACAATATCCTCTCGTTGATAACAAGTATAAAGAGTTGGAGGATCGCCTCAATGCTATGGAGATCCAACAAATACCTGGCTTGGATCTAGGAGACATGGGTCTAGTTCCTGGATTGGTCATCCCTCCAAAGTTCAAAGTCCCTACCTTTGCTCTGTACGACGGAGTTTCTTGCCCTAAGATGCATCTAAAGTCTTATGTCCACAAGATTCAACCATAAACAGCTGATACAGGGCTTTGGATCCATTTCTTCCAAGAAAGTCTGGTAGGGGCTCAGCTTGAGTGGTTCTACCAATTGGAGAGTTCTCGCATCCACACCTGGAAGGACTTAGCTTTTGCTTTCTATGAGAAGTATCAGTACAATGCTGATCTTGCACCAACTCGTGTGCAATTGCAAAGCATGACCATGGGTTCCGACGAGAGCTTCAAGGGATATGCCTAAAAGTGGATAGATTTGGCTGGCAGGGCGAAACCCCATTTAACTGACAGAGAGCTGATTGACATCTTCATGGGGACTTTGACAGGGCCTTTCTTCAATCACCTAATTGGGAGCTCCTCAGCCGGGTTCATCGAGCTGATACTAACCGGCGAGAGGGTCGAAGCGGGCATCAAATGTGGAAAGATCCAAGGAATTACATCCTCGGATACTCAGATAATTCCCTACAACGGAAAGAAGGAGTCCAATGCCGCAAGCAGTCAAAAGGGTCGTCATGACCAACATGTAGGGGCAATCCTGATCTCCAACCTACACCTACTCAGCAAAGGCAGGGGCATCAGCGCAATGAAGTCGCACCTAAGAGGCAGTTCACCAACATCAACATGCCATTGGCTCAAGCACTGCAACACTTGTTGAAAAGGGATCTGATTACATTGAGGGCTCCTCTCCGGAACCCAAATACTTTTGCTCCTACCTATCATCCCAATGAAATGTGTGCATACCATTCTGACAGTTCGGGACACGACACCGACAATTGTTGGCCTCTGAAGAACAAGATCCAAGACATGATCGATGCCAAGGAGATTGAGTTTGGTCCTCCAGAGGCCCCAGCATGATCACTGCTCCCATGCCAGCTCATTGAGATTGTGTTTGTTTCATTTTGAACTTTCAAAGTTGTAATTTCTTTTGTTATTCAAACAATTTTCTTCTAATGTCAAACTCTGTTTCATTAATGCATTGCATATGTTTGTCTTGAATTCATCCATTTGTTTTCACTACTCTTATGCTTTTCTTTATGATATTTAACTCTTGATAAAAAGCTGCAAGCTTTTAGAGGGAGGATGACGAATCAATACCATAATCTCATACATTATGCTTTTGAACAGACCTTGCTGATGATGTACAGGCATTTCTTTCAATTCCCAAACACTGGAGTTATAAGGAAGATAATCCCTAGTCAACCCCTTCGAGCCAAAGAAGTAGGAGTTTTCTGTTCTAAACAATCAAAACCTTTGATATAAACCTGGGGCAGGGTAGTATCTCAGTTAGTTCAAAAGAAAATGCGCATTGAAGTCGCAAACTCTCAGTTCGTAACACAACAAACGACGTCAAAAAAGAAAAAGCATTCCCTTGGAATAAAAAGACAGTGATGGTTCCCTATCATATAGGCAGTCAATCTCTCAAAGGAGAAAAGCCCACCAAGCCAAAACCTGTAAAGGAGGCTTAAGAAAGCTAGGGCATCCCGCTGACTGCGATCTCAAAAACGGGAACAGTCAGGAAAAAGTTAGGGATAACAAATCAAAATCAAAATAGAGAGGTCATTACAAATCCTCAACAACATGAAAAATGTTGCAAAAGAAAAAGGAGATGATGACTGTCTCCCAAATTCAATTGGTGAACCATCACCCAAAAGGTCGTTCCAAACTCAAAACAGAGTGCGACGCGCAATTAACTGAGCTTAGGTGTGAAGAACATCACGAAGAGCGGGTGGGTACAAATATACTTTGAGCCTTTATCCTTTGTTTCTTAAACCGTGAACCAAGCCACATTACAACCCTTCAAAAGTCCTAATTGAAGCATGGGTTAGTTCGAAAGCATACTGTTTCAAAAGGTATCCTGACTCCTGTAAGGCTTTGCTCTAAATCTTGTGTTGACTTGTCTTATAAAAAGTTTTCTGCTAAAAAACGCATTTTGCAAAACTTCGAGACAAACATAAACTTTCCATTGCTTGAATATCACTGTCTGCATTTGACTATTTGTTTGACAGGGAAGAAATTCATACAGCGAATGTTCGGAGGAACGAAAACTCTCTCAGTGAACAAAGACACTTCAAAAGGATGACACTTCCAACGACAAATCTCCTATCAACAAGGGGCATGACATGGCACCATCCAGTTAACCTGGGGCAGTCCAGTCAAGGTTTCAACAGATCTTTCAAAGTTCAGTTAACCTGGGGCAGTCCAGTCAAGGTTTCAACAGATCTTTCAAAATTCAGTTAACCTGGGGGCAGTCCAGTCAAGATTTCAAGAAATCTCTCAATTCGCAGAGTAATCTGATTCAAGACTCATTCATCATCACTTAGGGCATTCGAATGCCAAAAAGTGTTCAACAATTCCTTCATCACCTGCTGGAAATTACAACCACCAACAGAATAACGGGCAATTAAAACTCCCAATTTCTGACCCTTAACAAAATCAAGATCTAGAAATAGTTCAAGATGTGACCCAGATTTGGCGACATTCTATAACTCATTCGGATTTGCTTCCAGATATAGTTCAAGATGTGACCCAGATTTGGCGACATTCTATAACTCATTCGGATTTGCTTCCAGATATAGTTCAAGATGTGACCCAGATTTGGCGACATTCTATAACTCATTCAGATTTGCTTCCAGATATAGTTCAAGATATGACCTAGATTTGGCGACATTCTATAACTCATTCAGATTTGCTTCCAAATATAGTTCAAGATGTGACCCAGATTTGGCGACATTCTATAACTCATTCAGATTTGCTTCCAGATATAGTTCAAGATGTGACCCAGATTTTGCGACATTCTATAACTCATTCAGATTTGCTTCCAGATATAGTTCAAGATGTGACCCAGATTTGGCGACATTCTATAACTCATTCAGATTTTCTTCCAGATATAGTTCAAGATGTGACCCAGATTTGGCGACATTCTATAACTCATTCAGATTTCATTCCAGATATAGTTCAAGATGTGACCTAGGATTTGGCGACATTCTATAACTTATTCAGATTTGCTTCTAGAGATAGTTCAAGATGTGACCCAGAGATGGCGACATTCAGTAACTTATTCCAGACCAACACCTGCAGCAATCAGAAGATTCTTGCAATCCCCAGTCAAAGACTTCCAGAATCTAATTCCCCTCAGAGTCAAGTTTCAAAATCCCCAGCGGAGCTAAAACTTCCAACTATCAATCCCCAGCGGAGCTAAAACTTCCAACTATCAATCCCCAAGCAGAGTGAAGACTCTCATTCTCAGTTCCTCACAGAATATTCGAATATTCTCCAGTGAAGATCTCCTCAAAACAGGAAGTCCCCAGTAGTTTGGCATACAACCCAAGCTTCTGATTCCCCAACAGTGGTCCCAGGACTTCTCATTTTCAATGATCAAAAGATTCTGGCCCTCCACAGCAGCAGCCAAGGATTTTCTCTCCCCGGCTGCAGTCAAGATTCTTTTATCTTCAGCCATCCCGGATTCGTCTATCCTCAGCAAGACAGCTCATCAGCTTACATGCGCATTCATCACATTCATATCATAAACATTGGTGTAACATACATTGCATCATGCATCATAACATTGCATACAACTAACTCTGTACCTTTTCAGGTAAGATCAGTCGACAGACAAAGATCATCATCTTCCGAGATTCTTTCTAGAAATAGTTCAGATGAGACCCGGACACGGCGACATTCTGATACTTATTCCAGATGCAGTTTTACACGGACTCATCATCAGGAAACCCTACACCAGTTCCTTCTCCACTTCAAGACTTCTGAAAACAGTTTACGGACGCTTCCCAACAACGAATGCTGCTCTATTGCTTATTCAACTCCAACTCCTGAAAACAGTTTACGGATTCTCCAAACACGGACGTTAATCTATTGCTTATTCAGATCACCAGTTCAGAGATGTTCCAAAGCATGGATGCCTTTCTGATACTCATCCACTCACCAGTGACATACAGTTCAACAATCACCTTCAGATGGCATCTATAAGCCCATCCTCCTATCAGCAGTCACCAAATGGCATCTTTAAGCCCATTCCCTCTACCATCACATTACCGAGTGCAAATTTTCTGGGCACTCTAGTGTCCAATCTCCTTTTACCATCGAGTCGCAAAAGGCAAACTTGCCAATCTAACTCTTCAGGTTCAAGAAGATTGAACAGGGGCAACTGTTGTACCCCAAAATTTGCCCTCGCATTTTTCCTCAAGAAATCACAGCTTCAGGCGTTTCCTGATTTTTCAAACTGGCTCAAGAATCGGTCAAAACAGATTTTTCTCGTCAGCCAGACAAAATTAGGGTTTTTGAAGGGTCTGGAACAGTTCACACAGTCTGCTTAGGGTTTTGGTTGATTTTGGTTCAGCTTCGATCAGGCAAACGCTTCTTTGGCATTTGATCAGAATCAGGGTTTTGTGCGCATATCTTTCAAGAAGTGTTGGTTCTATCAATGTTTGTTAAATTACTCTGAATTGAGAACTGAGGCTGCTGGTTGTTAATTTGCATTTGTTGGATTTAATCAGTGAAAAGAGGCAGATGGACGTTTTGTTTAATTAACTGTCGCTTGGTTTGAAACTATGCGTTACTTTGAATAATTGGGGCTTCAGGTTTGTCATAAGACCACAATGTTTACCAATTGATTATTTATTTTTAAGTTAAGATAATTGGAATTTATTTCCATTTTTATTTTAATTTAAGAATTATAACAATTAGATAAATATCTTGAAAAGAATAAAAAGAATTAATCAAATAAAAGGACTTTTTATTTATCTTTAGATTACTTGTGTAATTGTTTTTGTTTACAAAATGTTTACAATAATAATATTACAGTTATTTAAATTTAAATAAAACTATCCTAATATTTTTCTAAGTCTTCAATTCTTCATCTTCCATCCCTTGCTCCCTCTGCCTCATTGGATTCTATCTGCAAAGAATAAGAAAGAAGAAAAAGTCAGAAGCAGATAAATATTTAAAGAGACAGACAGATAAAAAGTTCATCATTAAAAGCAAATGGACGGGATCAGTTCGCCCTCTTTGCAAATCACGGGATTTCTCCCGGTTCACAAAGAGGGATGAAAATGTTTGCAAATTAAAAATGAATGCACAAAGTTAAAAATTGCACATTTCAAATTGGTCAACCAACTGCATAGTTCAAAGCAAGACAGCATGTGCAAATACAAAGTCCAAGTTACAAACTGAATGGCCTAAACCAAGTTCAAATTGCTAAACAAAGTCACAATTTCAAAACTAAGTCCAAAGTCAACTAGAGCTGCCAAAAGATATCTCAAGATATCAAAGTACCATCAATGCTGTCAAGAAGCACAAAGTATGGAAAAGAGATCTGCAAATATGCAGAGAAAGAGTAGATTGCAAGCAAATTTCAGTTTCATCATTTCCCAGGCAAGTTTACTTTTTCAGAATTAGTACATGTTAATCAATATAATATGCTTAAGTACTGGAGAGAGAGAAAAAGAGAGAAAGAAATAGGGCTTACAGGCTTAGGCTTGAAAAACAAAAAAAGATATAAAACAAAACTGCAATGAAACAGTAAAAAGAGGGGCAGAAGTATCAAAGGCAAAAATTACAAAACAACAAAAAACAGAACTCAGAGCAAGCAAAAATCCTCCAACTCGTTTCAAACCCTGTAAGTATAACCAAGACAACACAAATAACCTGCCGAAGCCACAAGCCACAATCAAAAACCAGCTGCAACAAAAACCTCCACCCTAAAACCTGTCAAGCCTCCAGTTCACAAAAAAAAACACAAAGCCTTGGCTCAAAACCTGTCAACCCCTGTCAATAACACAAAACTGCATTCCAGGCCACAAACCTAAAAACCTTTGCCAAGAAACATGAGGCCATAACCTGCAACAAGTCTAAAAAACATAAACCTGTCAAACTGATACGCCAAGGCCTCCCAAATCTGGACCCTCAAAAACCTGCATCAGCCCTCAAGCCTAACCAGAAAACCAGTAAGCCAAAAACCCTGTCAAGCTTTGTCAAGCATCAAACTACTGTCAAGCCTAAGCATTCAAGGCAACCACAAGCCCTCAGAAAATATTCATCATTGGGCTATCAAACATACCAACCAACATATCCAAGCATCAAGGCATATCAGAGAAGGCACAGGGTGGAAGAGGAAAAAGCATACTCAGAAAAGCAACATAAACCCTCAGAACCTAGGGTTCATCATTGGGCTAACAAACCAAAATCATACAGCATCAAACAAAGCAAGCTAGGCAACTCAAGCATTCAAAGGCAACCAAACACAAGGCAAGCGTTTCAGGGCATTTGAATCATACAAGCCAACAAGAAGAGGAGAAAGAAACATCAACAGATATACAGAAGAGGCAACACAAAGGGCCCTCAAAAAACCTTCATCACTGGGCACAAATCATCATCAAGCATACAGATTCAAAGGCATCGAGCTAGGCAACAAAGGCAAGCTAGGCAACAAAGGCAACAAAGAGAAAGAGGATAAAGAAACATGTAGGGCAATCAAGCAAGAAAAAGAAAGGAAGTTGTATTAGGTTTTCAGCGTGTCATCATCAAACCTGAAGAGGCAAACACGAAGTACCAGATTCCAAACTAGCTCGAACGCCAGCATCACCTTCCATCGCCCTTGGCCGCCTACGCGCCTCCGATCCCATCTTCTCCTCCGTCTCCCAAAAGGTAACATAATTTTCCCTTTTCTTCACACCTCAAACAAAAGAAATGCATTTAATCAGAACCAATAAACAAAATCATGACATGCAAAACACAATACCCTAACGAGATTGAGATGAAATCTTACCTCAATGAACCATCGCTCGAGCGATTCATGGACGGAGAAAGAAAGGGATAATGGCGCGGTGGCTCTAGGCGGAGGGTCCCGGTTCAGTAATCTTTACGTTGAGGAAGATGAAGAGGAACGAGTGAAGTGAAGAGAACGGCGCCGCTTCTGTAAAACCTAAGCTTTCCCTAATGAACACAAAATCAATTAACCCTAAAATGATTTGTCTCAAACAAATGGGCCTCGCCCCATTCACTCAGCTTAAGCCCAAACGAGTTTCCTTTAACACCCCCCTTGCTTCTTGTGTTGATCAGGTTTGGGCTTGATATCCTTTTGGCCCATCCAATTTTCTAACATTAACTCTTTTTTTTCTTTTCCGGCCGCAAGATGTGACCCAGATTTGACGACATTCTATAACTCATTCAGATTTGCTTCCAGATATAGTTCAAGATGTGACCCAGATTTGGCGACATTCTATAACTCATTCAGATTTGCTTCCAAATATAGTTCAAGATGTAACCCAGATTTGGTGACATTCTATAACTCATTCAGATTTGCTTCCAGATATAGTTCAAGATGTAACCCAGATTTGGCGACATTCTATAACTCATTCAGATTTGCTTCCAGATATAGTTCAAGATGTGACCCAGATTTGGCGACATTCTATAACTCATTCAGATTTTATTCCAGATATAGTTCAAGATGTGACCCAGATTTGGCGACATTCTATAACTCATTCAGATTTCATTCCAGATATAGTTCAAGATGTGACCTAGGATTTGGCGACATTCTATAACTTATTCAGATTTGCTTCTAGAGATAGTTCAAGATGTGACCCAGAGATGGCGACATTCAGTAACTTATTCCAGACCAACACCTGCAGCAATCAGAAGATTCTTGCAATCCCCAGTCAAAGACTTCCAGAATCTAATTCCCCTCAGAGTCAAGTTTCAAAATCCCCAGCGGAGCTAAAACTTCCAACTATCAATCCCCAACGGAGCTAAAACTTCCAACTATCAATCCCCAAGCAGAGTGAAGACTCTCATTCTCAGTTCCTCACAGAATATTCGAATATTCTCCAGTGAAGATCTCCTCAAAACAGGAAGTCCCCAGTAGTTTGGCATACAACCCAAGCTTCTGATTCCCCAACAGTGGTCCCAGGACTTCTCATTTTCAATGATCAAAAGATTCTGGCCCTCTACAGCAGCAGCCAAGGATTTTCTCTCCCCGGCAGCAGTCAAGATTCTTTTATCTTCAGCCATCCCGGATTCGTCTATCCTCAGCAAGACAGCTCATCAGCTTACATGCGCATTCATCACATTCATATCATAAACATTGGTGTAACATACATTGCATCATGCATCATGACATTGCATACAACTAACTCTGTACCTTTTCAGGTAAGATCAGTCGACAGACAAAGATCATCATCTTCCGAGATTCTCTCTAGAAATAGTTCAGATGTGACCCGGACACGGCGACATTCTGATACTTATTCCAGATTCATCCAGATGCAGTTTTACACGGACTCATCATCAGGAAACCCTACACCAGTTCCTTCTCCACTTCAAGACTTCTGAAAACAGTTTACGGACGCTTCCCAACAACGAATGCTGCTCTATTGCTTATTCAACTCCAACTCCTGAAAACAGTTTACGGATTCTCCAAACACGGACGTCAATCTATTGCTTATTCAGATCACCAGTTCAGAGATGTTCCAAAGCATGGATGCCTTTCTGATACTCATCCACTCACCAGTGACATACAGTTCAACAATCACCTTCATATGGCATCTATAAGCCCATCCTCCTATCAGCAGTCACCAAATGGCATCTTTAAGCCCATTCCCTCTACCATCACATTACCGAGTGCAAATTTTCTGGGCACTCTAGTGTCCAATCTCCTTTTACCATCGAGTCGCAAAAGGCAAACTTGCCAATCTAACTCTTCAGGTTCAAGAAGATTGAACAAGGGCAACTGTTGTACCCCAAAATTTGCCCTCGCATTTTTCCTCAAGAAATCACAGCTTCAGGCGTTTACTGATTTTTCAAACTGGCTCAAGAATCGGTCAAAATAGATTTTTCTCGTCAGCCAGACAAAATTAGGGTTTTTGAAGGGTCTGGAACAGTTCACACAGTCTGCTTAGGGTTTTGGTTGATTTTGGTTCAGCTTCGATCAGGCAAACGCTTCTTTGGCATTTGATCAGAATCAGGGTTTTGTGCGCATATCTCTCAAGAAGAGTTGGTTCTATCAATGTTTGTTAAATTACTCTGAATTGAGAACTGAGGCTGCTGGTTGTTAATTTGCATTTGTTGGATTTAATCAGTGAAAAGAGGCAGATGGACGTTTTGTTTAATTAACTGTCGCTTGGTTTGAAACTATGCGTTGCTTTGAATAATTGGGGCGTCAGGTTTGTCATAAGACCACAATGTTTACCAATTGATTATTTATTTTTAAGTTAAGATAATTGGAATTTATTTCCATTTTTATTTTAATTTAAGAATTATAACAATTAGATAAATATCTTGAAAAGAATAAAAAGAATTAATCAAATAAAAGGACTTTTTATTTATCTTTAGATTACTTGTATAATTGTTTTTGTTTACAAAATGTTTACAATAATAATATTACAGTTATTTAAATTTAAATAAAACTATCCTAATATTTTTCTAAGTCTTCAATTCTACATCTTCCATCCCTTGCTCCCTCTTCCTCATTGGATTCTATCTGCAAAGAATAATAAAGAATAAAAAGTCAGAAGCAGATAAATATTTAAAGAGACAGACAGATAAAAAGTTCATCATTAAAAGCAAATGGTCGGGATCAGTTCGCCCTCTTTGCAAATCACGGGATTTCTCCCGGTTCACATAGAGGGATGAAAATGTTTGGAAATTAAAAATGAATGCACAAAGTTAAAAATTGCACATTTCAAATTGGTCAACCAACTGCATAGTTCAAAGCAAGACAGCATGTGCAAATACAAAGTCCAAGTTACAAACTGAATGGCCTAAACCAAGTTCAAATTGCTAAACAAAGTCACAATTTCAAAACTAAGTCCAAAGTCAACTAGAGCTGCCAAAAGATATCTCAAGATATCAAAGTACCATCAATGCTGTCAAGAAGCACAAAGTATGGAAAAGAGATATGCAAATATGCAGAGAAAGAGTAGATTGCAAGCAAATTTCAGTTTCATCATTTCCCAGGCCAGTTTGCTTTTTCAGAATTAGTACATGTTAAGCAATATAATATGCTTAAGTACTGGAGAGAGAGAAAAAGAGAGAAAGAAATAGGGCTTACAGGCTTAGGCTTGAAAAACAAAAAAAGATATAAAACAAAACTGCAATGAAACAGTAAAAAGAGGGGCAGAAGTATCAAAGGCAAAAATTACAAAACAACAAAAAACAGAACTCAGAGCAAGCAAAAAGCCTCCAACTCGTTTCAAACCCTGTAAGTATAACCAAGACAACACAAATAACCTGCCGAAGCCACAAGCCTCGATCAAAAACCAGCTGCAACAAAAACCTCCACCCTAAAACCTGTCAAGCCTCCAGTTTACAAAAAAAAACACAAAGCCTTGGCTCAAAACCTATCAACCCCTGTCAATAACACAAAACTGCATTCTAGGCCACAAACCTAAAAACCTTTGCCAAGAAACATGAGGCCATAACCGGCAACAAGTCTAAAAAACATAAACCTGACAAACTGATACGCCAAGGCCTCCCAAATCTGAACCCTCAAAAACCTGCATCAGCCCTCAAGCCTAACCAGAAAACCAGTAAGCCAAAAACCCTGTCAAGCTTTGTCAAGCATCAAACTACTGTCAAGCCTAAGCATTCAAGGCAACCACAAGCCCTCAGAAAATATTCATCATTGGGCTATCAAATATACCAACCAACATATCCAGGCATCAAGGCATATCAGAGAAGGCACAGGGTGGAAGAGGAAAAAGCATACTCAGAAAAGCAACATAAACCCTCAGAACCTAGGGTTCATCATTGGGCTAACAAACCAAAATCATACAGCATCAAGCAAAGCAAACTAGGCAACTCAAGCATTCAAAGGCAACCAAACACAAGGCAAGCGTTTCAGGGCATTTCAATCATACAAGCCAACAAGAAGAGGAGAAAGAAACATCAACAGATATACAGAAGAGGCAACACAAAAGGCCCTCAGAAAACCTTCATCATTGGGCACAAATCATCATCAAGCATACAGATTCAAAGGCATCGAGCTAGGCAACAAAGGCAACAAAGAGAAAGAGGATAAAGAAACATGTAGGGCAAGCAAGCAAGAAAAAGAAAGGAAGTTGTATTAGGTTTTCAGCGTGTCATCATCAAACCTGAAGAGGCAAACACGAAGTACCAGATTCCAAACTAGCTCGAACGCCAGCATCACCTTCCATCGCCCTTGGCCGCCTACGCGCCTCCGATCCCATCTTCTCCTCCGTCTCCCAAAAGGTAACATAATTTTCCATTTTCTTCACACCTCAAACAAAAGAAATGCATTTAATCAGAACCAATAAACAAAATCATGACATGCAAAACACAATAACCTAACGAGATTGAGACGAAATCTTACCTCAATGAACCATCGCTCGAGCGATTCATGGACGGAGAAAGAAAGGGATGATGGCGCGGTGGCTCTAGGCGGAGGGTCCCGGTTCAGTAATCTTTACGTTGAGGAAGATGAAGAGGAACGAGTGAAGTGAAGAGAACGGCGCCGCTTCTGTAAAACCTAAGCTTTCCCTAATGAACACAAAATCAATTAACCCTAAAATGATTTGTCTCAAACAAATGGGCCTCGCCCCATTCACTCAGCTTAAGCCCAAACGAGTTTCCTTTAACACCCCCCTTGCTTCTTGTGTTGATCAGGTTTGGGCTTGATATCCTTTTGGCCCATCCAATTTTCTAACATTAACTCTTTTTTTTTCTTTTCTCTTTTACATATCTTTTCTTTTTTTAATTAACACACTAATTTATTTGCAATATATAGAATATTTACTAAAAAAATGAATGATGAATGAACATAATAATTTTATTAATCTTTTTAAAGAAAAAAAAAACATATTTCTTTTCTTGTTTTTTAAAACTCTTTTCATTCAAATATAAACCTTGTTTAAAATATCTAGAAAAATACATAAAGAAATAGATTTTTTCTAGGTTGATTATTTTTAGTTAAAATATTTTGTACATATTAAAGAAAAATATAAGATTACAAAAATTAAATAAAGAAAATATTTAATTCTTTTCAATACTTAATCTTCCTATTAATACATTAACATTTTACAACTTGTGAATAAATCTCATACGCAATATCCAGATACGTTGACATACATTCACAATACATACACTTACAACTTGTAAGTAATTCTCATTACACTTACACCATACACTAATACATTTATTTTGCTTTACACATATACAATTGCTTTTCTTATACGTTGCTATACGTTACATTGTTTACATTTGATTGCAATTCGATTTGGTTGTAATTATTTAAGTCTCATCCCCATTTGTGAGTTTGTACCCCCACTCCCGGATACTATTTGTAATAGCGTAGACTTTAAATTCCCGCAATTTACCGCTTTCGAATTATACCATGGTTAGACCTAGGGTTTGCATGTACATAAAATCAAACGCTAGATAACCTAATACAAGACAAATGCATGAAATCAATACACAATCACACCTGCACCCCTAGGGTAATCCCAAATGTTGCCTTCCAAAATGGGCCATGCTTGCACGTCGAGTTTCTTTGGCAAAATAAATTCAAATGATCATAAGTCCCTCGATGACGCTTTCGAAAGTCGCCTATCAAAATGATCAAGTCCCTTCAAGCAAATTGCCAAAGACACTTGGCACCATTGAATTCATGGTCCATACGATAACCCGCGCCTGTCCCGATCACATCCTAAACGCAAGATTGTCCACCAAATTCAATGGTGGAACAAAATTGTTAAAAAAAGGGTTGAAAACATAGAGAAAACCTTTGAGTACAATAGGGGTAGACAAAACTCTTAGTTACTTGAGATCAACTTGCAAAAACACTTGCCTCCTTTTCAAAAACCACACTTCACAAACACTTTCAAAACAAACTCTCCAAAAACATTTTGAAACATCTTTTCGAAAAGATACACATCGTTGTATATACTCAAACACGAGTCATTACAATGGTTGCCGAAAAAAAGGCGTCTATTTCAAAGACATTTTCAAAAAACACACATACACCACAATTTCAAGCAATCGAAAATCAAGGCAAGTGATCTAAAACCAAGTAACTAAGAGCCCATGGATAACCATGGATGAAAAGGGTGCTAATACCTTCCCTTTTCATAATCTACCCCCGAACCCACGAAACATCTCAAAAGGTTTTTCCTGTGCTTTTTTAAAACCTTTCCTTTAGGATAAAATAAAAAGTCGGTGGCGACTCTTGCTAAACCGAACAAGTGCGAATACAAACGCAAAACTCAAGTCAGTTCTCCCACCGTATCACAGAACTGGCGACTCTGCTGGGGAGATAACTTAAAAGTGGGGTTACCTTAGGGTTTAGATCACCTTTTTTCTCAATTTCTTGCTTTGTTTGCTCTTATATTTGTGGGCTTTGCATCGGAGTTTCATAGATCCTAACCCGGATCTGGGGAATACCCTTTTAGGTAGCATAACCTGTGAGGGACCTGTCCGGGGTATACCGACATGGGTGAAGCAGTGGCTACGTTGGTGTGGCACCTTGGTCTGTACCGATATCCCTTGTGTTGAAACGAGGAGAATATGGGTCTTCCAAGGAGTCATTAAGCACCAACCGACCTTAGAACCCTAAATTGACCCAACTTGGCCATAGAACAGTAGCAGTATGCTACACTCATTGAGGCTAAACTCTCGCGATGGTTCCGGCCGCAAGAAAAGATAGCGATGTTGGAGTTATGACCGATTGAGGGTAGTCACTGATATTGAGATCCTCTAGAACCCGGTTACTTTTGATAGGACAGGTCTTAACCAACGAAACTGAAAGAGGGTAGTACCTGAACCTCATGCAAGCCTGAACCTAAGGACTTGTTTGCTTTGTGTGGATATGTTACCTGTATATACACTCACTTGCTTTTGCATGCATGTGCATAACATCATCACATCATACCATAGCATTCTCAATAACCATTTCAAGGATCTCGAGGGTTCTTTTGATGCAGGGTTACGTTGAACCAGACGTCTACCAAGGGGCAAGAGGTTTCTCCTCTAACCAATGCCAATCAAAGTTCAAGTGCAACAAACTTGAATCAGGGGCTATGACCCACTTGACATGGTGAGCTTGATTCTCGTGGAAAGACATCCACCGATACAAAGTTCTCCAATCAAAGATCAAGTGCAACAAACTTGAATCAGGGGCTATGACCCACTTGACATGGTGAGCTCGATTCTCGTGGAAAGACATCCACCAGTGCACAGTTCTCCAATCAAAGTTCAAGTGCAACAACTTGAATCAGTGGCTGTGACCCACTCGACATGGTGAGCTTGATTCTCGTGGGAAGACATCCACCAATACCAAATTCTCCAATCCAAGATCGAAGTTCAACCTCTAACATTCTCTTGTGTTTACCCCAAGAGATCCTTGAAAACATTGCATATATATCATACATATCATTGCATAACAGGTTTCTCCCATGCAGGTTTTCTTATCTTCTTAATATTTATTTCAGTAAGATGGATATGGAACAAACGGTGAAAGATCTCCAAGCTCAAAATGCTCAATTCCAACAAATGCTGCTGGCTATGGGTAAAGGGCAAGAGGATCTGACAGCTCTTCTTCTCAAAGACAAGAAGAAGAAGTCCAAGAAGGCAGCCAACATCCTGAACTTGAGGAGAAGGCCTAAGACCCAAGACCTTGCAACTCCGTCCAACACAAGGGGTAGTCTTAAAGAAAACCACAATGTGGAGATTGATGAAGAGGAAGCTGACTACTCCGAAGAACAATATCCTCTCGTTGATGACAAGTATAAAGAGTTGGAGGATCGCCTCAATGCTATGGAGATCCAACAAATACCTGGCTTGGATCTAGGAGACATGGGTCTAGTTCCTGGATTGGTCATCCCTTCAAAGTTCAAAGTCCCTACCTTTGCTCTGTACGGCGGAGTTTCTTGCCCTAAGATGCATCTAAAGTCTTATGTCCGCAAGATTCAACCATACATAGCTGATACAGGGCTTTGGATCCATTTCTTCCAAGAAAGTCTGGTAGGGGCTCAGCTCGAGCGGTTCTACCAATTGGAGAGTTCTCGCATCCACACCTGGAAGGACTTAGCTTTTGCTTTCTATGAGCAGTATCAGTACAATGCTGATCTTGCACCAACTCGTGTGCTATTGCAGAGCATGACCATGGGTTCCGACGAGAGCTTCAAGGGATATGCCTAAAAGTGGAGAGATTTGGCTGGCAGGGTGCAACCCCCTTTAACTGACAGAGAGCTGATTGACATCTTCATGGGGACTTTGACAAGGCCTTTCTTCAATCACCTAATTGGGAGCTCCTCAGTCGGGTTCACCGAGCTGATACTAACCGGCGAGAGGGTCGAAGCGAGCATCAAATGTGGAAAGATCCAAGGAATTACATCCTCGGATACTCAGATAATTCCCTACAACGGAAAGAAGGAGTCCAATGCCGCAAGCAGTCAAAAGGGTCGTCATGACCAACATGTAGGGGCAATCCTGATCTCCAATCCTACACCTACTCAGCAAAGGCAGGGGCATCAGCGCAAGGAAGTCGCACCTAAGAGGCAGTTCACCAACATCAACATGCCACTGGCTCAAGCACTGCAAAACTTGTTGAAAAGGGATCTGATTACATTGAGGGCTCCTCTCCAGAACCCAAATACTTCTGCTCCTACCTATCATCCTAATGAAAGGTGTGCATACCATTCTGACAGTCTGGGACACGACACCGATAACTGTTGGCCTCTGAAGAATAAGATCCAAGACATGATCGATGCCAAGGAGATTGAGTTTGGTCCTCCAGAGGCCCCAGCATGATCACTGCTCCCATGCCAGCTCATTGAGATTGTGTTTGTTTCATTTTGAACTTTCAAAGTTGTAATTTCTTTTGTTATTCAAACAATTTTCTTCTAATGTCAAACTCTGTTTCATTAATGCATTGCATATGTTTGTCTTGAATTCATCCATTTGTTTTCACTACTCTTATGCTTTTCTTTATGATACTTAACTCTTGATAAAAAGCTGCAAGCTTTTAGAGGGAGGATGACGAATCAATACCATAATCTCATACATTATGCTTTTGAACAGACCTTGCTGATGATGTACAGGCATTTCTTTCAATTCCCAAACACTGGAGTTATAAGGAAGATAATCCCTAGTCAACCCCTTCGAGCCATAGAAGTAGGAGTTTTCTGTTCTAAATAATCAAAACCTTTGATATAAACCTGGGGCAGGGTAGTATCTCAGTTAATTCAAAAGAAAATGCGCATTGAAGTCGCAAACTCTCAGTTCGTAACACAACGAACGACGTCAAAAAAGAAAAAGCATTCCCTTGGAATCAAAAGACAGTGATGGTTCCCTATCATATAGGCAGTCAATCTCTCAAAGGAGAAAAGCCCACCAAGCCAAAACCTGTAAAGGAGGCTTAAGAAAGCTAGGGCATCCCGCTGACTGCGATCTCAAAAACGGGAACAGTCAGGCAAAAGTTAGGGATAACAAATCAAAATCAAAATAGAGAGGTCATTACAAATCCTCAACAACATGAAAAATGTTGCAAAAGAAAAAGGAGATGATGACTGTCTCCCAAATTCAATTGGTGAACCATCACCCAAAAGGTCGTTCCAAACTCAAATCAGAGTGCGACGCGCAATTAACTGAGCTTAGGTGTGAAGAACATCACGAAGAGCGGGTGGGTACAAATATACTTTGAGCCTTTATCCTTTGTTTCTTAAACCGTGAACCAAGCCACGTTACAACCCTTCAAAAGTCCTAATTGAAGCATGGGTTAGTTCGAAAGCATACTGTTTCAAAAGGTATCCTGACTCCTGTAAGGCTTTGCTCTAAATCTTGTGTTGACTTGTCTTATAAAAAGTTTTCTGCTAAAAAACGCATTTTGCAAAACTTTGAGACAAACATAAACTTTGCATTGCTTGAATATCACTGTCTGCATTTGACTATTTGTTTGACAGGGAAGAAATTCATACAACGAATGTTCGGAGGAACGAAAACTCTCTCAGTGAACAAAGTCACTTCAAAAGGATGACACTTCCAACGACAAATCTCCTATCAACAAGGGGCATGACATGGCACCATCCAGTTAACCCGGGGCAGTCCAGTCAAGGTTTCAACAGATCTTTCAAAGTTCAGTTAACCTGGGGCAGTCCAGTCAAGGTTTCAACAGATCTTTCAAAATTCAGTTAACCTGGGGGCAGTCCAGTCAAGATTTCAAGAAATCTCTCAATTCGCAGAGTAATTTGATTCAAGACTCATTCATCATCACTTAGGGCATTCGAATGCCAAAAAGTGTTCAACAATTCCTTCATCACCTGCTGGAAATTACAACCACCAACAGAATAACGGGCAATTAAAACTCCCAATTTCTGACCCTCAACAAAATCAAGATCTAGAAATAGTTCAAGATGTGACCCAGATTTGGCGACATTCAATAACTCATTCGGATTTGCTTCCAGATATAGTTCAAGATGTGACCCAGATTTGGCGACATTCTATAACTCATTCGGATTTGCTTCCAGATATAGTTCAAGATGTGACCCAGATTTGGCGACATTCTATAACTCATTCAGATTTGCTTCCAAATATAGTTCAAGATGTGACCCAGATTTGGCGACATTCTATAACTCATTCAGATTTGCTTCCAGATATAGTTCAAGATGTGACCCAGATTTGGCGACATTCTATAACTCATTCATATTTGCTTCCAAATATAGTTCAAGATGTGACCCAGATTTGGCGACATTCTATAACTCATTCAGATTTGCTTCCAGATATAGTTCAAGATGTGACCCAGATTTGGCGACATTCTATAACTCATTCAGATTTGCTTCCAGATATAGTTCAAGATGTGACCCAGATTTGGCGACATTCTATAACTCATTCATATTTTCTTCCAGATATAGTTCAAGATGTGACCCAGATTTGGTGACATTCTATAACTCATTCAGATTTCATTCCAGATATAGTTCAAGATGTGACCTAGGATTTGGCGACATTCTATAACTTATTCAGATTTGCTTCTAGAGATAGTTCAAGATGTGACCCAGAGATGGCGACATTCAGTAACTTATTCCAGACCAACACCTGCAGCAATCAGAAGATTCTTGCAATCCCCAGTCAAAGACTTCCAGAATCTAATTCCCCTCAGAGTCAAGTTTCAAAATCCCCAGCGGAGCTAAAACTTCCAACTATCAATCCCCAGCGGAGCTAAAACTTCCAACTATCAATCCCCAAGCAGAGTGAAGACTCTCATTCTCAGTTCCTCACAGAATATTCGAATATTCTCCAGTGAAGATCTCCTCAAAACAGGAAGTCCCCAGTAGTTTGGCATACAACCCAAGCTTCTGATTCCCCAACAGTGGTCCCAGGACTTCTCATTTTCAATGATCAAAAGATTCTGGCCCTCCACAGCAGCAGCCAAGGATTTTCTCTCCCCGGCAGCAGTCAAGATTCTTTTATCTTCAGCCATCCCGGATTCTTCTATCCTCAGCAAGACAGCTCATCAGCTTACATGCGCATTCATCACATTCATATCATAAACATTGGTGTAACATACATTGCATCATGCATCATGACATTGCATACAACTAACTCTGTACCTTTTCAGGTAAGATCAGTCGACAGACAAAGATCATTATCTTCCGAGATTCTTTCTAGAAATAGTTCAGATGTGACCCGGACACGGCGACATTCTGATACTTATTCCAGATTCATCCAGATGCAGTTTTACACGGACTCATCATCAGGAAACCCTACACCAGTTCCTTCTCCACTTCAAGACTTCTGAAAACAGTTTACGGACGCTTCCCAACAACGGATGCTGCTCTATTGCTTATTCAACTCCAACTCCTGAAAACAGTTTACGGATTCTCCAAACACGGACGTCAATCTATTGCTTATTCAGATCACCAGTTCAGAGATGTTCCAAAGCATGGATGCCTTTCTGATACTCATCCACTCACCAGTGACATACAGTTCAACAATCACCTTCAGATGGCATCTATAAGCCCATCCTCCTATCAACAGTCACCAAATGGCATCTTTAAGCCCATTCCCTCTACCATCACATTACCGAGTGCAAATTTTCTGGGCACTCTAGTGTCCAATCTCCTTTTACCATCGAGTCGCAAAAGGCAAATTTGCCAATCTAACTCTTCAGGTTCAAGAAGATTGAACAGGGGCAACTGTTGTACCCCAAAATTTGCCCTCGCATTTTTCCTCAAGAAATCACAGCTTCAGGCGTTTCCTGGTTTTTTTCAAACTGGCTCAAGAATCGGTCAAAACAGATTTTTCTCGTCAGCCAGACAAAATTAGGGTTTTTGAAGGGTCTGGAACAGTTCACACAGTCTGCTTAGGGTTTTGGTTGATTTTGGTTCAGCTTCGATCAGGCAAACGCTTCTTTGGCATTTGATTAGAATCAGGGTTTTATGCGCATATCTCTCAAGAAGAGTTGGTTCTATCAATGTTTGTTAAATTACTCTGAATTGAGAACTGAGGCTGCTGGTTGTTAATTTGCATTTGTTGGATTTAATCAGTGAAAAGAGGCAGATGGACGTTTTGTTTAATTAACTGTTGCTTGGTTTGAAACTATGCGTTGCTTTGAATAATTGGGGCGTCAGGTTTGTCATAAGACCACAATGTTTACCAATTGATTATTTATTTTTAAGTTAAGATAATTGGAATTTATTTCCATTTTTATTTTAATTTAAGAATTATAACAATTAGATAAATATCTTGAAAAGAATAAAAAGAATTAATCAAATAAAAGGACTTTTTATTTATCTTTAGATTACTTGTATAATTGTTTTTGTTTACAAAATGTTTACAATAATAATATTACAGTTATTTAAATTTAAATAAAACTATCCTAATATTTTTCTAAGTCTTTAATTCTTCATCTTCCATCCCTTGCTCCCTCTGCCTCATTGGATTCTATCTGCAAAGAATAAGAAAGAATAAAAAGTCAGAAGCAGATAAATATTTAAAGAGACAGACAGATAAAAAGTTCATCATTAAAAGCAAATGGCCGGGATCAGTTCGCCCTCTTTGCAAATCACGGGATTTCTCCCGGTTCACAAAGAGGGATGAAAATGTTTGCAAATTAAAAATGAATGCACAAAGTTAAAAATTGCACATTTCAAATTGGTCAACCAACTGCATAGTTCAAAGCAAGACAGCATGTGCAAATACAAAGTCCAAGTTACAAACTGAATGGCCTAAACCAAGTTCAAATTGCTAAACAAAGTCACAATTTCAAAACTAAGTCCAAAGTCAACTAGAGCTGCCAAAAGATATCTCAAGATATCAAAGTACCATCAATGCTGTCAAGAAGCACAAAGTATGGAAAAGAGATATGCAAATATGCAGAGAAAGAGTAGATTGCAAGCAAATTTCAGTTTCATCATTTCCCAGGCCAGTTTGCTTTTTCATAATTAGTACATGTTAAGCAATATAATATGCTTAAGTACTGGAGAGAGAGAGAAAAAGAGAGAAAGAAATAGGGCTTACAGGCTTAGGCTTGAAAAACAAAAAAAGATATAAAACAAAACTGCAATGAAACAGTAAAAAGAGGGGCAGAAGTATCAAAGGCAAAAATTACAAAACAACAAAAAACAGAACTCAGAGCAAGCAAAAAGCCTCCAACTCGTTTCAAACCCTGTAAGTATAACCAAGACAACACAAATAACCTGCCGAAGCCACAAGCCTCAATCAAAAACCAGCTGCAACAAAAACCTCCACCCTAAAACCTGTCAAGCCTCCAGTTCACAAAAAAAAACACAAAGCCTTGGCTCAAAACCTGTCAACCCCTGTCAATAACACAAAACTGCATACCAGGCCACAAACCTAAAAACCTTTGCCAAGAAACATGAGGCCATAACCTGCAACAAGTCTAAAAAACATAAACCTGTCAAACTGATACGCCAAGGCCTCCCAAATCTGAACCCTCAAAAACCTGCATCAGCCCTCAAGCCTAACCAGAAAACCAGTAGGCCAAAAACCCTGTCAAGCTTTGTCAAGCATCAAACTACTGTCAAGCCTAAGCATTCAAGGCAACCACAAGCCCTCAGAAAATATTCATCATTGGGCTATCAAACATACCAACCAACACATCCAGGCATCAAGGCATATCAGAGAAGGCACAGGGTGGAAGAGGAAAAAGCATACTCAGAAAAGCAACATAAACCCTCAGAACCTAGGGTTCATCATTTGGCTAACAAACCAAAATCATACAGCATCAAGCAAAGCAAGCTAGGCAACTCAAGCATTCAAAGGCAACCAAACACAAGGCAAGCGTTTCAGGGTATTTGAATCATACAAGCCAACAAGAAGAGGAGAAAGAAACATCAACAGATATACAGAAGAGGCAACACAAAGGGCCCTCAGAAAACCTTCATCACTGGGCACAAATTATCATCAAGCATACAGATTCAAAGGCATCGAGCTAGACAACAAAGGCAACAAAGAGAAAGAGGATAAAGAAACATGTAGGGCAAGCAAGCAAGAAAAAGAAAGGAAGTTGTATTAGGTTTTCAGCGTGTCATCATCAAACCTGAAGAGGCAAACACGAAGTACCAGATTCCAAACTAGCTCGAACGCCAGCATCACCGTCCATCGCCCTTGGCCGCCTACGCGCCTCCGATCCCATCTTCTCCTCCGTCTCCCAAAAGGTAACATAATTTTCCCTTTTCTTCACACCTCAAACAAAAGAAACGCATTTAATCAGAACCAATAAACAAAATCATGACATGCAAAACACAATACCCTAACGAGATTGACACGAAATCTTACCTCAATGAACCATCGCTCGAGCGATTCATGGACGGAGAAAGAAAGGGATGATGGCGCTGTGGCTCTAGGCGGAGGGTCCCGGTTCAGTAATCTTTATGTTGAGGAAGATGAAGAGGAACGAGTGAAGTGAAGAGAACGGCGCCGCTTCTGTAAAACCTAAGCTTTCCATAATGAACACAAAATTAATTAACCCTAAAATGATTTGCATCAAACAAATGGGCCTCGCCCCATTCACTCAGCTTAAGCCCAAACGAGTTTCCTTTAACACCCCCCTTGCTTCTTGTTTTGATCAGGTTTGGGCTTGATATCCTTTTGGCCCATCCAATTTTCTAACATTAACTCTTTTTTTTTCTTTTCTCTTTTACATATCTTTTCTTTTTTTAATTAACATACTAATTTATTTGCAATATATAGAATATTTACTAAAAAAAATGAATGATGAATGAACATAATAATTTTCTTAATCTCTTTAAAGAAAAAAAAAACATATTTCTTTTCTTGTTTTTTAAAACTCTTTTCATTCAAATATAAACCTTGTTTAAAATATCTATGAAAAATACATAAAGAAATAGATTTTTTCTAGGTTGATTATTTTTAGTTAAAATATTTTGTACATATTAAAGAAAAATATAAGATTACAAAAATTAAATAAAGAAAATATTTAATTCTTTTCAATACTTAATCTTCCTATTAATACATTAACATTTTACAACTTGTGAATAAATCTCATACGCAATATCCAGATACGTTGACATACATTCACAATACATACACTTACAACTTGTAAGTAATTCTCATTACACTTACACCATACACTAATACATTTATTTTGCTTTACACATATACAATTGCTTTTCTTATACGTTGTTATACGTTACATTATTTACATTTGATCGCAATTCGATTTGGTTGTAATTATTTAAGTCTCATCCCCATTTGTAAGTTTGTACCCCCACTCCCGGATACTATTTGTAATAGCGTAGACTTTAAATTCCCGCAATTTACCGCTTTCGAATTATACCATGGTTAGACCTAGGGTTTGCATGTACATAAAATCAAACGCTAGATAACCTAATACAAGACAAATGCATGAAATCAATACACAATCACACTTGCACCCCCTAGGGTAATCCCACATGTTGCCTTCCAAAATGGGCCATGCTTGCACGTCGAGTTTCTTTGGCAAAATAAATTCAAATGATCATAAGTCCCTCGATGACGCTTTCGAAAGTCGCCTATCAAAATGATCAAGTCCCTTGAAGCAAATTTCCAAAGACACTTGGCACCATTGCATTCATGGTCCATACGATGACCCGCGCCTGTCCCGATCACATCCTAAACGCAAGATTGTCCACCAAATTCAATGGTGGAACAAAATTGTTAAAAAAAGGGTTGAAAACATAGAGAAAACCTTTGAGTACAATAGGGGTAGACAAAAATCTTAGTTACTTGAGATCAACTTGCAAAAACACTTGCCTCCTTTTCAAAAACCACACTTCACAAACACTTTCAAAACAAACTCTCCAAAAACATTTTGAAACATCTTTTCGAAAAGATACACACCATTGTATATACTCAAACACGAGTCATTACAATGATTGCCGAAACAAAGGCGTCTATTTCAAAGACATTTTCAAAACACACACATACACCACAATTTCAAGCAATCGAAAATCAAGGCAAGTGATCTAAAACCAAGTAACTAAGAGCCCATGGATAACCATGGATGAAAAGGGTGCTAATACCTTCCCTTTTCATAATCTACCCCCCGAACCCACGAAACATCTCAAAAGGTTTTTCCTGTGCTTTTTTAAAACCTTTCCTTTAGGATAAAATAAAAAGTCGGTGGCGACTCTTGCTAAACCGAACAAGTGCAAATACAAATGCAAAACTCAAGTCAGTTCTCCCACCGTATCACAGAACTGGCGACTCTGCTGGGGAGATAACTTAAAAGTGGGGTTACCTTAGGGTTTAGATCACCTTTTTTCTCAATTGCTTGCTTTGTTTGCTCTTATATTTGTGGGCTTTGCATCGGAGTTTCATAGATCCTAACCCGGATCTGGGGAATACCCTTTTAGGTAGCATAATCTGTGAGGGACCTGTCCGGGGTATACCGACATGGGTGAAGCAGTTGCTACATTGGTGTGGCACCTTGGTCTGTACCGATATCCCTTGTGTTGAAACGAGGAGAATATGGGTCTTCCAAGGAGTCATTAAGCACCAACTGACCTTAGAACCCTAAATTGACCCAACTTGGCCATAGAACAATAGCAGTATGCTACACTCATTGAGGCTAAACTCTCGCGATGGTTCCGGCCGAAAGAAAAGATAGCGATGTTGGAGTTATGACCGATTGAGGGTAGTCAGTGATATTGAGATCCTCTAGAACCCGATTACTTTTGATAGGACAAGTCTTAACCAACGAAACTGAAAGAGGGTAGTACCTGAACCTCATGCAAGCCTGAACCTAAGGACTTGTTTGCTTTGTGTGGATATGATTACCTGTATATACACTCACTTGCTTTTGCATGCATGTGCATAACATCATGACATCATACCATAGCATTCTCAATAACCATTTCAAGGATCTCGAGGGTTCTTTTGATGCAGGGTTACCTTGAACCAGACGTCTACCAAGGGGCAAGAGGTTTCTCCTCTAACCAATGCAAATCAAAGTTCAAGTGCAACAAACTTGAATCAGGGGCTATGACCCACTTGACATGGTGAGCTTGATTCTCGTGGAAAGACATCCACCGATACAAAGTTCTCCAATCAAAGATCAAGTGCAACAAACTTGAATCAGGGGCTATGACCCACTTGACATGGTGAGCTCGATTCTCGTGGAAAGACATCCACCAGTGCACAGTTCTCCAATCAAAGTTCAAGTGCAACAACTTGAATCAGTGGCTGTGACCCACTCGACATGGTGAGCTTGATTCTCGTGGGAAGACATCCACCAATACCAAATTCTCCAATCCAAGATCGAAGTTCAACCTCTAACATTCTCTTGTGTTTACCCCAAGAGATCCTTGAAAACATTGCATATATATCATACATATCATTGCATAACAATTTTCTCCCATGCAGGTTTTCTTATCTTCTTAATGTTTATTTCAGTAAGATGGATATGGAACAAACGGTGAAAGATCTCCAAGCTCAAAATGCTCAATTCCAACAAATGCTGCTGGCTATGGGTAAAGGGCAAGAGGATCTGACAGCTCTACTTCTCAAAGACAAGAAGAAGAAGTCCGAGAAGGCAGCCAACATCCTGAACTTGAGGAGAAGGCCTAAGACCCGAGACCTTGCAACTCCGTCCAACACAGGGGGTAGTCTTGAAGAAAACCACAATGTGGAGATTGATGAAGAGGAAGCTGACTACTCCGAAGAACAATATCCTCTCGTTGATGACAAGTATAAAGATTTGGAGGATCGCCTCAATGCTATGGAGATCCAACAAATACCTGGCTTAGATCTAGGAGACATGGGTCTAGTTCCTGGATTGGTCATCCCTTCAAAGTTCAAAGTCCCTACCTTTGCTCTGTACGAAGAAGTTTCTTGCCCTAAGATGCATCTAAAGTCTTATGTCCGCAAGATTCAACCATACACAGCTGATACAGGGCTTTGGATCCATTTCTTCCAAGAAAGTCTGGTAGGGGCTCAGCTCGAGCGGTTCTACCAATTGGAGAGTTATCGCATCCACACCTGGAAGGACTTAGCTTTTGCTTTCTATGAGCAATATCAGTACAATGCTGATCTTGCACCAACTCGTGTGCAATTGCAGAGCATGACCATGGGTTCCGACGAGAGCTTCAAGGGATATGCCTAAAAGTGGAGAGATTTGGCTGGCAGGGTGCAACCCCCTTTAACTGACAGAGAGCTGATTGACATCTTCATGGGGACTTTGACAGGGCCTTTCTTCAATCACCTAATTGGGAGCTCCTCAGCCGGGTTCACCGAGCTGATACTAACCGGCGAGAGGGTCGAAGCGGGCATCAAATGTGGAAAGATCCAAGGAATTACATCCTCGGATACTCAGATAATTCCCTACAACGGAAAGAAGGAGTCCAATGCCGCAAGAAGTCAAAAGGGTCGTCATGACCAACATGTAGGGGCAATCCTGATCTCCAGTCCTACACCTACTCAGCAAAGGCAGGGGCATCAGCGCAAGGAAGTCGCACCTAAGAGGCAGTTCACCAACATCAACATGCCACTGGCTCAAGCACTGCAAAACTTGTTGAAAAGGGATCTGATTACATTGAGGGCTCCTCTCTGGAACCCAAATACTTCTGCTCCTACCTATCATCCTAATGAAAGGTGTGCATACCATTCTGACAGTCTGGGACATGACACCGACAATTGTTGGCCTCTGAAGAACAAGATCCAAGACATGATCGATGCCAAGGAGATTGAGTTTGGTCCTCCAGAGGCCCCAGCATGATCACTGCTCCCATGCCAGCTCATTGAGATTGTGTTTGTTTCATTTTGAACTTTCAAAGTTGTAATTTCTTTTGTTATTCAAACAATTTTCTTCTAATGTCAAACTCTGTTTCATTAATGCATTGCATATGTTTGTCTTGAATTCATCCATTCGTTTTCACTACTCTTATGCTTTTCTTTATGATATTTAACTCTTGATAAAAAGCTGCAAGCTTTTAGAGGGAGGATGACGAATCAATACCATAATCTCATACATTATGCTTTTGAACAGACCTTGCTGATGATGTACAGGCATTTCTTTCAATTCCCAAACACTGGAGTTATATGGAAGATAATCCCTAGTCAACCCCTTCGAGCCAAAGAAGTAGGAGTTTTCTGTTCTAAACAATCAAAACCTTTGATATAAACCTGGGGCAGGGTAGTATCTCAGTTAATTCAAAAGAAAACGCGCATTGAAGTCGCAAACTCTCAGTTCGTAACACAACGAACGACGTCAAAAAAGAAAAAGCATTCCCTTGGAATCAAAAGACAGTGATGGTTCCCTATCATATAGGCAGTCAATCTCTCAAAGGAGAAAAGCCCACCAAGCCAAAACCTGTAAAGAAGGCTTAAGAAAGCTAGGGCATCCCGCTGACTGCGATCTCAAAAACGGGAACAGTCAGGCAAAAGTTAGGGATAACAAATCAAAATCAAAATAGAGAGGTCATTATAAATCCTCAACAACATGAAAAATGTTGCAAAAGAAAAAGCAGATGATGACTGTCTCCCAAATTCAATTGGCGAACCATCACCCAAAAGGTCGTTCCAAACTCAAAACAGAGTGCGACGTGCAATTAACTGAGCTTAGGTGTGAAGAACATCACGAAGAGCGGGTGGGTACAAATATACTTTGAGCCTTTATCCTTTGTTTCTTAAACCGTGAACCAAGCCACGTTACAACCCTTCAAAAGTCCTAATTGAAGCATGGGTTAGTTCGAAAGCATACTGTTTCAAAAGGTATCCTGACTCCTGTAAGGCTTTGCTCTAAATCTTGTGTTGACTTGTCTTATAAAAGTTTTCTGCTAAAAAACGCATTTTGCAAAACTTCGAGACAAACATAAACTTTGCATTGCTTGAATATCACTGTCTGCATTTGACTATTTGTTTGACAGCGAAGAAATTCATACAGCGAATGTTCGGAGGAACGAAAACTCTCTCAGTGAACAAAGTCACTTCAAAAGGATGACACTTCCAACCACAAATCTCCTATCAACAAGGGGCATGACATGGCACCATCCAGTTAACCTGGGGCAGTCCAGTCAAGGTTTCAACAGATCTTTCAAAGTTCAGTTAACCTGGGGCAGTCCAGTCAAGGTTTAAACAGATCTTTCAAAATTCAGTTAACCTGGGGGCAGTCTAGTGTAGATTTCAAGAAATCTCTCAATTCGCAGAGTAATCTGATTCAAGACTCATTCATCATCACTTAGGACATTCGAATGCCAAAAAGTGTTCAACAATTCCTTCATCACCTGCTGGAAATTACAACCACCAACAGAATAACGGGCAATTAAAACTCCCAATTTCTGACCCTCAACAAAATCAAGATCTAGAAATAGTTCAAGATGTGACCCAGATTTGGCGACATTCTATAACTCATTCGGATTTGCTTCCAGATATAGTTCAAGATGTTACCCAGATTTGGCGACATTCTATAACTCATTCGGATTTGCTTCCAGATATAGTTCAAGATGTGACCCAGATTTGGCGACATTCTATAACTCATTCAGATTTGCTTCCAAATATAGTTCAAGATGTGACCCAGATTTGGCGACATTCTATAACTCATTCAGATTTGCTTCCAGATATAGTTCAAGATGTGACCCAAATTTGGCGACATTCTATAACTCATTCAGATTTGCTTCCAAATATAGTTCAAGATGTGACCCAGATTTGGCGACATTCCATAACTCATTCAGATTTGCTTCCAGATATAGTTCAAGATGTGACCCAGATTTGGCGACATTCTATAACTCATTCAGATTTGCTTCCAGATATAGTTCAAGATGTGACCCAGATTTGGCGACATTCTATAACTCATTCATATTTTCTTCCAGATATAGTTCAAGATGTGACCCAGATTTGGCGACATTCTATAACTCATTCAGATTTCATTCCAGATATAGTTCAAGATGTGACCTAGGATTTGGCGACATTCTATAACTTATTCAGATTTGCTTCTAGAGATAGTTCAAGATGTGACCCAGAGATGGCGACATTCAGTAACTTATTCCAGACCAACACCTGCAGCAATCAGAAGATTCTTGCAATCCCCAGTCAAAGACTTCCAGAATCTAATTCCCCTTAGAGTCAAGTTTCAAAATCCCCAGCGGAGCTAAAACTTCTAACTATCAATCCCCAGCGGAGCTAAAACTTCCAACTATCAATCCCCAAGCAGAGTGAAGACTCTCATTCTCAGTTCCTCACAGAATATTCGAATATTCTCCAGTGAAGATCTCCTCAAAACAGGAAGTCCCCAGTAGTTTGGCATACAACCCAAGCTTCTGATTCCCCAACAGTGGTCCCAGGACTTCTCATTTTCAATGATCAAAAGATTCTGGCCCTCCACAGCAGCAGCCAAGGATTTTCTCTCCCCGGCAGCAGTCAAGATTCTTTTATCTTCAGCCATCCAGGATTCGTCTATCCTCAGCAAGACAGCTCATCAGCTTACATGTGCATTCATCACATTCATATCATAAACATTGGTGTAACATACATTGCATCATGCATCATGACATTGCATACAACTAACTCTGTACCTTTTCAGGTAAGATCAGTCGACAGACAAAGATCATCATCTTCCGAGATTCTTTATAGAAATAGTTCAGATGTGACCCGGACACGGCGACATTCTGATACTTATTCTAGATTCATCCAGATGCAGTTTTACACGGACTCATCATCAGGAAACCCAACACCGGTTCCTTCTCCACTTCAAGACTTATGAAAACAGTTTACGGACGCTTCCCAACAACGGATGCTGCTCTATTGCTTATTCAACTTCAACTCCTGAAAACAGTTTACGGATTCTCCAAACACAGACATCAATATATTGCTTATTCAGATCACCAGTTCAGAGATGTTCCAAAGCAAGGATGCCTTTCTGATACTCGTCCACTCACCAGTGACATACAGTTCAACAATCACCTTCAGATGGCATCTATAAGCCCATCCTCCTATCAGCAGTCACCAAATGGCATCTTTAAGCCCATTCCCTCTACCATCACATTACCGAGTGCAAATTTTCTGGGCACTCTAGTGTCCAATCTCCTTTTACCATCGAGTCGCGAAAGGCAAACTTGCCAATCTAACTCTTCAGGTTCAAGAAGATTGAACAGGGGCAACTGTTGTACCCCAAAATTTGCCCTCACATTTTTCCTCAAGAAATCACAGCTTCAGGCGTTTCCTGATTTTTCAAACTGGCTCAATGATCGGTCAAAACAGATTTTTCTCGTCAGCCAGACAAAATTAGGGTTTTTGAAGGGTCTGGAACAGTTCACACAGTCTGCTTAGGGTTTTGGTTGATTTTGGTTCAGCTTCGATCAGGCAAACGCTTCTTTGGCATTTGATCAGAATCAGGGTTTTATGCGCATATCTCTCAAGAAGAGTTGGTTCTATCAATGTTTGTTAAATTACTCTGAATTGAGAACTGAGGCTGCTGGTTGTTAATTTGCATTTGTTGGATTTAATCAGTGAAAAGAGGCAGATGGACGTTTTGTTTAATTAACTGTCGCTTGGTTTGAAACTATGCGTTGCTTTGAATAATTGGGGCGTCAGGTTTGTCATAAGACCATAATGTTTACCAATTGATTATTTATTTTTAAGTTAAGATAATTGGAATTTATTTCCATTTTTATTTTAATTTAAGAATTATAACAATTAGATAAATATCTTGAAAAGAATAAAAAGAATTAATCAAATAAAAGGACTTTTATTTATCTTTAGATTACTTGTATAATTGTTTTTGTTTACAAAATGTTTACAATAATAATATTACAATTATTTAAATTTAAATAAAACTATCATAATATTTTTCTAAGTCTTCAATTCTTCATCTTCCATCCCTTGCTCCCTCTGCCTCATTGGATTCTATCTGCAAAGAATAAGAAAGAATAAAAAGTCAGAAGCAGATAAATATTTAAAGAGACAGACAGATAAAAAGTTCATCATTAAAAGCAAATGGCCGGGATCAGTTCGCCCTCTTTGCAAATCACGGGATTTCTCCCGGTTCACAAAGAGGGATGAAAATGTTTGCAAATTAAAAATGAATGCACAAAGTTAAAAATTGCACATTTCAAATTGGTCAACCAACTGCATAGTTCAAAGCAAGACA
Organism: Vicia faba; assembly: GCA_948472305.1. Taxonomy (NCBI): domain Eukaryota; kingdom Viridiplantae; phylum Streptophyta; class Magnoliopsida; order Fabales; family Fabaceae; genus Vicia; species Vicia faba. Next base: position 922,532,906 of record OX451740.1, on the reverse strand, counting down.
GCATGTGCAAATACAAAGTCCAAGTTACAAACTGAATGGCCTAAACCAAGTTCAAATTGCTAAACAAAGTCACAATTTCAAAACTAAGTCCAAAGTCAACTAGAGCTGCCAAAAGATATCTCAAGATATCAAAGTACCATCAATGCTGTCAAGAAGCACAAAGTATGGAAAAGAGATATGCAAATATGCAGAGAAAGAGTAGATTGCAAGCAAATTTCAGTTTCATCATTTCCCATGCCAGTTTGCTTTTTCAGAATTAGTACATGTTAAGCAATATAATATGCTTAAGTACTCGAGAGAGAGAAAAAGAGAGAAAGAAATAGGGCTTACAGGCTTAGGCTTGAAAAACAAAAAAAGATATAAAACAAAACTGCAATGAAACAGTAAAAAGAGGGGCAGAAGTATCAAAGGCAAAAATTACAAAACAACAAAAAACAGAACTCAGAGCAAGCAAAAAGCCTCCAACTCGTTTCAAACCCTGTAAGTATAACCAATACAACACAAATAACCTGCCGAAGCCACAAGCCTCAATCAAAAACCAGCTGCAACAAAAACCTCCACCCTAAAACCTGTCAAGCCTCCAGTTCACAAAAAAAAACACAAAGCCTTGGCTCAAAACCTATCAACCCCTGGCAATAACACAAAACTGCATTCCAGGCCACAAACCTAAAAACCTTTGCCAAGAAACATGAGGCCATAACCTGCAACAAGTCTAAAAAACATAAACCTGTCAAACTGATACGCCAAGGCCTCCCAAATCTGAACCCTCAAAAACCTGCATCAGCCCTCAAGCCTAACCAGAAAACCAGTAAGCCAAAAACCCTGTCAAGCTTTGTCAAGCATCAAACTACTGTCAAGCCTAAGCATTCAAGGCAACCACAAGCCCTCAGAAAATATTCATCATTGGGCTATCAAACATACCAACCAACATATCCAGGCATCAAGGCATATCAGAGAAGGCACAGGGTGGAAGAGGAAAAAGCATACTCAGAAAAGCAACATAAACCCTCAGAACCTAGGGTTCATCATTGGGCTAACAAACCAAAATCATACAGCATCAAGCAAAGCAAGCTAGGCAACTCAAGCATTCAAAGGCAACCAAATACAAGGCAAGCGTTTCAGGGTATTTGAATCATACAAGACAACAAGAAGAGGAGAAAGAAACATCAACAGATATACAGAAGAGGCAACACAAAGGGCCCTCAGAAAACCTTCATCACTGGGCACAAATCATCATCAAGCATACAGATTCAAAGGCATCGAGCTAGGCAACAAAGGCAACAAAGAGAAAGAGGATAAAGAAACATGTAGGGCAAGCAAGCAAGAAAAAGAAAGGAAGTTGTATTAGGTTTTCAGCGTGTCATCATCAAACCTGAAGAGGCAAACATGAAGTACCAGATTCCAAACTAGCTCGAACGCCAGCATCACCGTCCATCGCCCTTGGCCGCCTACGCGCCTCCGATCCCATCTTCTCCTCCGTCTCCCAAAAGGTAACATAATTTTCCCTTTTCTTCACACCTCAAACAAAAGAAACGCATTTAATTAGAACCAATAAACAAAATCATGACATGCAAAACACAATACCCTAACGAGATTGAGACGAAATCTTACCTCAATGAACCATCGCTCGAGCGATTCATGGACGGGGAAAGAAAGGGATGATGGCGCGGTGGCTCTAGGCGGAGGGTCCCGGTTCAGTAATCTTTACGTTGAGGAAGATGAAGAGGAACGAGTGAAGTGAAGAGAACGGCGCCGCTTCTGTAAAACCTAAGCTTTCCCTAATGAACACAAAATCAATTAACCCTAAAATGATTTGTCTCAAACAAATGGGCCTCGCCCCATTCACTCAGCTTAAGCCCAAACGAGTTTCCTTTAACACCCCCCTTGCTTCTTGTTTTGATCAGGTTTGGGCTTGATATCCTTTTGGCCCATCCAATTTTCTAACATTAACTCTTTTTTTTTCTTTTCTCTTTTACATATCTTTTCTTTTTTTAATTAACATACTAATTTATTTGCAATATATAGAATATTTACTAAAAAAAATGAATGATGAATGAACATAATAATTTTCTTAATCTCTTTAAAGAAAAAAAAAACATATTTCTTTTCTTGTTTTTTAAAACTCTTTTCATTCAAATATAAACCTTGTTTAAAATATCTATGAAAAATACATAAAGAAATAGATTTTTTCTAGGTTGATTATTTTTAGTTAAAATATTTTGTACATATTAAAGAAAAATATAAGATTACAAAAATTAAATAAAGAAAATATTTAATTCTTTTCAATACTTAATCTTCCTATTAATACATTAACATTTTACAACTTGTGAATAAATCTCATACGCAATATCCAGATACGTTGACATACATTCACAATACATACACTTACAACTTGTAAGTAATTCTCATTACACTTACACCATACACTAATACATTTATTTTGCTTTACACATATACAATTGCTTTTCTTATACGTTGTTATACGTTACATTATTTACATTTGATCGCAATTCGATTTGGTTGTAATTATTTAAGTCTCATCCCCATTTGTAAGTTTGTACCCCCACTCCCGGATACTATTTGTAATAGCGTAGACTTTAAATTCCCGCAATTTACCGCTTTCGAATTATACCATGGTTAGACCTAGGGTTTGCATGTACATAAAATCAAACGCTAGATAACCTAATACAAGACAAATGCATGAAATCAATACACAATCACACTTGCACCCCCTAGGGTAATCCCACATGTTGCCTTCCAAAATGGGCCATGCTTGCACGTCGAGTTTCTTTGGCAAAATAAATTCAAATGATCATAAGTCCCTCGATGACGCTTTCGAAAGTCGCCTATCAAAATGATCAAGTCCCTTGAAGCAAATTTCCAAAGACACTTGGCACCATTGCATTCATGGTCCATACGATGACCCGCGCCTGTCCCGATCACATCCTAAACGCAAGATTGTCCACCAAATTCAATGGTGGAACAAAATTGTTAAAAAAAGGGTTGAAAACATAGAGAAAACCTTTGAGTACAATAGGGGTAGACAAAAATCTTAGTTACTTGAGATCAACTTGCAAAAACACTTGCCTCCTTTTCAAAAACCACACTTCACAAACACTTTCAAAACAAACTCTCCAAAAACATTTTGAAACATCTTTTCGAAAAGATACACACCATTGTATATACTCAAACACGAGTCATTACAATGATTGCCGAAACAAAGGCGTCTATTTCAAAGACATTTTCAAAACACACACATACACCACAATTTCAAGCAATCGAAAATCAAGGCAAGTGATCTAAAACCAAGTAACTAAGAGCCCATGGATAACCATGGATGAAAAGGGTGCTAATACCTTCCCTTTTCATAATCTACCCCCCGAACCCACGAAACATCTCAAAAGGTTTTTCCTGTGCTTTTTTAAAACCTTTCCTTTAGGATAAAATAAAAAGTCGGTGGCGACTCTTGCTAAACCGAACAAGTGCAAATACAAATGCAAAACTCAAGTCAGTTCTCCCACCGTATCACAGAACTGGCGACTCTGCTGGGGAGATAACTTAAAAGTGGGGTTACCTTAGGGTTTAGATCACCTTTTTTCTCAATTGCTTGCTTTGTTTGCTCTTATATTTGTGGGCTTTGCATCGGAGTTTCATAGATCCTAACCCGGATCTGGGGAATACCCTTTTAGGTAGCATAATCTGTGAGGGACCTGTCCGGGGTATACCGACATGGGTGAAGCAGTTGCTACATTGGTGTGGCACCTTGGTCTGTACCGATATCCCTTGTGTTGAAACGAGGAGAATATGGGTCTTCCAAGGAGTCATTAAGCACCAACTGACCTTAGAACCCTAAATTGACCCAACTTGGCCATAGAACAATAGCAGTATGCTACACTCATTGAGGCTAAACTCTCGCGATGGTTCCGGCCGAAAGAAAAGATAGCGATGTTGGAGTTATGACCGATTGAGGGTAGTCAGTGATATTGAGATCCTCTAGAACCCGATTACTTTTGATAGGACAAGTCTTAACCAACGAAACTGAAAGAGGGTAGTACCTGAACCTCATGCAAGCCTGAACCTAAGGACTTGTTTGCTTTGTGTGGATATGATTACCTGTATATACACTCACTTGCTTTTGCATGCATGTGCATAACATCATGACATCATACCATAGCATTCTCAATAACCATTTCAAGGATCTCGAGGGTTCTTTTGATGCAGGGTTACCTTGAACCAGACGTCTACCAAGGGGCAAGAGGTTTCTCCTCTAACCAATGCAAATCAAAGTTCAAGTGCAACAAACTTGAATCAGGGGCTATGACCCACTTGACATGGTGAGCTTGATTCTCGTGGAAAGACATCCACCGATACAAAGTTCTCCAATCAAAGATCAAGTGCAACAAACTTGAATCAGGGGCTATGACCCACTTGACATGGTGAGCTCGATTCTCGTGGAAAGACATCCACCAGTGCACAGTTCTCCAATCAAAGTTCAAGTGCAACAACTTGAATCAGTGGCTGTGACCCACTCGACATGGTGAGCTTGATTCTCGTGGGAAGACATCCACCAATACCAAATTCTCCAATCCAAGATCGAAGTTCAACCTCTAACATTCTCTTGTGTTTACCCCAAGAGATCCTTGAAAACATTGCATATATATCATACATATCATTGCATAACAATTTTCTCCCATGCAGGTTTTCTTATCTTCTTAATGTTTATTTCAGTAAGATGGATATGGAACAAACGGTGAAAGATCTCCAAGCTCAAAATGCTCAATTCCAACAAATGCTGCTGGCTATGGGTAAAGGGCAAGAGGATCTGACAGCTCTACTTCTCAAAGACAAGAAGAAGAAGTCCGAGAAGGCAGCCAACATCCTGAACTTGAGGAGAAGGCCTAAGACCCGAGACCTTGCAACTCCGTCCAACACAGGGGGTAGTCTTGAAGAAAACCACAATGTGGAGATTGATGAAGAGGAAGCTGACTACTCCGAAGAACAATATCCTCTCGTTGATGACAAGTATAAAGATTTGGAGGATCGCCTCAATGCTATGGAGATCCAACAAATACCTGGCTTAGATCTAGGAGACATGGGTCTAGTTCCTGGATTGGTCATCCCTTCAAAGTTCAAAGTCCCTACCTTTGCTCTGTACGAAGAAGTTTCTTGCCCTAAGATGCATCTAAAGTCTTATGTCCGCAAGATTCAACCATACACAGCTGATACAGGGCTTTGGATCCATTTCTTCCAAGAAAGTCTGGTAGGGGCTCAGCTCGAGCGGTTCTACCAATTGGAGAGTTATCGCATCCACACCTGGAAGGACTTAGCTTTTGCTTTCTATGAGCAATATCAGTACAATGCTGATCTTGCACCAACTCGTGTGCAATTGCAGAGCATGACCATGGGTTCCGACGAGAGCTTCAAGGGATATGCCTAAAAGTGGAGAGATTTGGCTGGCAGGGTGCAACCCCCTTTAACTGACAGAGAGCTGATTGACATCTTCATGGGGACTTTGACAGGGCCTTTCTTCAATCACCTAATTGGGAGCTCCTCAGCCGGGTTCACCGAGCTGATACTAACCGGCGAGAGGGTCGAAGCGGGCATCAAATGTGGAAAGATCCAAGGAATTACATCCTCGGATACTCAGATAATTCCCTACAACGGAAAGAAGGAGTCCAATGCCGCAAGAAGTCAAAAGGGTCGTCATGACCAACATGTAGGGGCAATCCTGATCTCCAGTCCTACACCTACTCAGCAAAGGCAGGGGCATCAGCGCAAGGAAGTCGCACCTAAGAGGCAGTTCACCAACATCAACATGCCACTGGCTCAAGCACTGCAAAACTTGTTGAAAAGGGATCTGATTACATTGAGGGCTCCTCTCTGGAACCCAAATACTTCTGCTCCTACCTATCATCCTAATGAAAGGTGTGCATACCATTCTGACAGTCTGGGACATGACACCGACAATTGTTGGCCTCTGAAGAACAAGATCCAAGACATGATCGATGCCAAGGAGATTGAGTTTGGTCCTCCAGAGGCCCCAGCATGATCACTGCTCCCATGCCAGCTCATTGAGATTGTGTTTGTTTCATTTTGAACTTTCAAAGTTGTAATTTCTTTTGTTATTCAAACAATTTTCTTCTAATGTCAAACTCTGTTTCATTAATGCATTGCATATGTTTGTCTTGAATTCATCCATTCGTTTTCACTACTCTTATGCTTTTCTTTATGATATTTAACTCTTGATAAAAAGCTGCAAGCTTTTAGAGGGAGGATGACGAATCAATACCATAATCTCATACATTATGCTTTTGAACAGACCTTGCTGATGATGTACAGGCATTTCTTTCAATTCCCAAACACTGGAGTTATATGGAAGATAATCCCTAGTCAACCCCTTCGAGCCAAAGAAGTAGGAGTTTTCTGTTCTAAACAATCAAAACCTTTGATATAAACCTGGGGCAGGGTAGTATCTCAGTTAATTCAAAAGAAAACGCGCATTGAAGTCGCAAACTCTCAGTTCGTAACACAACGAACGACGTCAAAAAAGAAAAAGCATTCCCTTGGAATCAAAAGACAGTGATGGTTCCCTATCATATAGGCAGTCAATCTCTCAAAGGAGAAAAGCCCACCAAGCCAAAACCTGTAAAGAAGGCTTAAGAAAGCTAGGGCATCCCGCTGACTGCGATCTCAAAAACGGGAACAGTCAGGCAAAAGTTAGGGATAACAAATCAAAATCAAAATAGAGAGGTCATTATAAATCCTCAACAACATGAAAAATGTTGCAAAAGAAAAAGCAGATGATGACTGTCTCCCAAATTCAATTGGCGAACCATCACCCAAAAGGTCGTTCCAAACTCAAAACAGAGTGCGACGTGCAATTAACTGAGCTTAGGTGTGAAGAACATCACGAAGAGCGGGTGGGTACAAATATACTTTGAGCCTTTATCCTTTGTTTCTTAAACCGTGAACCAAGCCACGTTACAACCCTTCAAAAGTCCTAATTGAAGCATGGGTTAGTTCGAAAGCATACTGTTTCAAAAGGTATCCTGACTCCTGTAAGGCTTTGCTCTAAATCTTGTGTTGACTTGTCTTATAAAAGTTTTCTGCTAAAAAACGCATTTTGCAAAACTTCGAGACAAACATAAACTTTGCATTGCTTGAATATCACTGTCTGCATTTGACTATTTGTTTGACAGCGAAGAAATTCATACAGCGAATGTTCGGAGGAACGAAAACTCTCTCAGTGAACAAAGTCACTTCAAAAGGATGACACTTCCAACCACAAATCTCCTATCAACAAGGGGCATGACATGGCACCATCCAGTTAACCTGGGGCAGTCCAGTCAAGGTTTCAACAGATCTTTCAAAGTTCAGTTAACCTGGGGCAGTCCAGTCAAGGTTTAAACAGATCTTTCAAAATTCAGTTAACCTGGGGGCAGTCTAGTGTAGATTTCAAGAAATCTCTCAATTCGCAGAGTAATCTGATTCAAGACTCATTCATCATCACTTAGGACATTCGAATGCCAAAAAGTGTTCAACAATTCCTTCATCACCTGCTGGAAATTACAACCACCAACAGAATAACGGGCAATTAAAACTCCCAATTTCTGACCCTCAACAAAATCAAGATCTAGAAATAGTTCAAGATGTGACCCAGATTTGGCGACATTCTATAACTCATTCGGATTTGCTTCCAGATATAGTTCAAGATGTTACCCAGATTTGGCGACATTCTATAACTCATTCGGATTTGCTTCCAGATATAGTTCAAGATGTGACCCAGATTTGGCGACATTCTATAACTCATTCAGATTTGCTTCCAAATATAGTTCAAGATGTGACCCAGATTTGGCGACATTCTATAACTCATTCAGATTTGCTTCCAGATATAGTTCAAGATGTGACCCAAATTTGGCGACATTCTATAACTCATTCAGATTTGCTTCCAAATATAGTTCAAGATGTGACCCAGATTTGGCGACATTCCATAACTCATTCAGATTTGCTTCCAGATATAGTTCAAGATGTGACCCAGATTTGGCGACATTCTATAACTCATTCAGATTTGCTTCCAGATATAGTTCAAGATGTGACCCAGATTTGGCGACATTCTATAACTCATTCATATTTTCTTCCAGATATAGTTCAAGATGTGACCCAGATTTGGCGACATTCTATAACTCATTCAGATTTCATTCCAGATATAGTTCAAGATGTGACCTAGGATTTGGCGACATTCTATAACTTATTCAGATTTGCTTCTAGAGATAGTTCAAGATGTGACCCAGAGATGGCGACATTCAGTAACTTATTCCAGACCAACACCTGCAGCAATCAGAAGATTCTTGCAATCCCCAGTCAAAGACTTCCAGAATCTAATTCCCCTTAGAGTCAAGTTTCAAAATCCCCAGCGGAGCTAAAACTTCTAACTATCAATCCCCAGCGGAGCTAAAACTTCCAACTATCAATCCCCAAGCAGAGTGAAGACTCTCATTCTCAGTTCCTCACAGAATATTCGAATATTCTCCAGTGAAGATCTCCTCAAAACAGGAAGTCCCCAGTAGTTTGGCATACAACCCAAGCTTCTGATTCCCCAACAGTGGTCCCAGGACTTCTCATTTTCAATGATCAAAAGATTCTGGCCCTCCACAGCAGCAGCCAAGGATTTTCTCTCCCCGGCAGCAGTCAAGATTCTTTTATCTTCAGCCATCCAGGATTCGTCTATCCTCAGCAAGACAGCTCATCAGCTTACATGTGCATTCATCACATTCATATCATAAACATTGGTGTAACATACATTGCATCATGCATCATGACATTGCATACAACTAACTCTGTACCTTTTCAGGTAAGATCAGTCGACAGACAAAGATCATCATCTTCCGAGATTCTTTATAGAAATAGTTCAGATGTGACCCGGACACGGCGACATTCTGATACTTATTCTAGATTCATCCAGATGCAGTTTTACACGGACTCATCATCAGGAAACCCAACACCGGTTCCTTCTCCACTTCAAGACTTATGAAAACAGTTTACGGACGCTTCCCAACAACGGATGCTGCTCTATTGCTTATTCAACTTCAACTCCTGAAAACAGTTTACGGATTCTCCAAACACAGACATCAATATATTGCTTATTCAGATCACCAGTTCAGAGATGTTCCAAAGCAAGGATGCCTTTCTGATACTCGTCCACTCACCAGTGACATACAGTTCAACAATCACCTTCAGATGGCATCTATAAGCCCATCCTCCTATCAGCAGTCACCAAATGGCATCTTTAAGCCCATTCCCTCTACCATCACATTACCGAGTGCAAATTTTCTGGGCACTCTAGTGTCCAATCTCCTTTTACCATCGAGTCGCGAAAGGCAAACTTGCCAATCTAACTCTTCAGGTTCAAGAAGATTGAACAGGGGCAACTGTTGTACCCCAAAATTTGCCCTCACATTTTTCCTCAAGAAATCACAGCTTCAGGCGTTTCCTGATTTTTCAAACTGGCTCAATGATCGGTCAAAACAGATTTTTCTCGTCAGCCAGACAAAATTAGGGTTTTTGAAGGGTCTGGAACAGTTCACACAGTCTTCTTAGGGTTTTGGTTGATTTTGGTTCAGCTTCGATCAGGCAAACGCTTCTTTGGCATTTGATCAGAATCAGGGTTTTATGCGCATATCTCTCAAGAAGAGTTGGTTCTATCAATGTTTGTTAAATTACTCTGAATTGAGAACTGAGGCTGCTGGTTGTTAATTTGCATTTGTTGGATTTAATCAGTGAAAAGAGGCAGATGGACGTTTTGTTTAATTAACTGTCGCTTGGTTTGAAACTATGCGTTGCTTTGAATAATTGGGGCGTCAGGTTTGTCATAAGACCATAATGTTTACCAATTGATTATTTATTTTTAAGTTAAGATAATTGGAATTTATTTCCATTTTTATTTTAATTTAAGAATTATAACAATTAGATAAATATCTTGAAAAGAATAAAAAGAATTAATCAAATAAAAGGACTTTTATTTATCTTTAGATTACTTGTATAATTGTTTTTGTTTACAAAATGTTTACAATAATAATATTACAATTATTTAAATTTAAATAAAACTATCATAATATTTTTCTAAGTCTTCAATTCTTCATCTTCCATCCCTTGCTCCCTCTGCCTCATTGGATTCTATCTGCAAAGAATAAGAAAGAATAAAAAGTCAGAAGCAGATAAATATTTAAAGAGACAGACAGATAAAAAGTTCATCATTAAAAGCAAATGGCCGGGATCAGTTCGCCCTCTTTGCAAATCACGGGATTTCTCCCGGTTCACAAAGAGGGATGAAAATGTTTGCAAATTAAAAATGAATGCACAAAGTTAAAAATTGCACATTTCAAATTGGTCAACCAACTGCATAGTTCAAAGCAAGACAGCATGTGCAAATACAAAGTCCAAGTTACAAACTGAATGGCCTAAACCAAGTTCAAATTGCTAAACAAAGTCACAATTTCAAAACTAAGTCCAAAGTCAACTAGAGCTGCCAAAAGATATCTCAAGATATCAAAGTACCATCAATGCTGTCAAGAAGCACAAAGTATGGAAAAGAGATATGCAAATATGCAGAGAAAGAGTAGATTGCAAGCAAATTTCAGTTTCATCATTTCCCATGCCAGTTTGCTTTTTCAGAATTAGTACATGTTAAGCAATATAATATGCTTAAGTACTCGAGAGAGAGAAAAAGAGAGAAAGAAATAGGGCTTACAGGCTTAGGCTTGAAAAACAAAAAAAGATATAAAACAAAACTGCAATGAAACAGTAAAAAGAGGGGCAGAAGTATCAAAGGCAAAAATTACAAAACAACAAAAAACAGAACTCAGAGCAAGCAAAAAGCCTCCAACTCGTTTCAAACCCTGTAAGTATAACCAATACAACACAAATAACCTGCCGAAGCCACAAGCCTCAATCAAAAACCAGCTGCAACAAAAACCTCCACCCTAAAACCTGTCAAGCCTCCAGTTCACAAAAAAAAACACAAAGCCTTGGCTCAAAACCTATCAACCCCTGGCAATAACACAAAACTGCATTCCAGGCCACAAACCTAAAAACCTTTGCCAAGAAACATGAGGCCATAACCTGCAACAAGTCTAAAAAACATAAACCTGTCAAACTGATACGCCAAGGCCTCCCAAATCTGAACCCTCAAAAACCTGCATCAGCCCTCAAGCCTAACCAGAAAACCAGTAAGCCAAAAACCCTGTCAAGCTTTGTCAAGCATCAAACTACTGTCAAGCCTAAGCATTCACGGCAACCACAAGCCCTCAGAAAATATTCATCATTGGGCTATCAAACATACCAACCAACATATCCAGGCATCAAGGCATATCAGAGAAGGCACAGGGTGGAAGAGGAAAAAGCATACTCAGAAAAGCAACATAAACCCTCAGAACCTAGGGTTCATCATTGGGCTAACAAACCAAAATCATACAGCATCAAGCAAAGCAAGCTAGGCAACTCAAGCATTCAAAGGCAACCAAATACAAGGCAAGCGTTTCAGGGTATTTGAATCATACAAGACAACAAGAAGAGGAGAAAGAAACATCAACAGATATACAGAAGAGGCAACACAAAGGGCCCTCAGAAAACCTTCATCACTGGGCACAAATCATCATCAAGCATACAGATTCAAAGGCATCGAGCTAGGCAACAAAGGCAACAAAGAGAAAGAGGATAAAGAAACATGTAGGGCAAGCAAGCAAGAAAAAGAAAGGAAGTTGTATTAGGTTTTCAGCGTGTCATCATCAAACCTGAAGAGGCAAACATGAAGTACCAGATTCCAAACTAGCTCGAACGCCAGCATCACCGTCCATCGCCCTTGGCCGCCTACGCGCCTCCGATCCCATCTTCTCCTCCGTCTCCCAAAAGGTAACATAATTTTCCCTTTTCTTCACACCTCAAACAAAAGAAACGCATTTAATTAGAACCAATAAACAAAATCATGACATGCAAAACACACTACCCTAACGAGATTGAGACGAAATCTTACCTCAATGAACCATCGCTCGAGCGATTCATGGACGGGGAAAGAAAGGGATGATGGCGCGGTGGCTCTAGGCGGAGGGTCCCGGTTCAGTAATCTTTACGTTGAGGAAGATGAAGAGGAACGAGTGAAGTGAAGAGAACGGCGCCGCTTCTGTAAAACCTAAGCTTTCCCTAATGAACACAAAATCAATTAACCCTAAAATGATTTGTCTCAAACAAATGGGCCTCGCCCCATTCACTCAGCTTAAGCCCAAACGAGTTTCCTTTAACACCCCCCTTGCTTCTTGTTTTGATCAGGTTTGGGCTTGATATCCTTTTGGCCCATCCAATTTTCTAATATTAACTCTTTTTTTTTTCTTTTCTCTTTTACATATCTTTTCTTTTTATAATTAACACACTAATTTATTTGCAATATATAGAATATTTACTAAAAAAAATGAATGATGAATGAACATAATAATTTTCTTAATCTTTTTAAAGAAAAAAAAACATATTTCTTTTCTTGTTTTTTAAAACTCTTTTCATTCAAATATAAACCTTGTTTAAAATATCTATGAAAAATACATAAAGAAATAGATTTTTTCTAGGTTGATTATTTTTAGTTAAAATATTTTGTACATATTAAAGAAAAATATAAGATTACAAAAATTAAATAAAGAAAATATTTAATTCTTTTCAATACTTAATCTTCCTATTAATACATTAACATTTTACAACTTGTGAATAAATCTCATACGCAATATCCAGATATGTTGACATACATTCACAATACATACACTTACAACTTGTAAGTAATTCTCATTACACTTACACCATACACTAATACATTTATTTTGCTTTACACATATACAATTGCTTTTCTTATACGTTGCTAAACGTTACATTGTTTACATTTGATCGCAATTCGATTTGGTTGTAATTATTTAAGTCTCATCCCCATTTGTGAGTTTGTACCCCCACTCCCGGATACTATTTGTAATAGCGTAGACTTTAAATTCCCGCAATTTACCGCTTTCGAATTATACCATGGTTAGACCTAGGGTTTGCATGTACATAAAATCAAACGCTAGATAACCTAATACAAGACAAATGCATGAAATCAATACACAATCACACTTGCACCCCCTAGGGTAATCCCACATGTTGCCTTCCAAAATGGGTCATGCTTGCACGTCGAGTTTCTTTGGCAAAACAAATTCAAATGATCATAAGTCCCTCGATGACGCTTTCGAAAGTCGCCTATCAAAATGATCAAGTCCCTTCAAGCAAATTGCCAAAGACACTTGGCACCGTTGCATTCATGGTCCATACGATGACCCGCGCCTGTCCCGATTACATCCTAAACGCAAGATTGTCCACCAAATTCAATGGTGGAACAAAATTGTTAAAAAAAGGGTTGAAAACATAGAGAAAACATTTGAGTACAATAGGGGTAGACAAAACTCTTAGTTACTTGAGATCAACTTGCAAAAACACTTGCCTCCTTTTCAAAAACCACACTTCACAAACACTTTCAAAACAAACTCTCCAAAAACATTTTGAAACATCTTTTCGAAAAGATACACACCATTGTATATACTCAAACACGAGTCATTACAATGGTTGCCGAAACAAAGGCGTCTATTTCAAAGACATTTTCAAAACATACACATACACCACAATTTCAAGCAATCGAAAATCAAGGCAAGTGATCTAAAACCAAGTAACTAAGAGCCCATGGATAACCATGGATGAAAAGGGTGCTAATACCTTCCCTTTTCGAAATCTACCCCCCGAACCCACGAAACATCTCAAAAGGTTTTTCCTGTGCTTTTTTAAAACCTTTCCTTTAGGATAAAATAAAAAGTTGGTGGCGACTCTTGCTAAACCGAACAAGTGAGAATACAAACGTAAAACTCAAGTCAGTTCTCCCACCGTATCACAGAACTGGCGAATCTGCTGGGGAGATAACTTAAAAGTGGGGTTACCTTAGGGTTTAGATCACTTTTTTTCTCAATTGCTTGCTTTGTTTGCTCTTATATTTGTGGGCTTTGCATCGGAGTTTCTTAGATCCTAATCCGGATCTGGGGAATACCCTTTTAGGTAGCATAATCTGTGAGGGACCTGTCCGGGGTATACCGACATGGGTGAAGCAGTGGCTACATTGGTGTGGCACCTTGGTCTGTACCGATATCCCTTGTGTTGAAACGGGGAGAATATGGGTTTTCCAAGGAGTCATTAAGCACCAACCGACCTTAGAACCCTAAATTGACCCAACTTGGCCATAGAACAGTAGCAGTATGCTACACTCATTGAGGCAAAACTCTCGCGATGGTTTTGGCCGCAAGAAAAGATAGCGATGCTGGAGTTATGACCGATTGAGGGTAGTCAGCGATATTGAGATCCTCTAGAACCCGGTTACTTTTGATAGGACAGGTCTTAACCAACGAAACTGAAAGAGGGTAGTACCTGAACCTCATGCAAGCCTGAACCTAAGGACTTGTTTGCTTTGTGTGGATATGATTACCTGTATATACACTCACTTGCTTTTGCATGCATGTGCATAACATCATGACATCATAACATAGCATTCTCAATAACCATTTCAAGGATCTCGAGGGTTCTTTTGATGCAGGGTTACGTTGAACCAGACGTCTACCAAGGGGCAAGAGGTTTCTCCTCTAACCAATGCCAATCAAAGCTCAAGTGCAACAAACTTGAATCAGGGGCTATGACCCACTTGACATGGTGAGCTTGATTCTCGTGGAAAGACATCCACCGATACAAAGTTCTCCAATCAAAGATCAAGTGCAACAAACTTGAATCAGGGGCTATGACCCACTTGACATGGTGAGCTCGATTCTCGTGGAAAGACATCCACCAGTGCATAGTTCTCCAATCAAAGTTCAAGTGCAACAACTTGAATCAGTGGTTGTGACCCACTCGACATGGTGAGCTTGATTCTCGTGGGAAGACATCCACCAATACCAAATTCTCCAATCCAAGATCGAAGTTAAACCTCTAACATTCTCTTGTGTTTACCCCAAGAGATCCTTGAAAACATTGCATATATATCATACATATCATTGCATAACAGGTTTCTCCCATGCAGGTTTTCTTATCTTCTTACTGTTTATTTCAGTAAGATGGATATGGAACAAACGGTGAAAGATCTCCAAGCTCAAAATGCTCAATTCCATCAAATGATGCTGGCTATGGGTAAAGGGCAAGAGGATTTGACAGCTCTTCTTCTCAAAGACAAGAAGAAGAAGTCCAAGAAGGCAGCCAACATCCTGAACTTGAGGAGAAGGCCTAAGACCCAAGACCTTGCAACTCCGTCCAACACAGGGGGTAGTCTTGAAGAAAACCACAATGTGGAGATTGATGAAGAGGAAGTTGACTACTCCGAAGAATAATATCCTCTCGTTGATGAAAAGTATAAAGAGTTGGAGGATCGCCTCAATGCTATGGAGATCCAACAAATACCTGGCTTGGATCTAGGAGACATGGGTCTAGTTCCTGGATTGGTCATCCCTTCAAAGTTCAAAGTCCCTACCTTTACTCTGTACGACGGAGTTTCTTGCCCTAAGATGCATCTAAAGTCTTATGTCCGCAAGATTCAACCATACACAGCTGATACAGGGCTTTGGATCCATTTCTTCCAAGAAAGTCTGGTAGGGGCTCAGCTCGAGTGGTTCTACCAATTGGAGAGTTCTCGTATCCACACCTGGAAGGACTTAGCTTTTGCTTTCTATGACCAGTATCAGTATAATGCTGATCTTGCACCAACTCGTGTGCAATTGTAGAGCATGACCATGGGTTCCAACGAGAGCTTCAAGGGATATGCCCAAAAGTGGAGAGATTTGGCTGGCAGGGTGCAACCCCCTTTAACTGACAGAGAGCTGATTGACATCTTCATGGGGACTTTGACAGGGCCTTTCTTCAATCACCTAATTGGGAGCTCCTCAGTCGGGTTCACCGAGCTGATACTAACCGGCGAGAGGGTCAAAGCGGGCATCAAATGTGGAAAGATCCAAGGAATTACATCCTCGGATACTCAGATAATTCCCTACAACGGAAAGAAGGAGTCCAATGCTGCAAGCAGTCAAAAGGGTCGTCATGACCAACATGTAGGGGAAATCCTGATCTCCAATCCTACACCTACTCAACAAAGGCAGGGGCATCAGCGCAAGGAAGTCGCACCTAAGAGGAAGTTCACCAACATCAACATGCCACTGGCTCAAGCACTGCAACACTTGTTGAAAAGGGATCTGATTACATTGAGGGCTCCTCTCCGGAACCCAAATACTTTTGCTCCTACCTATCATCCCAGTGAAAGGTGTGCATACCATTCTAACAGTCCGGGACACGACACCGACAACTGTTGGCCTCTGAAGAACAAGATCCAAGACATGATCGATGCCAAGGAGATTGAGTTTGGTCCTCCAGAGGCCCCAGCATGATCACTGCTCCCATGCCAGCTCATTGAGATTGTGTTTGTTTCATTTTGAACTTTCAAAGTTGTAATTTCTTTTGTTATTCAAACAATTTTCTTCTAATGTCAAACTCTGTTTCATTAATGCATTGCATATGTTTGTCTTGAATTCATCCATTCGTTTTCACTACTCTTATGCTTTTCTTTATGATATTTAACTCTTGATAAAAAGCTGCAAGCTTTTAGAGGGAGGATGACGAAACAATACCATAATCTCATACAGTATGCTTTTGAACAGACCTTGCTGATGATGTACAGGCATTTCTTTCAATTCCCAAACACTGGAGTTATAAGGAAGATAATCCTTAGTCAACCCCTTCGAGCCAAAGAAGTAGGAGTTTTCTGTTCTAAACAATCAAAACCTTTGATATAAACCTGGGGCAGGGTAGTATCTCAGTTAATTCAAAAGAAAATGCGCATTGAAGTCGCAAACTCTCAGTTCGTAATACAACGAACGACGTCAAAAAAGAAAAAGCATTCCCTTGGAATCAAAAGACAGTGATGGTTCCCTATCATATAGGCAGTCAATCTCTCAAAGGAGAAAAGCCCACCAAGCCAAAACCTGTAAAGGAGGCTTAAGAAAGCTAGGGCATCCCGCTGACTGCGATCTCAAAAACGGGAACAGTCAGGCAAAAGTTAGGGATAACAAATCAAAATCAAAATAGAGAGGTCATTACAAATCCTCAACAACATGAAAAATGTTGCAAAAGAAAAAGGAGATGATGACTGTCTCCCAAATTCAATTGGTGTACCATCACCCAAAAGGTCGTTCCAAACTCAAAACAGAGTGCGACGCGCAATTAACTGAGCTTAGGTGTGAAGAACATCACGAAGAGCGGGTGGGTACAAATATACTTTGAGCCTTTATCCTTTGTTTCTTAAACCGTGAACCAAGCCACGTTACAACCCTTCAAAAGTCCTAATTGAAGCATGGGTTAGTTCGAAAGCATACTGTTTCAAAAGGTATCCTGACTCCTATAAGGCTTTGCTCTAAATCTTGTGTTGACTTGTCTTATAAAAAGTTTTCTGCTAAAAAACGCATTTTGCAAAACTTTGAGACAAACATAAACTTTGCATGAAGAGGTCAGATCAACCGTTTGCTTCAACGGTCCCTTGAATCTTCTGCCCAGATTCAGGACACCAACGGTCTTCTTCGCCTTCTTCTTTCTATCTTTCAGAATAAGGGCTTTCAGATCTTCCTGCCCTTTAGCCAAAGCTACGAACATTTTCTGAAATTGGGCATTTTGTGCCTGGAGATCCTTGATACTTTGTTCAGAAGTCATTATTGCTGAAATAAATAGCGAAGAAGATGAGAAACCTGTTTATGCAATGTCATGGATGATATGTGTATGCAATGATTTCAAGGATTCTTAAAGACTAAAATTTTCTTAAACAAAAGAAACACACGTTAATTGTATTAATAAGTTCGAATCGTTATAAAGAGTTCCCTTTAGGATTACAATCAAACAAAATAAAACTTAAAGAAAAAAGAAAATTAGGTTTCCCATAAGCGCATCCTCTTTGGTGCAATGTAGGCGTTTATATTCCTCTCTTCATGAAGTAGCCTAGTGATTTCCATGACTTTCTTCTCGCTGGCGTAGAATTGAGCTTCAAACGTATCTCGCTCCTCCTTAAGTTGAACCCATGATTTTTGTAACTCCTCATGATCAGTTGGGATGTCAGGATAAAGAACAAGATAAGGAGTGTCTCCTTCAGCAACCGGTTCCATAATCATAGGTAGGATGACGGGGTAAGGCATCATAAGACTTTGGGAACAGGCTCATACCCATTTGAGATAAGGCTCAAGAGGGATGGAATTCTTGTGCCCCAGTGTCTTGCTATCAACCCTATGTACCATGCCCCAAGCTCGCATGAACCTTTTACAGTAACCCTAAGCATCACTCTCATAGTCGAAGGCGATTCCTTGGATAAGTGTATCATGAGGACAATCCCTTCTCGCATATCCAAACTTTCGCAGTGCCAAACAAGGATTATAAGTGATTCCTCCCCTAATTCCTAAGAGAGGGACATTAGGGAATTCTCTGCATCGATCAATAATGGTAACATTCTCCGAGGATCAAGGACACCAATGAATACCTGAATGTGTAAGAGTCATTAGCCTATGAGACCATCTTAAACCATGTTCATTCTTCAAGACAGATCATGGTAGGTGCGAAATAAACCACCTAGCCAAAAGAGGAGTACAACACAGAAGGGTCCCTCTTTTCTTTATAGTGTGAGTATGCAGAGAATGTAGGATATCTCCAAGCAGAGTAGGTACCAGATTGTGTGACAGGAAAACCTTAACCGTATTCACGTCTATGAGCTGGTCTAAATTAGGGAACAACACCAACCCATAGATGAGAATGGCTAACACCTCTTCAAAAGCTTGTAATTCCAGGGTATCCCAAAAATGATGAGCTTTCTCAAACAAGAACTTAGCCAAAAAACCCTTGACACCTCTCCTGGTTTCCCAATTTGCTACTACGTCAGATTGTAAGGACAGAGCTTTAGAAATATCTTTAGGTTTAGGGTCTCTTTCCATACCATTGAAAGGTACCTTGTTAAGATAGGCACCCCCAGTAAAAGAGAAAACTCCTCCATAGTAAGCACTAACTGGTAATCTGAAAAAGTGATGCAGTGATGTAGAGGGTCAAAGAATTGAAAGAGAACTTTTAACATTTCTTCATCAGGGTTTGAGGTGACCAAGCCGATAAGTCGACCATGCATTTCAGTAAAGGGAGAACTTTCAAGAACCCTTGATACTAACTCCTTAAGCTGAAGAGGTAATTTTTACCAGACTGACTTGGATAGTGAATCTGCGGGCGAGGGCCATGTCCTACAAAACAAGACAAAAACAAACCCTAATAATCCTTGAAATGGTTAGTATGATATACTATGTTATGATGTCATGATTATGCTCAGATATAGCAGATATAGCAAACACAAGTGAATCACACAAAGACCTTAGGTTTAAGGCTTGCATGGGTTTTAAGGTAATACCCTCTTGAAGTTGGGTTGGTTCAACCTGTCCTAAATATAGTAATTGGCTTCTAAGGGATCTCAATATCACCGATATTTCCCCCAAATTTCGTTCCTATAGACAATTGACTTCCCACAAAACAAAGCTCAAGATTCAAACCTTAATGAGTGTAGTATCGAGTATCAATCGACTTTGGGTTTACACCAAAGACAGCTATCTCACTACGTCTTAAAAGCCAAGTTGGTCAAATAAGGTGCTAAGCTCAGTTGGCGCTTTATGATACCATGCAGCGGCCCCGTATTCTCCTTGATTACTCAAGGGCTGCCGGTACACACCAAAGTATCACATCAATGTAGCTATTGTTTCAACTGTTTCGGTATACCCTGCACAGCTCCCTCACAGTTTATTACTACTTACCTAAAAGGAATTCTCAGATCTGGGTTTAGGATCCAAACAACCCAAACAGACACCCTTAAAATTAAATCAAACAAGACAAGCCAAAGAAGCAATTAAAATGACCTAGATCCTAAGGTAAACCCTACTTTTTTTATTGTCCCCAGCAGAGTCACCAGTTTTGTGATACGGTGACAGAACCGACTGTTAATATTGGTTTGCATTTTTTGTATTCGCAAATGTACGGTAAGCAAGAGTCGCCATCGTCTTTTATTTTATCCAACAAAGGAAAAGGGAAAAACAGCAGAAAAAAACCTTTTTTAGTATGTTTCTGAGTACAGGGATAGATTATAGAAAGGGAAGGTGTTAGCACCCTTTCTATCTGTGGTTTTCCATGGGCTCTTAGGTACTTGCTCATTTTTAAATTGCTTTTGTGTGTGTTTTGAAAAGTTTGGAAATTTCCTTAGTGCGGCGATTCACTTTATGGAAACCCTTGTATCAGTCCTCAAGGGTGTAATAAAGTGTTTTTGAAAACTTTTGTTGAAAAGAGTGTGAAAGTGTAGGGTGTAAAAATATGTTGTTTGAGCAAGTACTTAATAGTTTCTACCTACTCGAAAAAGATTATTCGTTTTTCTTATTTCCTTTGGACAACGCTATCCTACTATTAAGGAGTAGGTAGCTCTATCGTTGGAGTTTAAGGGACAACCGAAAGGGATGATTACAGTCACTAAGGCAACTGGGAAAGATCTTTTAGTAACTGTCCTAAAGTTCTAAGATCACTTTTTTACCGAGGCAACATCGAAAGGGTCATCGAGGGACTAGTGATCTTTCGAATTAGAGGATAGTCACTAAAAATTCTCACGTTTTGAGAATAGTGACTGTTTTCCGAAGGCAACCGAAGTGGGGAAAAACCCTAGGAGTGAGCATGTGCAAGTGTTTGTTTTTCAGTCAATTATCTTTGCAAAGTTAGGATTTTCTACTGTGTTAAACATTGATTTATCTTTCACATACAATCCTATTATCAATCATCTAACAGTTTATAATGACGGGAAGTAAAAGTGCGAGAAGTTGAAACCTAACTATTACAAGGCCTTGGGGAGGGGGTTACATAACCAAACTTGGAGAAAACAGTAAATGAAAATAGTAATAATCGTAAGTTAAAAAGCTATTACAAACTCGAAACAGATACAATAATTAGAAAAATAAATAGGTAAACGCGCGCGAGGAATTACACGGGAATAGATTAAATATCCTACAAAATCTACTTAAAATATTTTGTGTATTTTTATTTAAGAAAATAAAGTAAAGTTGAATTTTGCAAATTAGTCCTAATTTCTAATTAATTTTAATTAAGGAAAACAAACCAAGTTACCCTTATTAAATTAATTTATTTTTAAACAAAATTTATTTTAATAAAAAACTAATTCTAACATTTTTATGATTTCTTGATTTTATGATTTAATTAAAAAAATGGTTTTTAAGACAATTAGAATAAATAATTAAAACAATAAAAAAGTAATAAATAAATTAAAACAAAAATTAAAATGGGCCTGATATGAGAAGTAATTTGGGGGTGTGGAATTGAATTTGTGTCAGGCCCAAGATTGTTGGCCCAATGATTGTGTCTGATCCAGTGCTCCCTGCTCCTTGGAGATTCACCAAGGGCATCTAGACCTGGAACGTTAGATCTATGGCTGCATAGATCCAACGATGAACATTTGATGGTACATAGCATGCGCGCTTAACCCTGGAGCACCAGATCTGCAAGAATAAATTGGAAAAATGATATGTAAGAGGCAGGGTTCGAACCCCTACCCTTACACACACGCCAAGCCGTAACACCAATTGCCTCTGCCACTGCACCATCCTGATCATTCATACATATAATCAAAACAAAATATTATAATATGAAAATGGATCAATGGACACATTTCAAAATGCGCGCGATGTGGGTCCCCAGAGATTTGAATGGGCCAATCAATGAACACCACGCCATCACCTTCTTCATTTATCCATCGTTTTAGGTGATAGACATTTACCTACAATTATTTCGTCACTATAGGCTATAGTGACGGATTTTGTTCCTAGCTACAAACCTGCAACATTCTAAAACACGATACAAGCAACATAAATTCAAACCAAAGACATGGTTTGACTATAAATGATCTCCTGAGCATGATAGTACCCCTAATTTTGTCCAATTTTTCCTCTAGCTAGGGTTCCCCAATTTGAAGCTTCGGAACCCTAACAATGTCAAATGATTATACCTACACTCAAGCTTAAATTGAAATATCCAGAAACATTCACATGATGATCATGAACACAAATATGCAGTCAAATCATATTTATAATGGATGAATAAGTGAAATCGAGATTAGATAAGATAAGAACAAACTGTCAGTGCAAGGGCGCGGTTCTGGACACTGCAAGCTTTTGGAATGATAGTGATAGCTTCCTAGATGTCCAAGGATTATTGTTTGATCCTTAGAACAACTTGAATCGGCTTCCAGAAGTGAAACCGATCTGCACTTTTTGTTGGAAAATTTGGAATTTTTCTCTCTATTTTTAGGCTAGTTGCGCATCTGTTCCCTTGTCCTCTAGGTCTTGAGTGTCCTGGTATATGTAGTGAATCAATTTAGGGTAATAGAATTGGAAATAATAAAAAGATGTTATGGTCTTTAAGTTTTCTTCCAATCTTTCCAAACATGGATATTTCTTCCTATTCTCGAACTTGCACGATTTGTTTGGCTATTTGATAGCTCATGAGATATTCAATCAATCCAAAACAAATCTTATCCCATTTATTTGATTTATTTTTGATTTAATTTGATTTTGTTTGAATTTTAAATAAATAAAATCAAAATAAATTAGATAAATAAATAAATGAGGCAAGGAGGGTCCCATGGGTCGTGGACCATGCTAGGGATAAGATTCAATCTTGAAAAAGATGGGGCCATGTTGAAAAAATGCAATTTTGGGCATTGTTAACTTTGTGCAAATTTCCAAAAATGGACAACTTTGGCAATGCATATCTCTCTCAATTTTGACCCTAAGAGGGTGTTCTTTGACTTTTAGAAACCTTAGGATGTCCCCTAAGCAAAATCTTTGGTTTCATTTCAATTGGATCTTCCATGTTTATGTAAGAAGCTTTGACCCAAAAGGTGTTTTTGTTGACTTTTAAAAAGGACCTATAATGTCTGAATTTATATCTTTTCATGAGTGCATTTATTGAACTTTAGTACTTAAGATGAGTTGTAGGGAATTGGATTCTCTTCAAAATGAGCCTTGGATGAGAAATTTCTGATAAAGTATGAGAAAGTTATGCCTGGTCAAAGTTTGGTTGACTTTTCCTATAGAAACCCTAATTTAGCAACTTTTGAGTTTTGATGAATTAGGAGAATTCCTTGGGAATCATGATCAACCCTTGATAAAATGATGGATATCACTTCAAAATGTTGATTTTGACCAAAAACCTTGAAGTTTGACTGTATGTGGGTCACAGTTGACTTTTGACCTAGTATAGTTGATTTTCAGGCATTTGAGTAATTGACTGAGCAAACTTCTTGTGCAAGGCATGAAACTTGGCATGGATTATCTTGAGGACATAAAAGGGAAATGGAAACCATTTAGGACCCTTAGAACTCAAACATATTAATGAGGAGTGAAACCCTAGTTTGAGGCTCATTGTCTTAGGAGGAGGATTTGTCTGGTCAATCCTTAGTCAACTTGAGCAATTGAGGACCTCTAGGAGTATGTTTTGTGTGAAAATGAGAGGGCAAATTTTGGGGTACAACACCAAGCATACCTCAAACAATAATACACATGTCTATAAGGTTGCAAAAATGTGTGATTACATCAGATGATGCATTCGATGATGAAGGTGAGCTGGTACACTATGCTTTCTATGCAGATGTCGAACCAAACAATGCAACTGAGGCATTGAAGGATTTGAAGTGGGTGAAAGTTATGAAAGAAGAAATGAAGTCCATTGAAGTCAACAACACTTGGTCACTTGTAGAATTTCCTCAAGGAAAGAAGTCAATTGATGTCAAGTGAGTATACAAGGTGAAGTTCAATCCCAAAGTAGAAGTAACTCGGCACAAGGCTAGACTTATGGCGAAAGGATTTATTCAGAAATAAGGAACCGACTTTGATGAAGACTTTTCACCTGTTGCTAGGATAGAAAAAATCAAGTTGGTTATTGGTCTAGCATAAATGAACAGTTGGCACATATGTCAAATGGATGTGAAATGTACATTCCTGAATGGACTCTTAGGCGAAGAAGTTTATGTTGCACAACCAATTAGGTTTGTGAAACATGGAAAAGAGAGAAAGGTATATAGGTTGCATAAAGCCTTGTATGGATTTAAACAAGCTCCAAGAGCTTGGAATAAGAAGATTGACAGTTTCCTAAGAGAGAAGGAATTTGTGAAGTGCACAGCTGAGAATGGATTATATGTAAGGATAATCAAGAATTAATTGCTTATATTATGTCTCTATGTCGATGGCTTGTTGATAACAGGTAGCTGCAAGAAAGAGATTAAATACTTCAAAGGTGATTTGAGCAAGGATTTTAAAATATCTGATCTGGGTGAAATTTCATACTTCCTTGGCATCGAATTCTACAAGAGCAGTAGAGGTCTGATGATGCATCAAAGAAGATATACAAGTGAAATTCACAAGATATTTATGATGGAAGAATACAACTCGACTTCGACACCTAAAGAACCAAGACTGCAACTATCGAAAGATGCAGATGAATATGGTGTCGATCCAACCCAATATAGAATACTTATTGGGTCATTAAGATATGTTTGTCACACAAGGCATGACCTAGAATATAGTGTATGTATGGTGAGTAGATTCGCCCTAAAGCTAAATGTATCACATCTATCAACGACAGAGAGGAAAATAATGTATCTCGACTATGGAATTTTGTTTCCTTCAAGTGATAAAGGAAAATAATACAAGTTAGTTAGACACACCGACTCAAGTTGTTCTAGTGATGTTAAGGATCAAAAATCCACAGCTAGTTATGTGTTTATGCTAGGTGGTGTATCAGTTTCTTGGAGTTCGAGAAAA
Source organism: Vicia faba (assembly GCA_948472305.1). NCBI lineage: Eukaryota > Viridiplantae > Streptophyta > Magnoliopsida > Fabales > Fabaceae > Vicia > Vicia faba. The sequence goes on along the minus strand of OX451740.1, from coordinate 922,507,950 downwards.
GAACCAATAGTGGCATTATCGTCATATGAAGCATAGTACATAGTCACTTCTCTTTGTGCATATCAAGCAACATGGATGGTGAATTTGTTCGAAGAGATAACATGGAAAGATCATGAGGAAATTACCATGGAGACCGACATCATGTCAGTTATTAATCTGGCGAATAATCTGATACCACATGCTCAAAGCAAGTAGATCAAAATAAGGTTCCATTAACTTCGAGAGCATGTAACAGATGGAAAGATGAACTTGGAACACTGTAAAACTGGTAATCAAATTCCATACATCGTGACGAAAGATATTCAGGTCAAAGTATTCAGAAGACTAAGAGCTATGATAAATGTAGATAGCTTAGACACAATGAATTAGGTGGTGTGCTGAGATTGTAATTTCTTATGACGAAGCAACATATTTCTCAACAGAACAAGGGTGTCTCAAACATAGCCTAGCGTGTATGTCAAGTTATGTGTGTCGAAGTGTCGAAGTATTTGGCTTCACATAGAATTTCGACTTAGGTATAAAATAGTTATTTTGGGATTTTCTAGTTTTGGGATTTGGCTTAGGGATCAAGTAATCTCATTATAAATAGAGGAAGTAACTCTTTTTTTTGTAAAAACTCAAATTAAGTATTCAAAGAATTTGCAGCTGCAAGTGAATAAAAATTTTCCATAATTTGTATGCAGTGAGTTACTCTGCAGAAAATCACCATCTTCTCCTTATTTGTTCAAAAATTAATTCTTTAATTCATTGTTATTATGTATTTATAACAATCTTGATCATCAATATTGATAGAAATTCTCCATAGGTTTAGGTGGATTTCCAACAGTACTTTGCATGGTTTTATGCGTGTAATATTGTCAAATAGTTTTGATGATGACAATTATCAAATGGTGATTATGATGACAATTGTCATATAGTTGTGTTGATGACAATTATCAAATGATTTTGACCATGACAACTCTTCCAAAGGTTTATAATGATGGTGGTTGAGCAAGATAGAGATATCACGAGCCTTGTTAGTTAGATGTATCAAGTTCTGGTTAAAATGGATTAGACAATATTGAATCATGCAAAGAAACTTGAAGTCTTAATGTTATGATCTTAAAGATGTGAAAGTGTGAAAGTGTGAAAGCTAGTCTGGTCATGCGCTTAGCACCATAGTTTTTATCATTTTATTGTAAAGGAACAAGAGTAAGTCTTAAGGTATTAAGGTAGTGCACCTACAGACACACATAAAAAGTATTTTTAAACCTCTCCTCTTTTGGTAAAACTTATTACAACCAGTTCGACCAAGCGCTTAATTGATTTTAAGCTTGTTTAATGTGTTAGGAAATTAAAAATACACTAGCCAATAGATTAACATATCTTTCTAATTGATTAAGGGGTTAATAATCTATTAATGACGTAGAAACTCAAACTTTTCTATTTTAGTTTGGTTAATCGATTAATACATGCTTTTAATTGATTAAATCATTTTAAAAGTCTCATGGATTGTTTTGTTTTTTAGACACATTTTTTCCTATATAAATAAGGTTTCTCCTCATTTCAAAACACACTAGTTTTCTGAACAGAAACTTTCTTCTATCATTCTTTCTCTCATTTTAAAAAAAAAATTATTTTTCACTAGAGTTGTCTTACTGCCGAGAGAGTGAAAAGTTTCATATGGGAGTTTTATTGTATTGGTGTTGAGTTGTAAGTGTTTTTTCAAGAGTGTAGTTCTCTTCTAATCTCTTTAAAATAAGATTTGAAGGTTGCAAGCTAAACTTACAAAATACTCGGGTGAAGATAATTGAGATGAGCTTGTGTAAAAGCTACGGTTGTTGTTGTAAGGTTTATGGATTGATCATATGCAAAAATTCAAGTTGTTTTGAAATAGTGTTTCAATTGATCGTGTAAAAAGCTCAAGACTCTTTTCTGTAGAGTTCTTAAAGAAAAACTCTTGGAGACTAGAGTAGACTAAGTGGTTTAGGTTGAATTACGATAATTCTCTAATATGATATTTCTATTCACGATCTCTTTTATTTTCTATTATTTATTTTATTTCTGCTATTAATTTCTCTGTCAAATGCACTTAATTAAATTTAATTAAATTTTTGATCTCTTAACTTAATTTAGCGTTTGACACGTTGATCTCTTAGTTAATAAATTTACTTTTCTTTTGAAAACATCTTGGTATGCTTTCTAATAAATTTTGTCAAAAAAAAAATATTAAGATAAAAATGACCATGAGGATCTTAAGAGGATTTTTAAACACCATAAAGTGATCTTAAATAAAAATGACTTTAATAATTCTTGAAACTTGTTTAAAACATGAGAATAAATACAAATAAAATCTCAAAACTGTATCCTATGAATAAGGAAAGGATGAGGTATAATTTTATAAAGCAAGCTAAGTCAGTACACTGTAGCCACCAACATTTGTTCCCTGCATGCATGGCAACAACAACAATAAAATCATAAAAATAGTGATAAAATCAATTTTACTTTTGAAAAAGAAAAACATTCAATATATTCGACTTTTATTCTTCATGTGAGTAGATCAAAGATCACATCATATGGATAGCATATATAAAATTACATCGTCTTCTTAAGTGCTCTATGAGAACGGAATGCATGGAGTTTGATTGGACTGAGGTATAAGACTAAACTCAACTAAACTCTTTTTGCCAAGGACGCTTCAACCAGAACTTATATCTTTTGATTGATGAGACTTGAGATGATTTTTAATCAATTTTTTTGTAAATTAATTTTTTTGCACTATGGTGATTATGTGTGATTATTAAAAGTTTTATCTTGACACATAAAATTAACTCCTTTGATCACAAATTTTTTTTAATATTTATTCCCTCTATTTCACAATGAGTGGTTTGGTTTATCATTTCAATCATATTAAGAAAAGTATAAACAATTAAGAGACAGAATAATGTTGTTACTATAATATATTTAATCATATATTAGAAATGATGAAAGTTTAATTAATTAAAGGGTAGAATTATAAAAAGTGTATTGAAAATTGAAATGAATCATTACTTTTAGGATAATATTTTATTTCAAATGAGTCACTTATTATGGGACGGATGGAGTATAAATCTTTTGGTCTATTGAGTTATTCCCTTCAAAAGTTATTGTTACAACTGTTATGTCACGGACCGGTCAAAGGCCCCAACCTATCTAAATTCATTCCACATGATCCAAGGTATAAAAGTCAGTTCACGCGAAATGCAAGATACTTTTCTTGATCTCCACTTTAACTACAAGCATCTTAAATCTTGTAATGACTTGGGCATTGGAGCGTTAACCTTGCATGTCCATCTCGTGCCACTATATCGGAGATCAACACCACTGGTTTAAGATTTTGTACCAACAGATGACATCAATATCTGGTTGAAGAACAGAATAATGGTGTTGTCTATGGAAATCCGACTTAATTCTCGTGGAATTCCATTACCAGATCAATATCGAAATGAAATCTGATCTCTACCGAAAGCATAAGGTGTAGAAGTGGTAACTTTATTAGTCCTATTCGAGAGATCCATTCTATCATCCAAATTTATCTTTCACTAGTTATCATGTATCGATAAACTCCATGGTGCCACGACATTCAACACATGTCATTCATCAGATTGCCTTCTACTCATGATGGACACTTGCGTTCAGCAAAGCAGAGATTGATTGGAGTTAATATTTTTAGATCTTGAAAAGATCAAGAGAATTTCAAACTTCGATCTGCCTATGATTCTCGCGGTCATTGTCATTGATTACAACCTTACAGGATTCCTCGAGGATGACAGAAGCTCTTACAGCATCCTATACGCAGACATATTGGAACAGTTAGACATCCATCAAATAGATTTGAATCCATATAACGAGATCCTTCTTAGTGAATTAGACGTAGTGGCATCACTGGTCCACCTGAAAGTAACCTATCACGATATAGAAATAAATTCGACCATGATTAGCGTCAGCGTGGAGGAGGCTAAGTGAATCAAAGAGCTCATCTAAAAGTACATTCTTACGACGACAGCGGATGAAGAAGATCTAGGGAATACCTGATATATTTTATGTAAACACCCATGAGGATGAAGGTCGACTAGTGTCAATTGGTGAGTTCGAGTCTATCCAACTCGATGATAACCTTGTAAGTGAGGTCCATCTTAATTGAATGTCTCCAGGCCCAACACAAACCTCTTCGATATATATGAATATGAAATTCTCGGCACCTACCCTTGTGTAGCTTTCCATCAGTTGAATCTATACTCTATTTACCGCTACATCTCCCAACAGCAGAGGAGGCAGACTCTAGATGCCAAATTCATTTCCAAGAAAAAGTATACAAAGTGGTTGTTTAACGTGGTTCTAGTAATGAAGGCCTCGAGAAAATGGAGAATGTATGTCGATTACACGAATCTTAGTAGAGCTTATCCAAAGGATTTTTACCCTCTCATAAAAATTTACCAACTTGTAGATAACTCAGTCGGCTACAAGTTACTATTGTTCATGGATGTCTACTCTGGATACAATCATATACTCATGTTCGGGTCCGACCAAATAAATACAGCATTCATGATCGAGCATACTAATTACTTGTACAACATCATGCCCTTCGGGTTAAAGAATGCTAGTGTAACATATCGATGGGTGATGAATCAGATCTTTCAACAATAAATAGGGGAATTATTATAGATGTACATGGATGACATGATTATAAAGTCCTATCAGGAGGAGTGTCATGCTCAACACCTTCAATAGGTGTTCAAGAGGGTCTTGTAGTATAACATAAAACTCAACCTGAATAAGTGCACTTTAAAGGTAAAAGCTAGTAGGTTCATAAGCTTCTATTTAACTGAGTGAGGAATCAAAGTAAACCTCGAAGATTGTAAAGCACTGATCCATATGAGTTCTCTGACATTAAAAAATAAGGTCCAAAAATTGAACGATATGTTGATAGCCTTTAATAGATTTATTTCAAAATCTACCCATTACGCTTTGGCTTTCTATAGATTCTTGAGAAAGAATGTTTGATTTTGAGTGGATGACTAACTATGAAGATGCATTGGAGTCTATGAAGAAAACCTTGGTTTCACCCTCGGTACTCACCAGGCCATTTTTGGGGGAAACATTATACTTGTATCTAGTTGTCACGGAATAAGTCGTAACGTCGTCCTAGTTAGAGAACAAGATTTTTCCAAGATCCTTGTGTACTTCGTATCAAAGGCCCTAGCGAAATCAGAAACATGATACCAAAAAATAAAAATAAAAAATAAGCCTTGGCATTAGTGAAAGCATCGTAAAAGCTCATCAGGTGTGAGTGCAACTTCACCATTAGATATTTTGTATGATGTCAAAACTAAGAAAACTTAGCATTTATGTATATTGGACGGTATTTCTATGTCATGTGTCACTCCCTTGCCTTAGAGGTCTTAGGAATCATTTAAAACAAGTTTAAAATTGGTCCCAATAATGAAAAAACAGTTTCTGCACAAAAAAAACATGTTTATGTGTCGACCTAAAATTTGTATGTGTTGACATATAAAATACAAATTTTTGCAATTTCTGAAAAGCTTCAGTATGTGTCGACACATACGATTTATACGCCGACACATGTGCTGCAATATAAAAGCCTTCAACATTTTTTATTTAAAACACAGGCACATGTGCTGACACATACGATTTATGTGTCGACACGTGTACTACATTATTAAAGCCTATAGATATTGTTTTGTATGTGTCGACATATAACATTTTCAGGTCCATACATACTATTTTTTGGGTCATTTTATCATAATTTTTTCATTCTGAAACTTCCCTATTTTTTCTAAAAAGATCCCAATTATAAATGTATCATTCATGCATCATTTCAACTTGATGATACCATAAAAATATTCTACATTTACTCTTCATCTTCAACCTCTAACCTATGTGTTGTACCCCAAAATTTACCCTCCCATTTTTACTCAAAGCGTGCTCAAGGTTGACCAAGAACTGACCAGACTTCTCCTCCTAAGACAATGAACCTCTAATTAGGGTTTCAATTTTTATCAAGATGTTTGAACTTCAAAGGTCTCAAATGTTTTTCATGGTCCTAATATACCTTCAAGTTGGTCCATGCCAAGTTTCATGCCTTGCACAACAAGTTTGCTTAGACAATTGCTCAAATGCTTGAGAATCAAATGTACTAGGTCAAAAGTCAACTATGTCCCAAATACAGTCAAACTTCATGATTGTTGGTCAACATCAACATTTTGAAGTGATATCCATCATTTGATCAAATGTTGATCATGATTCCTCAAGAAATGCTCCTAATTCATCAAAAGTCAAAAATTGCTAAATTAGGGTTTCTATAGGAAAAGTCAACTGAACTTTGACTAGGCATAACTTTCACATAATTCATTCATTTTCCCCCCAACAAAAACGCATATTGGAGATAATCTCATTCCCTACAACTTCTCTTCATCCTTCAAGTCCAATAAATGCACCATTTGAAAGATACAAGCTCATACATTACAGGTCATTTTTAGAAAGTCAACAAAAGGCACTTTTTGTCAAGACCATTTACATCAAGATAAATTCTTCAAATGCAAAATTGATCAAAAGAAGGGTTGACGTTGACATCTTGGGATTTCCAAAAAGTAAAAGATCATAATCATGAGATCAAAATTGAGCAAGTTATGGCTTTCCTAAGTTGGGAAAATTTGGGAAATTTCAAGAAAAGTGCATTGAGCAAATTTGAAGTTTTAAGGCAAGGGCTCAATTTCTTGGACTTCAGACATCTTCCTAAGATTATATAGGACCTCCAAAAACACTCTTACCATGCCTTACATTTTTTACTTATTTTTTACACATTTATTTTAATTTATTTCAAGTAAATATAAAATAAAATGTATAAAATAATTAGAGATGGGTTTGGAGCTTTGGGCTGATGTTTTGGTTTTCCTTGAAGCCCATGATTTTGTGCAGCATTGTCCATATTCATTCAAATTTGAAAAAAGAGAAGATTTCCATGCCTTTTGCCAAAATTGAAATTCCCATTCATGGCCATGAAGAACATGATTATTGGTCGTTTCACTCCTTGTTTTTTTGTCTCATCATTCTACTCTATAAATACCAGGCCTTAGGAAGCATTAGCCACACAGAGACAGACCCAAAAAGTCACACGAAATTGAAGAAGAAAAAAAGCAAAGTTGGTGAAATTCAAAAGCAAGGTTCCAACTTTCCTTAATCCAAACAAAGGATCCCAATACACTCCTGGAGGTTCCCTGAAGTTATTCCAACCAATTCCAGGGCTTGTAGCTTCATGAAACACCCTCCCCAAGTCACGGTTTGTACTTAATTTTTCCAAATCTGTTTTCTTCCATTCATTCATTATTAATTCAATTTGCTTGCATATTTTGATTTGTGGTGATGCATAGAACGTTTTTGGATGTATTATTTTGAGTTTGAGTGCAGGTATAAGAACCCACCATTGTTAGGGTTCCGAGCTCCCAATTTGGGGAATCTTAGCTAGAGGCAAAATTGGATGAAATTAAGGGCACCATCATGCTCAGGAGGGTGAGGCAAATCGATCCATGGCCTCACATTTGATTTATGTTGCGTATTCTGGGTTTTTTTAGTTGCAAGGACTATAGCTACAAACCCAAACTATCACTATAGGTCTTAACATCTAAAACATAGGAGGGAGGAAGGGGATAATGCATGGCAGCCTTCCATTAGCCAGTTCAAATTCTCGTGCTTTTTTATTTTATTTTAATATATCTGACCAATTTTCTTATATTATGTTTTTGTTTTGATTTATGTAACGATTGAGTTGGCAGCACAGTTGGTAAAGCAGCACGCATGTGAGGGAGAAGACCTAGGTTTGAGTCCCAAGTCCAGCATTCTCCTATTTTTGCATAATATCTAATGCAAAATCCAATACTCCTCGGGGTCTATTGCCCATCATGCACCATCAGGTCTGGCTATCAGATCACAGTCAATCTAGATCCAAGAGTCTTGATTGGAGATCCATCATGCGCCCTCACAGTTTTCACCTCACTTGATCCAACGATTGGCCTGGGCTTAGCTTTCATTAGGGCCTAACCCTTTTCCAAATTGCACCCCCATTCTACTTCAGCCATCAAGCCCAATTTCTAATTCTTTTTGTTTTATTTAATTATTTCATTTTCTTAATCATTTTTAATTATAATCATTAAAACAAATCAAAAAATAAATAAATAGATTTAGGTTTTTTTTCTAATTTTTTTTAATTAATTAGTTAATTATTTTAATTTTATTTTATTAACTTTAAAATCAATTAGACTTAGGTTATTTCATCCAAATATTTTCTTGAATAAAAAAATGCGAAAAATGTTAGGTTTTTGTTTAGAAGTTAATTTTGTTCAATAACTTTCTTTATTTTAATTAATTTAGATTTAATTTAATTTAGTATTTTCCTAAATAAACAAAAAACAATCAAAAGGGTTTTTACTTAGCCATTCTTTAGGTTTCTTTTAGACGTAATATTAGTTTCGTGCGCATTATTTTGTTCTTGAATTTTTAACAATAATGTAACTGTATAATGGTATGTAATAGATTAAGTAGGACTTTTTTATTGCTTTCTTTATTTTACCTTTCCCCCAGTTTTATAAATTGTAAATACCCCCCCCCCCCCCCTCCCGAAGGCATGTAATAGTCTAAGATATTACCTTCTGCACTTTATATTCTGCAATATGTATTAACTTCTAGTAACTAGGCGTGTATGAAAAGACTGAAATCAAAACGTTAGCAAACTTAACAAAAAGACAAAAATAACCGAACATAACACACTTACAAATATGCACCTCTAGGGTAACCCACTTTGGTTGCCTTCGAAAATAAAGCAGTCATGTCCCTCGAAACGGGGACGCTTTAGCAAAGACCTGTAAATCAAAAAGATCGTAGTCCCTCTATGACCCTACGGTTGCCTTCTCGGTAAATGATCTAGTCCCTAAATAAAATTGCTAAAGCGTCTCCACAAGTTAATTTCGTGACTGTATCATCCCTTTGATGTCCCTCATACATCCAAGGATAGGGATACCTACTCACTAATAGTGGGATAGTGTTGTCTAAAGGATAGGAGGAAAAGAACGACCCTTTTCGAGTATAAAAGTAGATAGATGTTAGAAGTTTGATCAAAAAACATTTTGCACTTACACAAATACTATTTTTCAAAAGCAATTTTCAAAACATTTGCTTTGTTAACACTCTTGAGGACTGATACAAGAGTTAAACGCAAAGCAATTCGCCGCACTAAGGAATTTTCCAAACATTTTCAAAACACACAAAGCACAAAGAATTTTCAAAATGAGCAAACCTCTAAGAGCTCGTAGATAACTACGGAAGGAAAGAGTGCTAACACCTTCCCTTTCCATAACCTACCGCCCTTACTCAGAAAATCTCGAAAAGGTCTTTTTCTGTTCTCTTCACCCTTTCCTTAATTTGAATAAAAGAAAAGTCGGTGGCGACTCTTACTTACTGCAACATTTGCAAATACAAAATGCAAAAACCAATATATAACAGTTGGTTCTGCCACCGTATCATAGAACGGGCGACTCTGCTAGGGATGACATCTTTAAAAAGTGGGATTACCTTAGAGCTTAGTTCATCTTTAAAATTTCTTTCATAATGTGTTTTTATGATTTACTTTTGAGGGCTTGTTTGGGTTGCTACTTTAGATCCCACACCTAGATCTGGGGCACCTTATTAGGTAAGTAGCAATAAATCATGGAAGTTGTACGGCGTAGACCAATATGGAAAAAGTGATAGCTACATTAGCGTGATACTTTGGTTTGTACTAATGTTCCTTGAGTCAGTCAAGGATAACATTAGGCTTCCTTAGTGTCATTAAGCGCTAACCGACCTTTAGAACCTTTAATTGACTCATCTTAAGCCATTAGAAAGTAGTGAGATGATCGACTTTGGTTTCGACCGAAGATTGGTTAATACTCGATACTACACTCATTGAGACACAACTATTGGGATATTCTGGCCGCAATACTTCGGTGCTTGAGCTAGAACAATGCCTAAAAGAAGGTCAGTGATATGAGACTCCTTAGAGCCCGGTTATTATTAATAGGACATGTTGAGCCAACTGAAACTTCAAGAGGGTACTTACCTTTAAAACACATGCAAGACTTTAAACCTAAGGTCTATGTGTAACTTGTTTGTGTTTGATATACTTATGATTTCAAAGCATAATCATAACATCATAAACAACATAACATGTCATGAACACTAACCATTTCAATGGCTTGTGGATTTATCTCTTATCTGTTTTGTAGGTCATAGATTCAGCTCACAGAAAAACCATCCGAATCAATTTTGTAGAGATCCCTCCCAAACTCAAAGAATTGGTTTCAAAGGTTCCTGAGAGTTCCTCATTCAACATGAGATATGGCTACTTGCTCAGTTTGGTTGTTAATATTTTTGACGAAGGTTTGATGAGTGTCTTATTCTAGTTCTTCGACCCTAAGCACCACTACTTCACATTTTCAAACTATCAGTTGGTGCCTATGTTGGAAGAATTCTCCAAAATACTCAGTTTGCCTATATTGGAGCAGATACCCTTTACCGTTTTAGAACAAGATCCAACTGTTGAAGATGTTGCCATAACTTTGCATTTGAAACCATCTGACGTTGAGTCCAATTGGGAAAAAAGGAGTGGAGTTAAGGACCTCCTCACAAATTTCCTAATGAAGAAAGCCCAAGTATTCCTAGACACTATGAGTTACCATGCCTTTGAAGATGTGTTAGCTCTTTCGATCTACGGGTTGGTTCTGTTCCCCAATTCAGACCAGTTTGTAGATGTCAGTGCCATCAACATTTTCCTTGCTCACAATCAAGTGCCTACATTGATCGGGGATATTCTGCACTCACTTCATACACGCACCATGAAGAAGCGAGGGACTCTTATATGTTGTATACCTCTACTCTATAGGTGGTTTATTTCGAACCTTCCTCGGTCAGTAATGAAGAATGAATTAGGCTTAAGATGGAACCAGAGATTAATGTCTCTTTCTCAATCTGACATCTATTGGTGCCCTCGCTCCCAAGAAGACATCTCTTTTATTGATCGCTGCGGAGAATTTCCCAATGTGCCACTCCTTGGAACTAAAGGAAGCATCACCTATAACCCCTCTTTAGCTTTACGTCAATTCGGTTACGCTCGGAGGGATGGTCCTCATGATATTATCATTCAAGATATCGTGTTCGACTATTTAAATGATCTGCAAGGTTCTACAAGTTTCATGTTTGTACTTTTCAAAATGGTCAAGAAATGAGAAAGTTACAGGGTTAACAATAGTGGATATGATGCTCTGCGCGCGCATGAAGGAGGAAGAAGATGATTTCAAATATTAAGGGCATGATTTATGTTATATATTTATTGTTGTGTTTAAGTTAACAGATGTATCACCACCCCAGTGGTTAAAGCACGTGCCTGTCACCCTTAGGACCTGGATTCGAGCCCCAACATCCGTTTTGCCATTTTTTTCATGTTTTCTGTTTTCTCTCTTTTTTTTTGCAACAGGCGTTGGGCTTTCCTCCTTTTGGACATTTATTTTTGCTGACTCCCCCCTGATTATGTTTATACCCCTGGCCCCTTTATTTTTATTATTTCTTTTTCTTTTTCTTTATTTTATTTTCATATTATTTTTATTATTTTTATTATTACTATTATTATCATTACTATTATTTTATCAATAAAATCCAAAAAATATTTTATTTATTCATTTGTATATTTAAAAAAATAATTATACATTTTATTTTTCTTTATAAAACAAAAAAAGACTAAAATATTTTCTTAATAAATTTAATTTCTTTTTTTTAATAATTAATATTTAGACTTAGGTTTATTTATTATATTATTTTCTTTTAAATTAAAATCAACTTAGAATTTAGGTTTCTTTTAATTATTAATTTTCACATTATTATTATTAATTTCAAAACCTTTTCTTAAAAAACCCTAAAAAAATCATTTTTAACCTATTATTCTTAGGTTTTAATTTTGTTTAATTTTTTATTAACCATTCTCTTAATTAGGTTAAAACCCTTCATAAAAATCCAAACAAAAATCATTTTTATCCATTTGTATTTGTATATTATTATTTATTTAATTCTTGTACATTTATTCAATATGATTGTAATAGTTAATTAGATTTAATTTTCTTGTAAAAATTCTTATTTGTAAATTTGTATACCCCCCCTCCCCTGATGATGTAATAGCTTAGTATTTTTACTTTCTGCAATTTATCGCTTTATATAAATGCTAGTAAATTAGGGTTTGTATTGAAAGATAAAATCAACAAGTTAGCAAACTCTAATTCAAGACAAAACAATGCATGTAAATCAACACACTTGCACCCTTAGGGTAATTCCACTTTGTTGCCTTACAAAAATGGTCATGTTATGCATGTGGGATATCTTAGCCAAAACAAATAAAAATTACAAGATCATAGTCCCTCGATGACGCTATCAAATGTTGTCTTTCAAAATGATCTTAGTCCCTCAAAGATAATTGCTAAGATATTTCACAACATTGCTATTATGGCTATACGATGTCCCATGCCCGTCCCTTTACATCCAAAGACAGGGCTTCTTACCAATTCAATGGTAAGATAACAATATCAAAGGAAAGGAAGAAATGAACTAAGACTTTTGAGTAGGTAGATTGTTCCTAGTTGCTTGCTCAATTTCAAATCAAACATTCTTGCTTATTTTCAAAACAAACACCAACACTTTCAAAAATACTTTCAAAAAACACTTTCAAAACATCTTCTAAACTTGAAACATTTTCAAAAGCTCAACACTTTGTATACGTTCTTACGAACGAGAACTATTACAAAGTTTTCCTAAATGATGACGCCTTTTCAAAACACTTTCAAAAACCACACAAAGCATATTTTCAAACAAAAGCAAGTGATCTAGCAAGCAACTAAGAGCCCATAGATAACTATGGATGAAAAAGGTGCTAACACCTTCCTTTTTCATAATCTACCCCCCGAACTCAAGAAATAATCTCAAAGGTATTTCATGTTCTTTTCAGCCTTTCATTTTGGATAAAAGAAAAGTCGATGGCGACTCTTGCTAACCGCAACATTTGCGATAAAATGCAAAACAACCAAGTCAGTTATCCCACCTTATCACAGTCATCAAACAAAAAATGAGAAGAAGATGGTGGAGAGTACTCCTTATGAAAGTGGAGTTGGAAGAATCCTGTATGAAATGGTTTATAGTAAATTGGACTTAACATATACAATTAATATAATAAGTTAGTTCATGGAAAATCTAGTCAGAGTTCACCAGAAAGTTTTGAAGCAGGTATTGAGATGTTTGAATGGTTCATTGAATGATGGTTTGAATTACACAAAATCATCTCAAGTGAAAGGAGTTTTAGAGGGTTATGTGGATGCAGATTACACGAGTAATATGGACGCTAGAAAATAATTGTTAGGTTTTATATTTATATTGTTTGAAAAACACACACACACATATATATATATATATATATATATATATATATATATATATATATATATATATATATATATATATATATATATATATATATATATATATATATATATATATATATATATATATATAAGTTGAAAAGAAAATCAATAATAGATAGTTGTTTTATCCATAATTGAAGCAGAGTACATTTCCCTAGTTGAAGAGGTCAAGGAAGCTATAGGGTTAACAGGTATGAATGAGAATTTATGAATCACTTAAGAATGTAATAAAATACATGTGATAGTCAAAGTGAATTTTATTTACTAACCATCAAATATATCATGAGAGAATAAACCATACTGAGGCGTGCTTTCAAATTATCATAGATGTGATCTAGTCGAAGGAGATTGTGTTGGAGAAGGTTGTTTTGGAAGACAATTCAACCGATGTATTCATCAAATTATTATATAGATTCAAGCACTGATTGGACTTTAACAATTATTTTAAAGAATGATTCAAGCTTAAATAGAATAGCAACGTGGTTAATGGGGAAATTAGCTTCACTATAATTTTGAAGTTAAGGTGAATATTTATTGTATATGCATTGAAATTAGAAAAATATTTGAACAACTTTGGGCAATGTCTCACATGTGAGGCACAAAAGATGTTGGACGAGGGGCATGAATGTTTGGTTCTCAACACCATATGTTCTACAATGTATGTGATATGTGGCACAGTCTCGAGATATGAAGTATATTGAAACATTATTTTTGTCATTTAAAAAAAAATGAAATTTTCTAGTGAAAATTACAAAATTAAAGAGAGAATTTTTTTAAATTTATTGTTCTAAAAATTTAATAATCTTTGACGATTATATAAAGATTGAATAACTCATATATTGATAAAAGAAGAGATTGTGTCATATATGGGTAGAAATTTGAAAATGTTTTTATAAATTTGTTGGGTTGATTTTTTATAACTCATTTATAACTTCTTTTTTTGTTGAACTCTTAATTGGTCGTGGATCAGAAAATTGTTATATTGCTTTTGTTATTCTGATTTTTTTTCTCTCACATTGATTATTATCATTGTTTGAGACAGTTTAGCGTGGTTATTTTATTCTTTGTATCACAATCGTGTTTTTTTTTTTTTCTTTTAATCTTTTGACATCAATTTCACAACAATAGCAATAATTTTTCATTTTAATCCGCATTCAAATTTTTTAACAATGTTCCTGTTTGTTGGTACCATATAACCTTGAATTTGAGAAGGTCTTTCCAAGTAGTTGGAAAAAAGACAAACTAACATATGAATACGAAAGGGCCATGAGGATCTAAAAAGGTTTTTTAACACCATAAAGTAACTAAAATAAAAATGACTTTAAATAATTCTTGGATCTTATTTTTGTATGATCGATGGTAATATATACATTTATATTATATTTATATTCAACATTTACAAAACATGAGAATAAATACAAATCAAATCTCAAAACTGTATCCTATGAATGAGGAAAAGATAAGGTATAATTTTATAAAGAGATGCTCAGTAAGTACACTGTAGCCACCAAATTCATGCATTGGTTGTCAATGGAGTCTTACTCATTGCGGGTCCGGTTCAACATTTGTTCCCTGCATGTATGGCAACAATAACAAAAATTATCATAAAAATAGTGATAAAATTAATTTTACTTCTGAAAAAGAAGAACATTTAATATATTGAAAACTTTTTCCATGTGAGTAGATCAGAGATCACAAGTGTAGCATAAAAAAAATCTTTTATAGTGATCTATATATCATGCAACTTCAGAGTTTAATGCATCGAATTCGATAGAATTACAATATATGACTAAAGTTAGTGTAAATTAGTTATGTAAATTTAATAAAAGAGGTTGTTAGAATAATTTACATTCTCCCAGTTTTATCCCTTTTGTACATAAGTTAAATATATAAATTTACACTTCATAGTGATGTATGTAATAAACTATTCTATGATAATGATTTTTTTTTCAATTGGGCTATTATGTATCAAGAACCAAAGTTTAAGATTTGATGGACTATCTACTATCAAGTTTTCACTATTGTGTTTCTCACCATTTATTTTCATGTTTGAGATGTTCAATCCTAGTCGTGAGAGAGTGTGTTAAGAGTTACACATTGGTCAATATACTACGTGAACATGCAATTATAAGTGGGGACAATCTTTACCATTCAACCTGGTTTTGTTGGATTGATTTAGACCCAATCACATCTCTCAACATGATATCATAACTCAATGAACTCTAGTGACCATTTTTTCTCTTTCTCCGTTTAGATTCTTGAACCTTCTTCCCACTTTATCGAATTTTCTTTCTCATGGAGCACCAAAGCTATTCTGATTTTGCAACAAACTCTGCAAATTTGTACTACCTGCATTCAAACGAGAGCCCTGCATTTATTATTGTTGCTCCGCCATTGGATAACAAGAATTATCACACATGATCTCGATCAATGTACATTGCGTTGATTTTAAAGAACACAGAAAAGTTCATTGATGGTTCGTTCTCTAAACCAGCTGCAAAAAACATAGACAAAACAGAATGTCATGCATACCACATATGTTTTGCTACAACAAGAGCCTAGACGGATATAAGTTTTTGCAACTAAGGGCTCGTTTTTTTTCTTAATTTCTTTAAATGATTTTTTAATGTAACATATTTTTGTTAAAAAAATTACAAAGAAATTTTCCATAAAAACTTCATATGAAAATTTGGTTTAAACCATTATTCTTAAAATGTTATTTTAAATATTTTATCATTTTATTAAAATTTTATTTAGATTTCAAAATTTTAAAAAACCCCTTTAGTTTTAAAAAATCCTCCAGCTTCGGCCTCTCTCCTACCATCTTCTCGGATCAGCAGGATAAAATATTATGGCCGCATTCTTTGTCTGGTGAACTTACCCTCAAGGATGCTTATATCTTCAAAGCTCCTTCTTCGCCTCATCTTTGGACCAAATCGGTTTGGAGTCGTGATATCCCTCCGACGAAATCTATGGTGGTTTGGAAGCTTATGTTAAATAAAATTCCTTTGGATGATATGCTTATGCATAGAGGCTTGTGTATTGCTTCTATGTGCTCTCTTTGTAACAATCATGTGGAAACTAGCAAGCACTTGATTTTTGATTGCGCATTTTCGGGTAGAGTTTGGAGTTGGTTCTACAAGGTTATTAATGTTCATAATCCACCTTGAACCTTAGAAGACTGGTGTAATAGATGTGCATCTGAATCCAAATAGTGCAAGATTGTCCTTCATTTCTCCATTATCTATATCATCTATTTCTTTTGGAAACTTAAGAATTGGGCTAGATTAAAAAACATTGCTCATAATCCCTGGATCACCATGAAGAAAATTAGAAGTCATATTACCCTTACGGGTTCAAACACCTTGGCCTCTTCTTTCTCTTAGATGGATGATTTTCGTATCCTTAAAAGTTTCAATATTAAACTTCATCCCCCAGATGCTCCGAATATTATTGAATTCTTTTGAAAGCCTTCTCCTCTTGATTAGGTAGAATGCAATTGTAATGGTTCTTATCTTCTCAAATCTCTGATGGCGGGTTGTGGTGGCATTTATCGTGCTAAGTTCGGGAATTTTCTCTTAGTTTTTATCGTCAATGTTACTTGGCCTTCCTCTACTACGGTTGAATTGTTGACGGCTTTGTATTCAATGCAAATTGCTATGAGTAAAAGTTGGAATAAGCTTTGGATTAAGTCAGTCTCTCAGCTTGTGGTGAAGGTTTTTTCTAATCCTTCCCTTGTCTCTTGGCAGCTTTGTTGGCAGTGGGACGCTTGTATTTCTTTCTATCACAACAACCATCTTTTTGTCTCTCACATTTTTAGGGAGGGTAACACTTGCGCTGATCATTTAGCTAGCTTAGGATTAAACTTGACTTCTTTAACCTTTTTTGAATCCATTCCTTTAAGTTTAAGGAAGGATTTTGTAAGTAATAGACTATGGTTACCTTGCTTTAGGTTCACTTCCTCTTGACGGAGTTGGTTTGTCTCTCTTTCATTTTTGTGAGGTTGGTGCCTTCCTCTTGTCCCTGTTTGTTTGATAATATATGAGGGCTTATTAAAAAAAACAATCATTAAAATCATTTTTGATATACAAATGTTTTTAAAAAATTACCATTTCAACTATATTTTAATTTTCAATAGTATATATTTATCCTATAAAATGTAAAAATTAACCTTTCAATTTAAAAAAACAGATTTAATATTTTAAATTTTTTTTATAAAAACGTTTTAAAAAATCATTTTTAAAAATAAAATAAAAACTATTTTTTTAGAATTAAAACAAACATGCCCACTAAAAACATCAAAAGAAATCCACGCTATTCGGTGAAAACCTAAAGAAATAAAAACTTGTGACCCACTAAAAACTCTCTTTGGTGACGGTTTCTGGCACAGCGGTTTGGCGATTTCCGGCGTGCTTCGATGGGCAAAAAAGGTGTTGGTCGACCGAAAAAACAGGTGGCGACACGTATGAGAACTGTGGAAAGGATAATCATCACACAGGCGAGTGTGAAAGATGAGACTAATGAAAGTACATGAACCACTACAAATGAAGTTGCGACTGAAATACCAAAGGAGAATGAGATTGATTGTTATATAGGTAAGGCAACTGAGGATAGTAGGAAGAGTCCAGACGTGAGTCTGATTACAAATCCTATGATGAACAATGTAGGTGACCTATTTGTGAAAAGTCCAAGATTGAACAATGCTGAGGAATGTTCAGGATTGCACAGTGAAGATAAGCTGTTTGGGGAAATGCTTGAGAAAAGTCCACAACCTTGGGTGGATGTAATAAGAGGGAACAAGGATCAAAACAATGGGGTGACTGTTGAGTTTGTGGCACCCACCCTGGTGAATGGTGAGTTCGAAGTTAACATTGAGGCTGAGGATGTGATAGAGGAGCTGAAATTCTAGGAGAATGTAATCATAATATTTGCTCTAGGAGAGAATCAACAATGAATGTGTCATACCCCAAATTTGTCCTACCCTTAATTTATATTTAGGTTTTCTGTAAAATCGGGTTATTTAATTTTAGTTTTGTATGGGGGGTCAAAACATGAGAGAGGATTGTGTTAATTTAAAATGGACCATCAATATCTGATGGCCCATTAGGTTTTTGAAAAAGGTCCATTCAAGATCTTAGATAAGGTTAAAAGGGTGTGTGAAAGAATCTATTTTCGTTAAGGCACATATCAAATTATTTGTGAAAAGGCCCAATAGAGTGAACTTTTTAACCCATTTCATTTTATTTTCTTTGTTTTACTAACATCATTATTATTATTATTATTATTATTATTATTATTATTATTATTATTATTATTATTATTATTATTATTATTATTATTATTATTATTATTATTATTATTATTATTATTATTATTATTATTATTATTATTATTATTATTATTATTATTATTATTATTATTATTATTATTATTATTATTATTATTATTATTATTATTATTATTATTATTATTATTATTATTATTATTATTATTATTATTATTATTATTATTATTATTATTATTATTATTATTATTATTATTATTATTATTATTATTATTATTATTATTATTATTATTATTATTATTATTATTATTATTATTATTATTATTATTATTATTATTATTATTATTATTATTATTATTATTATTATTATTATTATTATTATTATTATTATTATTATTATTATTATTATTATTATTATTATTATTATTATTATTATTATTATTATTATTATTATTATTATTATTATTATTATATATTAACCTTTGATTAAAAATGATTTTGGTTCTTATTAAAAAGAAAATGTAGAAAGTTCTCTTGCAGGCCCAAAGCAAAGTACAGGCCCAATAACTAAAACACCTGGCCCATTTCTTCTTTTAGAAATCATGTTTATTGATTACTGATCTTTAATTGTCAAAATATTTGTTTTATTTCTTAACTAACAGGCCTAAAACGACATGGCCCAATACAGTTTCAGTTCAACAAAAAAGTGTTTTTATTTTTTATTGAAACTCTGCATTTAGGACCTAATAATTTTTGTTTTCATTTGCTGATAAAAAGGAAAAAAACATTCGGCCCAAAGCATTAAAAAATGCAGGCCCATTTATTTTGAATTGTTGTTTCAAAAGTGGGCTAAATCAGGGTCACAAACGTGTACTGTAGAAATCGAGCACGCGCGTGTAAGGGGGAACATGTTGTTCTAAGAACCAGAATCACCATAACTCAATAAACGAAATCAGAAAGTGTAATGACAGAAACAAATATCAACTAAACTGAAAACAAATTCATTACAGAAAACAAAAATTTAATAATGTTCTTAAAGTTACAGACAATAATTCAAAATAATTCCCAATTCGAAAAAACCTAATTAAGTCTCAGAATTAATTTACAGACAAAATGCTAATTTCCTAAATGCGAAAATTTTGAGTTTGCTATAAAACGGACGGATGATTACAGGGAAGAAGAGGGAGGAAGAAAACCAGTAAAGAGAAAATACACAAAATCGTTACAGGGAAGCATTTGGTGATGGAGAATAAAGTCTCGGTCCGCTTCACAAATTCGTCGTTTCCATCCTCCGCCTTCACCGTAAACCTTCACCGTGAACCACCGCTCATAACCATCGATATCATTGTCGTTACCTACAAGAAAGAGACGTAAAGATCAGATCGGAGAAGACGAGCGCGGGATCGCAGAGAGGTAGGTGTTTGAACACTTAGCTCAGGGGTTTTTCTTTTCTTTTTTTCTTGTTGTTGTCTTTTTGTAGGCCTGGGGTTTTCGGTTTGTTGTAGATTATTGATGTGTTGGAGAAGAAGAAAGAACACCGTGTCGCTGCAGAAAGAGGGTGTTTTTGTGTTTCTCCTAGTGTTTGAATGGAGAAGCGGAAAAGAGAATACAACGTGAAGAGAGATAGAAAGAGAGAGAGAGAGAGAGAGAGAGAGAGAGAGAGAGAGAGAGAGAGAGAGGAAAACTATAAATTTGATTTGTTTTTTTTGTGTAAAACAAGATTTATTATTTTTAGTGATTCAATACGCGTTTGCTTACAGTAGTTATCGTGCACCATCAGCCATAGCCATGCGATCCCCATCCAGCAATCTAGGACGCACGCGCATATGATATAATGTGTACGCCCTCACACCTGATCTGAATGGATCAAGGGTGTGTCCTTTGGGATTGGCCCAATTGCTACTCATACCCCCCCTCTCTTTAGGATATAAATTAAGGGTGGCGACTCTGATTTTAAAACCAGTTGCAACAGAATGCTGTGAAAAGATTTATGGAGAAGACATAGAATTTTGTGGCATTACCGGACTTATACTACAATGACACGAGGTATTTCATAGCCAGGTTCAAAAGTATGGAAGAAAGGGATCAAATCTTGGGGCAATGACCATACTTGATTTATGGGATCCCCCTATTTCTACGAAAATGGGCACCTGATTTTGAGCTCAAGGAAGACTTGTTGTGTGTGTTAACAATATGGATCAAGATACGTCAACTCCCTTTACAATTTTGGGGTGGACAATGTATCTCGAAAATAGAAAGTGTTATTGGAAACTTGATTACGACTAATGAATGTACGGCTAGGAAATTGAGAATTTCATATGTCAGGGTACTTGCGGAAGTGGATATAACACAACAACCAAGGGAGCATAGCTGGATTAGAGATCAATATGGGAAAAAGATAAAGCAGAAAATTGAATATGAGTGGAAGCCAAGATATTGTCAAAAATGTTTAAAAGTAGGACATGACTTCTCAATCAAGAAAGAAGATCCAAAAAGAAAAGAAGAGAAAAGATGCCAACCAAAAGCTATTCAACCAGAAAAAGTGGCAACTGTTACTGAAAATAACGGTAACAAAAACCATGTGTGGACTGCTCATGTTAATGAAACTGTTACTAGCCCTGCAAGGAATGATCCTATGGAAAACTAGACAGTCGTGAATACAGGCAAAAGAGAAAGAGGAAAAAGTCCAAAGACAAATGCATGGCCACACATGGAATGGAGAATTCTATGATCTGCCAAAACAATTTCAAACCCCTGAAGTTTAGAGACTTTCTTCTGGGGGATTCTGTAACACCCCAATTCTACCCCGACAATTATATAAATAAATCAGAATTATAAAAATCATTCATGTAAAAGAATCGGGATGCCACAAATTCTTCTATCAAAATTCATTGCATTCATCGTGGATATATAACACTTTAAAACATCGGATGAACCGTCATCAAAACAGCTTTAATTAATTAATTCAACAATTCAATATCTACGCAGCAAAATTCTTAGTACCATCTTTATCATCATTACAACAACTTCAAACCAACAAAATACTTAATAATAATCAATTTAAAGTTCAACAACTGAATAATCAACAATCAAAAGCAACAAGCGTTCATCCTCCCGAGTGTTACATATTAGAGCAATGACACCGACTTGAACTATTGAAGGTATACAACCTTCACTCTCAATTACCTGCACGTTACCAACATAAGGGCAACATTCAAACAGAAGGGGTGATATATCTAACAATATAATAAAGCGCGTGATAATTAATATATTAAATTAGATCACATAACATCACCACTTCTCATCTCATAATCAACAATAAGTACAACAATAATACACATTCACCACACCAAAGCACACTTCTCTATGCAATCATATAATGTGACTCAATACTATGAAAATGCATGTGGTACCATTGGAGCAGAACTCTCATCTCAAAAATTGCCAATTAATAGAGGCATCAACAAAGCATAAACCTTTATCTCCATATTCGCCAATACATGCCATCTCAACGAGCATAAGCTCCATCTCAAAATGCAATGTATGCGACACAATCATGAATGTAATAACAACACCACAATTAACAACATCTCAATACAACACCATCGTTGGCCGAAGGCCTGCATCTCAAAGGCATCTCAACATCTCTTCATCAACATATCATATCATTCATAATAAATCATCAAGTATCATTCATTCATCAAACACAAATTCATCAATAACATCTCATCAACAACTCAGTTGTACTTTAATACGATAGTAACTCATCAATTTCACAACGTTGGCCATAGGCCTATACAAGATATTACCTATAACTAGTTAGTCAACTAAGGCTTACTTCTAAATCACCAAATCTCTACATACTACTATTGTGTAATCTTACATCATTACTATCATTACTCCTACTATTACAAATCAAATAGCAACCTCTAAACATCTCATCTTCGTCACTCTTCAAAAAAAATCAACGTAACAATTAATACGGGAATTAACTCTATTCCTAAATTGGATACTAGGATTACACTTCCTATTCTTCATTCTAATACTCAAGAATAAAGCTCATCGCGTTAGCTATTCAACGCTTCGAACGACACCTCAAACGGAGTCCGAAAACTCAAGTTACAGCATCTTCAAACGATTCTGCCAAAAAAAAATAGACAACATGGGTCGATGCATAACTCCTTGGATCAACGCGTACTGCACTAAACTCACAACATGAGTTGACGCATCCTCTCTTGGATCGACTCATACTGAGTCTTACACACTGCATGTATCGATACATACACCTACGTATCGACTCATACTGAGTCTACAAGCGCTCATGTATCGATGCAAAACCTCTTTGTGTCGACTCATACTGAGTCTCAAAACCTTCATGTATCGACACATCATGTTTGGGGTCGACGCATACTGCTCTATCCTGCATAATTTCTGCGATTTTCTCTGGGTTTTCACAACGGGTTCCATAATTAAACCCTAAAACTTAATCCAATCGTAGATAATCATCACTTACAATTACCCTATAATTCTACATCAATTAAACCGCATCAGTACATCATTATTCATCTAAAATTCATTAATTTTTCATCATACAACGTCATAAACAATCAATTCATGAACAAGACAACAATAACCTCTAACCCCACATACCAATTATCATGAACCCAATTATAGAGTCAGAACCCCATCCTTACCTTGGATTGAAGGTCGCCCTATAATCTTCCGGTCGAATCCTCGTTTTGTCGTTTTTCCTCTTTTTCCAGCAGCTTCACGTTCTTCTTCTCAATCCTTATTCTTCTATTGCCTCTTCTTTCTAGCAACAATAGAATAACCTATTATTCTTTATTCCTTATTGGGCTTAAACTAATACACCCCCTTATTACTACTTCCATTTCTTTAAAACAAGCCCACATCAAATAATATTATACTTCTAATATTATTTCACCACTTAATAAAATAATTAAATCCAATTAATCACAACACAACCTCTCAAATATTCCAAAAATAATTTAATTAAATAATTAATTAAATTATGGGCGTTACAACTCTCCCCCACTTAGAATATTTTCGTCCTCGCATCTTGCTCTCCAATTCCCAAGTCATGCTTTCTCCAGCAGCTCCTAACCAAACCACTTTAACCAAAGCAATATCCTTGCCCCTCAGAGTCTTTATTTCACGATCCGTGATCTGTACACGCATCGTCTCCACCATAAGATTATCCCGTACTTGCACATCATCCATGTGAATCACATGAGATGGATCTGAAATATACTTCCGAAGTTGCGACACATGAAACACATCATGCAAATTCGAAATATTAGGCGGTAAAGCCACTCTATAAGCAACATTCCCCACTCTCTCTGAAATCTGATACGGTACAATAAAATAAGCAGTGAGCTTCTTAGACTTCAATACTCGCCCAACACCAGTCACATGTGTAACTCTTAAAAACACATGATCACCCGCTTGAAATTATAAATCCTTCCTTCACTTGTCATGATAACTCTTATGTCTACTTTGGGAAGCTTTCATCTTTTCTCGAATCAACTTCACCCTCTCAGTAGTCTCACGAACAAGTTTAGGTCCAAGTACCACACTTTCACCAGATTCAAATGCCAACATAACGGAGTTCTACATCTTCGACCATACAACGCCTCAAAAGGTGCCATCCCAATACTATAATGGTAACTGTTATTATAAGTGAACTCTATCAATGGAAGATAAGTATCCCACGAACCTCCCTGCTCAAGAACACATGCCCTTAGCAAATCTTCCAATGATTGAATAGCCCGTTCAGTCTGACCATCTGTCTGAGGATGATACGCTGAACTCAACCTCAACTTAGAAACCAACGCTTCTTGCAAACTCTTCCAAAAATCAGAAGTAAATCTTGGATCTCTATCTGACACAATGCACAAAGGAACACCATGCAGCTTCACAATCACACTAGTGTAAATTTCGGCCAACTTCGACACTGGAAAACTAATGTTAATAGGAATAAAATGAGCTGACTTCGTAAGCCTATCAACAATCACCCAAATCGAATCATGCCCTCTTAAAGTATTAGGTAACCCTGTCACAAAGTCCATTGAAATGCTATCCCATTTCCATTCTGGAACTTCCAACGGTTGCATCAATCCTGTAGGCTTCTGATGTTCAACTTTCGACTTCTGACAAGTCAAACATGCATACACAAACCGAGCCACATCACTCTTCATCCCAGGCCACCAAAACAAACCTTTCAAATCTTGATACATCTTCGCAGCTCCTGGATGAATACTCAACTTACTTCTATGACTCTCTTCAAGTATCACCTTCTTCATCTCAGCATCATCAGAAATAGAAATCTGATTACGAAATCTCAGCACGCCTTGCGCATCTAACTTAAAATCATTATTCTCAGAATGATCGATTCTAACCATCAAATCTACCAGTTTCACATACGACTTCTGAGCTTCTCTGATACTGTCTAGAAATTCATTATTAATCTTTAACACACCCAACATAACACTTCACAGAGTAACCTTGCAAATTAAGCTCATGTCTCTGAACTGCTCAATTAATTCCAACTCTTTAACCATCATTGCCGACATATGTAAAGTCTTTCGACTCAGTGCATCAGCTACCACATTCGCTTTTCCTGGATGATAATTCAAACCGAAATCATAATCCTTTAACAATTCCAACCATCTTCGTTGCCTCATATTCAACTCCTTCTGATCGAATAAATAGTTTAAGCTCTTATGGTCACTAAACACTTCAAATCTTGAACCATACAGACAATGCCTCCATATCTTCAACACAAAAACAACTACAGCAAGCTCAAAATCATGCGTAGGGTAGTTCTTCTCATGAGTCCTCAACTACCTTGACGCATAAGATACTATCTTACCATTCTGCATAAGCGCACCTCCTAAACCCATCTTAGAAGCATCACAATACACCACAAAAGGCTCTCCTGGATTAGGAAACTTCAAAATCGGAGCCGACGTCAACCTCTTCTTCAATTCTGTAAAACTTTCTTCGCACTGAACATCCCATGCAAAAGCTCTACCTTTACAAGTCAACTTAGTCAACGGAAGTGCCAACTTAGAAAACCCTTCGATAAAATTTCTATAGTAACCAGCTAATCCCAAAAAGCTTCTAATCTTAGTAGCTGACTTTGGAGTTTCCCATTGCAACACAGCATCAACCTTCGATGGATCTACAGTAATGCCACTACCTGAGATCATATGACTAAGAAAACTAACCTCCTTCAACCAAAACTCACACTTGGACAGCTTTGCATACAACTTCTTCTCTTTCAAAACTTGCAATACGACTCTTAAGTGTTCTGCATGCTCTTCATCTGACATAGAGTAAATCAATATATCATCAATGAACACCACTACAAATTGATCCAAATAAGTATGAAAGATAGGATTCATATATTCCATGAATACTCCCGGTGCGTTAGTAACACCGAAAGGCATCACTGAATACTCGTAATGTCCATAACGCGTCCCGAAAGCTGTCTTCTGGATATCTTCATCTTTCACTTTAATCTGATGGTAACCTGACCTCAAATCAATCTTACTAAACACACGAGCATCCACCAATTGGTCCATCAAGTCATATATTCTTGGAAGCGGATACTTGTTCTTAATCGTCACTTTATTCAATTGTCTATAATCAACAAAAGGCCTCATACTTCCATCTTTCTTCCTTACTAACAACACTGGAGCTCCCCACGGCGATACACTTGGTCTTACAAACTTCTTCTCAAGTAACTCTTCCAATTGCTTCTTTAACTCTGACAATTCAGATGCAGAAATTATGTATGGTGCTATAGACACATGTATGGTACCAGGTACAAGATCAATTGCAAATTCAACTTCTCTCTTCGACGGTACATCAGGAATTTCATTAGGGAAAACTTCAGGAAATTTACACACCACCTGCAATTCCTCAATTATAGCTTGAGTCTCTACAGATAGCGACACCATCAACGAGAACATCTGCACTTCTTATTGCATCAACTTCCTTAACTGTATAGCAAACAACAGACTAACTCCCTCTTCTTCAGGAGTAGAAAACCTCACAGACTAGTCATAACAGTTAATATGAACACAATTATGCTCTAACCAGTTCATACCCAAAATCACATCCAAACCTCTTAACGGAAAACAAACCAAATCAACAGCAAAGTCTCTATCGAAGATCGACAAGGACACTTCAAACACACAAAAGAAGTAGTCACCAACCCCTTGGCTGGAGTATCGATGACCATTTCTCCATTCAAAGAAGACAACATAAGACCCAATCTTTCAACATAATCAACAACAATGAAACAATGAGTAGCACCGATATCAATAATAGTAACTAAAGGAGTACTATTAATGAAACATGTACCTCTGATAAGTCTGTCCTCAGCAGTTGTCTGATCCACAACCGAAGCAAACACTTTACCACTTGACTAAGCCCACTTCAGTTTTGGACACTAACTACCAATGTGACCTAATTCTCTACAATTGAAACAAATCACATCCTTATGTTCACACTCAGATACAACATGTCCGTTCTTGCCACAACAGAAACACCTCTTCACTTCAGTAGCGCACACATTACTCTTGTGTCCAGGTTTTCCATACTTAAAGCAAACCACACCAGCAGGAGCATCTCTCCCACTAGTCCTCTGACCCTGAGCAACTTTCTATTTACCTTTACCAGTTGGGGCATCATAAGGCTTACCACGATTGTGTTGGTGCTTACCCATCTTGTAATTCAGTGGGAGAACTAACTTGAAGGTTTTGTGTTTGATCGCAAATGTTACGGTTAGTAAGAGTCGCCACTGACTTTTCTTTTATCCAAAAAGAAAGGTGAAAAAGCACAGAAAAGACCTTTGAAATTGTTTCTTGAGTTCGGGGGGTAGGTTATGAAAAGGGAAGGTATTAGCACCCTTTTCATCCATGGTTTTCCATGGGCTCTTAGTTACTTGCTAGATCACTTGCTTTTGTTTGGAAATTATGCTTTGTGTGGTTTTTGAAAGTATTTTGTAAAGAGGTCGTTTTTTAGGCGATCTTTGTAATGATTCTCGTTCGTAAGAATGTATACAAAGATGTTGATCTTTTTGAAAATGTTTTCAATGTTTGTAAGATGTTTGGAAATATGTGTGCTTATTTTGAAAATAGCATGGATATTTGTTTTGAAATGGAGCAAGTAATTAAGAGTAATCTACCTACTCAAATGTCTTTCTTGTTCATTTTCTTTTCCTTTGACATTGTTGTCTTACCATTGATTTGGTAAGCAATCTTATCTTTGGATGTAAACGGGACGGGTGTGGGTCATCGTATAACCATGATTAGAAATATTTCAAGATATATTAGCATTATTTTTTGAGGGACTAAGATCATTTGTAAGGCAACTTTAGATAGCGTCATCAAGGGACTATGTTCTTGTATTTGTTTGTTTTTGCTAAAATACCTTACATGCGTAATATGGCCATTTTGTATAAGGCAACCAAGTGGAGTAACCCTAGGGGTGTTTGTGTGCAAGTGTGTCATTTTCATGCTTGTTTTTGTCTTGAATTAGGGTTTTCTATTTGATTGATTTTCATCTTCCCATACAAACCCTAATTACTAGCATATTATATAAAAGCGATAAATTGCGAAATTTAAAGTTACTACGCTATTACAACATTTGTGGGAGGGGGTATACAATTTATAAATGAGGATTGCAATAATATAAACCTAATTAATCTATTACAACCAAATTGAATATGTATAAATAATTGGAATAAATAGTATACAAGATGAATTAAATATGCAAAGATATGTAAATGCAAAGAAGATTTTTGTTTGATTTTTTTTATATGAAAAAAATATTTAACCTAAAACCTAATTAGAAAATAAATAAATCAAGATTAACTTAAATCAATTAAGAAAAGGAATTATTTAAGAAAATATTTTTGAATAAACCCTAATTCTATTTGATTAAAAGAAAATAAGTTTCTTTAAGAAAAAAATATTTTTGTATTTTTTTGTCTTGAAAATAATATATGGCATTATGAGATTTTTTTGGTCTTTTTTATATTAAAATATTTAATGGGCATAAAGAAAAATAAATATTAACCTAGTTCTAATTTAATTTACAAAGTTATTTAATAAAAATAGATAATATATAACCAAATAAAAAATATTTTTTGTGAGAAAAATAAAATAAATAAGCCAAAATATAAATCTACCATTTTTATATTTTTTATATTAAGAAAAATATATTTAAGAAAATAAAATGAGAATAAAATAAATAAGTAAAGTGATATTGGGCCAGGGGTGTCTCAAGTAAACAGGATGCATGATGTTAGCAAAAAACCATAAGGCCCATGAAATAGAAGCCCAATGCTGAAAAGGGACAAAAAAATGGAAAAAAAGTGAGAAAATGCAAAAGGCAACACGCTGAGGCTCCAACCCGTGACCTCTAGCAATTACACGCGTTGCCTTACCACTAGGGTGGCTGTACATGCGTTTATATAAACACAAATATAAATATATATTAGAAACTGCTTCTTGAAGGAAACTTTATCTTCAACCTTGAGCCATGGTCGGACCACCTGTATCATCCTCATTTCTCCATAAAAATGGAAAGTTCAAATATGAAAGTTGTGGTGTTTCTTCCCACGAATTCAAACATATAACTTATGTTAACTAAAAGTCAAAGATAAAATCTAATTTTAATGGCCCTAATTTGAAACCTAATTTTTGCAGAAATTTTAAATCCAAAATTCTCTATACACAGTTAATATAAATGAAAACTATGAACATGGTTAGCTTTAGAGCAAGGATATCTACATTTTGTTTTCACAAATCAGGACCAAATGATGCTTGTATGAAGAGATAGAAGTTTGAGTTTTTACCTCTTGCAGCTGGAACCGTGAATGGAGTTTGAACAAGTTTTGAGAAAGCCTGATGATCCGTTTAGCTTGCCTGGACCTCCCTGAGTGTATTCCAATCCTTACTTTATCCTGAAAGTTCCTAAATCTCTCTACTCAAGTCCACCTGCAAGCTTGATATTTGAAAATGGTGGATGGTGAAGGAGGAGTTACAGTGAGGGAACAAGGGCCTGAATCACTTTGATATGATGTATATTAAGTGTTTGGGTGGTTAAAACTTAATACGCACGAGTGGATTTGGAGATGGCTATGTGAGGTTCAAAACTGTCAAGCTATGGCAGATTCTGAGTTACAAAGTGTTTGGGAGTGATTTGGAGTCTTAGAATTCGTGTCTCATCTTGAAAATAGTGTGCCTACTTATAAGCAAGTGGTCTTAAGTCTTGTAATAACTTAGATTTCAAAAACTCACATGTTTGCTTGGTTTCTTGTCTGTGAAGCAAAGCTAGGAAGCATGGTTCCAAGGTGCAGTACCAAGCTTGTAGGGGGATGAGACCTTTAAATATGTTTGTTCTGATTGAGTGGAGTGTGTTTATGCAGAAAAAACAAGTGCAAGGCTCAATGCAAGCTAACTTTGCATAAAGCTTGCTTTTCCAAAATGGCAATGTTGCCTTTCTCTCAAAAATGGTATTATTCTTGTACAATGCATTCAATGCTTGGCTTAAAGCTTCCAACATCTGTGAAATCATTTAATTATGGAGTGAAAGTCAAGTTAGAAGCCTGCAAAGTAGGATTTTTTCAACATGCTTGAGGATTGGATCCAATGTTCTTCACAAAATGGCTTGAAATTCAAGTGACAAATTACCAACTTCATCTCTTCGATTCTCCCTACTCAAGAATGATCTCAAGGAGTTCTTGGACATTTTGGAAATCTTGAAATGTTCTATACAACTCATATTTGAATTGCTTTTGAAAATTATTCTTGGAACCATGTGAAATTTTTTCATGAAGTTAGGTAAAAAATCTGCTTAACTAGGGCAAAATTTCACTAAGTTATTTTTAGTTCATGAGCATGTATTCACAAAATTATATCTTGAGATCCAAGCATGTTTAGGAGAAATTGTGTGAATCAAAGTTGTAGATTTCATGTAGATCTATAACTTTCATGTTGTAAGTTTCCTTTGAATCATCTTGCATCATGGTGAAAATTTGGCTCAAAGTTGAGAAAAAATAAGAAATTTTCTATACTTAGAAAAATTTCTAAGTTAAGAAATTTCAACTTTTTCAAAAACAAAATCTTAAATCCTTGATTTCTTGATGAAAAAGTTTCATATTTGACATGTTTTGATGAATTATGATCTTTGGCACTTGAATTTGACCAAAAGTCAAAGTTTGACTTTTTAGTGTACAATTGACTTTGGATCAGTTGACTGAAAAATTCATATGTCAATCCAATGGATTTGTGATGTTTTGAATCATGTTATTAGGTGAAAATGATGTAATTGAACTCTTGAAATCATGCTTCAAACCAATTGATCATTTTCTAGGTCAAAAATCAGAAATTGCCCATTCCCAATCAAAACCCTAATTTTGACCATTTTGCCCTTTTGATGATTTGATCAAATTTCTTGAGGAATTGTGGTCCAAACTTGATAAAATGATACATATGAGTCTAAGATGTTGATGTGGATCAAAAATTATGAAGTTTGACTGTAAATTGGCCATGGTTGACTTTTCCCCCAATACAACTGGTTTTTAGGTCAACTATCCAATTGACTAGCTAAAAGTGTGATTCAAGGCTTAAAACTTGACATGAGTAATCTTAGGGGTCCATAATGATCCTTGAAGGTCATATGAAGCATTGATAGTCCAAAAATCCTTGTGCAAACTCAAACCCTAATTTTGGTCATCAGTGCATGAGGAGGTGTCTTGAGCTGGTCAAATCCTAATGCAATCTTGAGTCAAAGAGATTTTGTGAGAAGATTCTTGATAAGTGAGAGGGCAAATTTTTGGGTACAACAGCTTCCCCTGTTCAATCTTCTTAAATCTGAAGTGTTAGACTGGCGAGTTTTGCCATTCGTGACTCGAAGGTGGAAGATGATTGGACACTAGAGTGCCTAGAAATTTGCACTCGGCGATGCGATAATAGAAGGAATGGGATTAAAGATGCCATTTGGAGAGGTGATAGAAAGCTGTGGGAGATGGGCTTAAAGATGCCTTCCAAAAGTGATTGTTGAATTGTAATTTGTAAGCTGAAAGAATGAGTATCAAAATGACGTCCGTGTCTGAAGCGTACTTGTACTGTATCTAAAAGTTGATTTTGAATGAGTATTAAAATGGCATCCGTGTCTGGAGCGTATCTGAACTATATCTGAAAGTTGAACCTGAATGAGTATCAGAATGGCATCTGTGTCTGGAGCGTATCTGAACTATATCTGAATGAGTATCAGAATGGCATCCGTGTCTGGAGCGTATATGTAATGTATCTGAAAGTTGAATTTGAATGAGTATCAGACTAACATCCGTGTCTAGAGCATATATGTACTGTATCAAGTTTTGAACATTGTTAATGGTAGCTGTTAATCTTATCCTGAAAAGGGTAAAATGTTAGCTAAAATTTAAAGTCATGATACAAGAAATGTATGCATAATGGGATTATGTTGTATGCATTCGTGTTTATCAATGTTTATGATATATGAATGCAATGTATGCATATGTGAGTTGATCTGCTGCATTGCTGTTGGATTGAGGAAAATAAATCTCTTAATATTGTTGAGGATATGTAATTCTTCATGTCTTGAAGTCGAAGTGTTGATGAATTTCCATTTTGAGAAATAAACTATGTTGTAAGGGCAATGTCATATACTGCTTGTAAAATCCTATTGGGGAATCCTAAGAAATTTGACGACTTCTACTGGGGATCAACAATTTGAAGCTTCATTCTGCTGGGGATTTAAATGACGTACTGCAGGGGATTACTATGGGATAACCTAGAGGTATTTTCTTATCCTTTCAACCTATCAGTAATTGCCTCTTTTCATTTTGTTTATTTGTAAACAGTAATTATGTTCAGATGCATATGTTCAACAATGAATCATTGGACGTTTTTGTAAACAAAAGACAAGCGTAAAGAAAAGACAAATAGTTTTTGCACTTTCAAAGGGATATTTTGTATTGACTTTGAATAAGTATTTTTGTACAAGGAGAGAAACATTCTAGTAAGAGAAAGTTGTCGTAAAAAAAATTTTGATACAAAGAAAAGATATCTATGTGTAATAATCCCATGGGGTTTCCATTCTGCTATAGACTTTGTATCTCTGAGCCTATTGTCTATTTGTTGCTTTGTCCGAAGATGATTGAATTGGTCAGAACCTCTGAGTTTGTCAGTGGAAGCCAAAGGTTGTCTGTAAAGTGATCCAACGTGACATAGTATACGCTTTAATTCCCTAACTTTTGCCTGGACCTCCCTTTTTGGTTTTCAGTCCACCGGGAAACCCTTTTTTGCCCAAGTCGCCCTTTCGGGTTTTCAACTTGCCGAGTGTACAGATCTTTTTTTTTGTTTTATCTCTAATTTTTTCCCGAACTTTTTGGTTTGTCGGGATGCCCTTGTTTTGCCTAGGTGTGTCAAACTAGCGGGTCTCTTATGCATATTATCTTTTGAATATGTCCACGTTTGCAGGGTGTGGCAGGTCGTCACCATCCATGGTGGTCAAGATCATTGCTCCACCGGAGAATATGTTTTTTATTACAAATGGTCCATCATAGGTAAGAGTCCATTTTCCCCTGGGATCAACTTGTGGCAAGATGATGCGCTTGATCACTAGATCTCCAACTTGATACACTTGGCTCCTGACTTTCTTGTTGAAAGCCTTGATCATCCGTTTTTGATACATCTGACCATGGCAAACAATAGTAAGTCTCTTCTCATCAATCAAGTTTAGTTGATCAAGTCGATTCTAGATCCAATCGTCTTCGTTTAACCCTGCATCCTTTATAATCCTCGGAGAGGGGATCTGAACCTCAATAGGCAAGAGAACCTCCATGCCGTAGACCAGAGAATAGGGTGTTTCCCCGGTTGATGTGCGAGTTGTGGTACGATACCCGTGGAGAGCGAATGGTAACATCTCATGCCAGTCTTTGTATATGACTGTCATTTTCTGTATGATTTTTTTTAATGTTCTTATTTGCAGCTTCAACAACACCATTCATCTTGGGTCGATAGGGAGAAGAATTGTGATGCTGAATCTTGAATTGCTCGCACAATGTGGTGATCATAGTGTTGTTGAGATTTGTACCATTGTCAGTAATGATCCTTTCCGGGATACCGTATCGGAAAAAAAGATTTTGCTTGATGAAACGGGCAACAACATTCTTGTTAACGGAAGCGAAAGAAGCTGCCTCCACCCATTTTGTAAAATAGTCAATGACCACTAGGATTAAGTTGTGTCCATTGGTGGATATCGGCTTGATTTCCCCAATCATATCAATTCCCCGCATAGGAAAGGGCCAAGGATCCGTCAAGACATTCAAAGGAACCAGTGGTACATGCACTTTGTCAGCATAAATTTGACATTTATGGTAGGTTCGAGAGTGTTGATAACAATCTGCTTCCATGGTAGACCAGTAATAGCCTACCCGTAGGATTTTCCTTGCCATCGTATGCCAACTGGAATGGGTACCAAAAGTGCCTTCGTGCAATTCAACCATGATCCTTTCAACTTCAACCTTATCTACGCACCGAAGCAAAACAGAGTCATGATTGCGTTTTGTGATCGGTGGAAATAGAACTGACTGTTTTGGAATGCTGGTTCGCGAAATGTCGCGGTAAGAAAGAGTCGCCACCGTCTTTTATTTTCTCCAACAAGGAAAGGACAAAAGCACAACAAAATTCCTTTTCGAGATGTTTCTCGGTTCAGGAGGTAGATTATAGAAAGGGAAGGTGTTAGCACCCTTTCTATCTGTGGTTATCCACGGGCTCTTAGGTACTTGCTCACTGTGTTTTCAAACGATTTTTGCTTTTCTTGTGTTTGTGGGTTTTGAAAAAGTTTGTTTGAAAACTTCAATTTAACTCTTGTATCAGTCCTCAAGAGTGTATGAAGTGTTTGTTTGAAAACTTTTGTCAGAAAAGTGTAAGTGCGAAAAGTATTTTTGTTTTGAAAGAGCAAGTACCTGAGAACCTCTACCTACTCAAAGAAATTAAGCTGTGTAAATGTCCTTTAGACAGTACTATCCCACTATTGAGAAGTAGGTAGCACCGTCGTTGGAGTTTCGGGTCAATTCGATTATAGGGACATGTGGTCACCAAAGCAATAGTAGGACGCCTTAGCGGTAACCCTAATGTCTTAGATCTTTTTTTATCCGAGGCAACCGTTTCGAGGAAACTTTTGATCTTTAGACAGGAGGGCGACCTCTAAAACACCCTATACTCAATGACCACGTCGAGGCAACCAAGTGAGGCGTAACCTAGGAGTGGCATGTGCGAGTGTGTCAGGTTTCATGTTAAGTTATCTTTGCACATGTTATGGTGAGCTACGGGTTGATTTTAATTTCAGAGATAAGTCTTGTCATGCATAGCCTAGTTAACATACATCTAACAGTTAATAGTTTGCGGAAAGTAAATCTACGCTATTACAAGGCGTCGGGTATTTACATCGCCAAAAACAAACCCTTGAAAAGTAAAATGCGAGAAATTAAAGAAAGCGATAAAAAGGTCCTAATTAAAGCTATTACATCCTGGAGCAATTACATAAATATGATCAAAAATATGAATAAAAAATAAACATGCGCGAGAAAAAATTGAGTCGGAGAAGTCCTTAGGGTTTTGACCCTTTTTGAGAAAGAAAGAAGTTTTTGGTTGTTTATGAATTAAATTAAATTAAACCTAAAACTAATTAATAAAAAGAAATATTTTTTATTCTTTAATGTCTCAAGGAAGTAAATAAAAAATAGTCACAAGTTAGTAAAAACCCTAATTCTAATTTATTTTATTTATTGCAAAAAAATATTGAAATTAACCTAATTAAAAAAGACTAAATTAATTTGTTAGTATTTATTTACAAAAATAATGAAGGGTGAAATTAATAAATAATAATAATAATAAAAATATTACATTTGTAGTTTTCTGAATTTTATTATGAAAAAAAGTTAATTTGGTTAATTAAATAATAATAATAATAATAATAATTAATAGTAAAATAATTAAAAGAAAAAAATATAAAAGAAGAAAAGAAATAATGAAACCAGGGGGTGATGGGCCAGGTTAGGAGGTGAGAAAGCAATTTGAAGCCCAATATGTTGCAGGCCTTGTTGACTTTCCTAATCATCCATGGCGCGTGTTGACTGGGAGTATGATGGTCTTCCACTCAGGACCATTAGATTGATGCCTGAAGCCATATGGTGCATGGATATGTGAAGCACATGGTGGACATCCTTTGGAATTCTGCACATGAATATGTTAGGAAAAATAACATAAGCGTTTTGGGGGACCTGGGATTCGAACTCAGGTCCCAATGGTCATATGCACGCGTCCCTGCCACTCCACCAACTCGTTCCAATTGATTCTATAATAGCCATCAATTAATATATTGATAAACCAAATAATATGCAATAAAATAAAAATAAGCGCGCGTGTTTTCAAATTATCCAATGGTATGCTAACACGTCCCCGTCTTCTTCCTTTGCCCTGTAAAAAGAACATTAGATAGCGGGGGTTTTTAACCCCCACTAAACATGGCGACGAAAAATAGCGAATAGAGATACAAGGTATATAA
Source organism: Vicia faba (assembly GCA_948472305.1). Taxonomy (NCBI): domain Eukaryota; kingdom Viridiplantae; phylum Streptophyta; class Magnoliopsida; order Fabales; family Fabaceae; genus Vicia; species Vicia faba. The sequence goes on along the minus strand of OX451740.1, from coordinate 922,471,506 downwards.
ATATTTCGCGAAGGGTGATTTATGTTCGTCTGGTTCTCACGAATTCAGTCATATGCCTTAGGAGTCCTAATTTTGCCTGGATTGCAAAGCCCCAATTCAAAGCTTATGAACCCTAAAAATTCAACTACGGCATCTTGTGATTTATGGCGTTTCAGTTCAATTAAGTTATACCATTAGCTTCATATGATTACTAGCAATGCAAAACAATCAAGAAATCATGTTAAATGCTCATGAATTAAGAGTTACGATTATGGATAAAATGTGCAAACCGTGGTTCTGTTCTCAGTGATTTCTTGAGCTTTGAAGCTGGAATTTGATTGTAACACGTTCTGGGAACCTCCTGCAGTGTATTAGAATCAACAAAAGTCCTTAAATCGCCCTAGAATGCAAAAACCAGTTTGCAATTTTCTTGAGTTTTTTCAATATGCTAGGGTCTGTTTCTGCAGCTTTTCTCACGTGTATGCATCAGGGTTTGCTTGCATATATATAGAGGAATGGAATTAGGTCAAAATCTTGAGCAAAAATCCATTGGATTGATGATTGAATCCTTGATTGGAAATCAAATCTTTTTTATTTTTCATGATTGGAAAAGGTTGCCAAATTTGGAGATTTTGCATCTTTGACTTGGTGCACGAAATTTCCAGCCTTTTTAGGTCATATTTGCTTCACCAAAAGATTTAAAAATCAAATCTTGCATTTTCCTACAATTTAAATTAATTAAATGAATTAATATTAATTAAAAATCCAATTAATCAATAAAAATAAGAAAATAAATTTAATTAATCTTGATGGGTCGTGCATAGGCCATGGATGAAGTTTCAAGAAGAGATTTGAGGCCCATTAGCAAAAATAAGGTGTTTTGAGCAAAGTTGACTTTTGCAAATTCCTAAAAATTTCCCAACTTCTCCAATGCATATCTTTCTCAATTTTGATCATATGACCATGTTCTAGGACATTTTGGAAAGGTCTTGAAGTCCTCTAACCAATGCCTTTGGTCCCATGTCATTTGGATTTACCAATCTCAAGTTATGGTCTTTGACTCAAAAGGTACTTTTGTTGACTTTTGAAATTGACCTATAATGTAGAAATTGATAACTTTTTGTGAGAGCATTTCATGGACTTGGAGTGTGAAGATGGATTGTAGGAAATTACATCCCCTTCAAAATGAGCATTGGATGGGATTTTTCTGATGAACAATGAAAAAGTTATACCCTGGTCAAGATACAGTTGACTTTTCTACTGTCCAAAAATAGTAACTTTTTGCATCTTGATGATTTTTGAGCCATTCTTGTGGAATCATGATCAAGACTTGATCAAATGATGATTGTGAACTCAAAATAAGATGTTGACCAAAAAATATGACTTTTGACTGCAAAATGACCATTTTGCCCTTGTAGTTGACTGTAGGTCAAATGAGGCTTTTGATTGTGCAAATTGGCATTGTGAGTCTTGAAACTTGGCATGTAGGTGCTTGAGAATGTATATAGGCCCATGAGACTTGATTGAACCCTTGAAAACCTCAAATTATTTGAAAGAACCAAAACCCTAATTTTAGCTGGCTTAGGAGGTGGTTTGAACTGTACAACTCTTGAGAAATCTTGAACAATTTGAAGATCATTCTTGACAAATCTTGAGGAATATGGGAGGGCAAATTTTGGGGTACAACAGTTTCCCCTATTTAATCTTCTTAGACCTGAGGATGTAGATTGAATTGTGTGCCTTTCGTGATCCGAAGGTGGAAGATGATTAAACACTAAAGTGCCCAGAAATTTGCACTCGCATAGTGTAGTATCAGCAATGTGATGTCGGGAATGGGCTTACAGATGCCATTTGGAAAGATGATGGATAGGAGGATGGGCTTATAGATGCCATCTGGAGATCATTTGTTGAATTGTAACTTGGTAGGTTGAAAGAAGGAACCTGTGTAGGGTTGCCTGATGATGAGTCAGTGTAAAACTGCATCTTAGAGGAGAAGGAACCGGTGTAGGGTTGCTTCATGATGGTCAAGTAGATAGTTGTCCTGTATGGCTTTAGGTATCAATCTACAATCCGTCGTCCACAGATATTTCCTGGCTAGTTATAGGTGTTGATCTGGAACTTAAGAGAGGTGGGTCAAGGAGATAGTTTTCCTGTCTGGTTTCAGGTATTAATCTTTGACCTGAGAAAGAAAGATGGTTTTCCTGTCTGGTTTCAGGTATTAATCTTCAATCTCTTCAATGTAGATAACTTTCCTGTCTGGTTTCAGGTATAGATCTACAGTCAATCGTTCACATATATTTCCTGGATAGTTACAGGTGTTAATCTTCAATCTCTTCAATGTAGGTGGTTTTCCTGTCTGGTTTCAAGTGTCGAATCTACAATCAGTCGTCCACAGATATTTCCTGGCTAGTTACAGGTGTTGATCTGGAACTTAAGAAAGGTTGATGGTAATCATCTTTGGATTGTCCTTTTCCTGAAAAGGCAAAACATTAGTTGTATGCAATGTCATGATGTATGAAATGCATGATGTTCTCAAAATGAGATTGTGTCGTATGCACTTTGTCATGCATGAAATGTGAAATGTTTATGAATGTATTTTCGTCTGGGAAAATAAATCCTTGACAAATGCCGGGGAGTTTGTTAAATCCTGGGCTGATGTTGAAGAGTAGAGTTCTTCGTTTCCGCTGGGGATGATGAACGAAGATGATTGTAAGAATAACCGGTAGGAGAAGATGACTCCATTGGGGAATAAACCTGATGAAGAGATTACTCTGCGGGGGAATTACTCTGTGGGAAGAGATGCTTCGCTGAGATTTCAACGATAACTCCGCTAGGGGACTCCGTTGATAAGCTCTGTTGGGGATTTTGATGATGACCTTCGCTGGGGAATAGAAAGAACTTTGCTGGGGATGATCTTTCCGTTGCAAGTTGCTGAGGATAACCCAGTTAGACTCTGGTGGGGGATAACCTTTGTACTCTGCAGGGGACAAGCTTCCAGAATCTACTGGGGAAGATGATTCAACTCCGGCGGGGAAGCTTTTTCCGGACTGCATTGAGAAAATAGCTCCACTGGGGGTATCTTGTATTCCACCGGGGAACATTCTTATACTCTGCTGAGGAATATTAAGAATGCCGGGGATGCTTGCTGAGGAATATCTGTATACTCTGCTAGGGAATATTAAGATCTTCTGGGGATACCCAACTTTTTCAAGACTGAAGCTAGACCAACTCTGCTTTGGGGAGAGTATTGCTGACTTGCTGGGGATACTGTGCCTTTTTGGGGCTGATGGGAGGCCAACTCTGCTTGGGGAGAGTATTGCTGAATCTTGTCTTACTCTGCGGGGAGTGAAGGTATCTTGGTCATATTCTTCAGCTGAACTTACCTTGGTACCTCGGTGGACAGAGCAACTAGATCGCTTAGACAATTCTTATTGCCCCTACTTCCGATGTCACTCGTAATTAGTCCTTTGTTTCGCATGCAAATATTTATGAACATCAATTAATGTCAAATGCATATATAAAAAATTAACATTGGACGTTCTTTGCAAAACAAAACAGATAAAGGAAAAACAATTTGCAATTTGTCTGAAAAGTGAGCTTGTATTGATTTTGAAATTTGCCTGTAAATAGGCGTTTTTGTACAAGAGGCTGACGTCCTAGTAAGAGGATGCCGCCGAGCAAATAGAGTTTATACAATTTGTGAAAAGAAAACAAAACAGCTATGTGAAAAATCCCACTGGGTTCCAACTCTGCTATCGCCTTTATGTCTTCAAGCGTCTCATCACTTTGCTGCTTAGTTGAAGATGAATCTGATTGATTGGTGTCGTCCGAGCCTGATAGTTGATACCGAAGTCTGGATGCGAGGTGATCCAATGAGACATAGTATTACGCTTATCCCTAACTTTTTCCTGGACCGCCCTTTCGGGTTTTCAGTCCACCGGGATACCCATTTTTGCCCAAGCCGCCTTTTCAGGTTTTCAACTTGCCGGGTGTACAGATTTTTTTCATTTTCATCCCTTATTTTTGCCCGAACCCTTTTGGTTCGCCGGGAAGCCCTTATTTTTGCCTAGGCCAGTCGACCTAGCGGGTCTTTAGTCATGCGTAGTATCTTTTTACTATGTCTGTATTGACGGGGTGAGGAAGGTCGTCACCGTCCATGGTGGTTAGAATCATCGCTCCTCCTGAGAATATATTCTTAACCACATATGGCCCTTCATACGTAGGGGTCCATTTGCCCCTGGGATCACCTTGAGGTAGAATGACGCGCTTGATTACCAGGTCTCCGACTTGATACTCTTGTCGTCTGAATTTCTTGTTAAATGTCTTGATCATCCGCTTTTGGTACGTCTGACCATGACAAATAGCAGTGAGTCTCTTTTCGTCGATTAGGTTTAATTGGTCAAGCTGGGTCTGGATCCAGTCATCTTCGCTCAAACCTGCATCCTTCACTATCCGGAGATAGGGTATCTGAACTTCAATGGGCAGGACTGCCTCCATGCCATAGACCAAGGAAAAGGGTGTTGCCCCTGTTGATGTCTGTGCTGAGTGTTGTACCCCAAAATTTGCCCTCCCATATTGTTCAAGATTTGCCAAGGTCAATCTCCAAATGCTTCAAAATCCCTCAAGGATTGCACAGTCCAATTGCCTCCTAACACAGTCAAAATTAGGGTTTTGGTTCTTGCAAAGAAGTTGAGGTTTTCAAGGGTCCAAACAAGTCCCACATGCCTATATACATTATCAAGCATCATATGTCAAGTTTCAAGACTCACAACATCAAGTTGCATAGTCAAAAACCCTAATTGCTCCACAGTCAACTGCAGGGGCAAAATGGTCATTTGACAGTCAAAAGTCAAGATTTTTGGTCAACATCTTATTTTGAAGCCACAATCATCATTTGATCAATCCTTGATCATGATTCCACAAACATGGCTCAAACAATCTCAAGATGCAAAAGTTTCTATTTTTGGACAGCTGAAAAGTCAACTGCAAATTGACCAAGGCATAACTTCTTCATGGTTTATCAGAAAAATCCCATCCAAATCTCATTTTGAAGGGGATGACATTTCCTACAACTCATCTTCACACTCCAAGTCCAAGAAATGCTCTCACAAAAAGTTATCAATTTCAACATTATAGGTCATTTTCAAAAGTCAACAAAAAGGCACTTTAAGTCAAAGACCATAACTTGCGATTGGTAAATCAAAATGACATGGGACAAATGGCATTGGTTATAGGACTTCAAGACCTTTCCAAAATGTCCAAGAACATGTTCATAGCTTCAAAATTGAGCAAGATATGCATTGGAGAAGTTGGGAAATATTTGGGAACTTTCAAAAGTCAACTTTGCTTAAAATACTTCAAGTTTGCTAATGGGCCTCAAATTCTTCCTTGAATCATTACCCAAAGCCTATGCACGACCCATTGAGCTCAAAATAATTTATTTTCTTATTTTTGATTAATTAATTGGATTTATATTTATATTAATTCATTTAATTGGTTTTAAATATAAGAAAATTCAAAGATATGCTTTTTTAGATCTTTTTGTGCAGCAAATGTGACTAGGGCAAGCTGGCAATTTGTTTCTCAATCAACAAGGCAAGATCTTCCATAATTGGCAAAGTTTCCATGGAAAAAGATTGAAAAAAGATATGATTAGCAATCAAATATTCCAAACATTAATTCATGGACTTATGGGCTTGTTTTTGACCTAGAACCATTCACATACATATGCACAAGGAAACCCTACTGAGGAGGACACGAAAAAGATGCTGAAAGCTCATAACCAATTTGCAAATTTTCAATAAAAACTTGGAAACTGATTTCATACTTGCAGCATAATTCAAAGCTTCTAAAGGATTCCAACACGTTGCCTAAGCCTCCAGGAAGCGTTTGCAATCAAGGACTAGTCCAAACGTGCAAAGAATCATCCCCACGAAGCCATACGGTTTGCCATATTTTCCAGAAATTCATATCATGATTCATGCGCAATTGATGCATATTGTTGGTTGTTTTGTATTCACAGGAACCTTCTGAAGCTAATGACATGATTTAATTGTGTTATAAAGCTCTGAATCGTGATTTGCCATTAACATGTTTTAGGGTTTCAGAACATCCAAATTAGGGTTTTCCTTGTATGGAAAAATTGGACTTCCAAACCTATATGGACAAATTCGTTGTAACGAGACAAATCAAATGATACCCTCGCGCTCAATTTATGTTAATTCCTCTTCTATTCGCTATTTTCAGGACTTACACTTAGTGGGGGTTTAAAACCCCCGCTATCTTATTCATAGTTACAGGGAAAACAAAGACGAAGACGGACGTGGCATTGCATGACTGGAATATTCAAATCTGGCGCGCTTTCTTTTTGTGCTAGACCATTAATGCTTGTTTTTTTATATTATATTTGTTGCCTATACATTTAACAAATGCGCTTGGTGGTTCAGTTGGTTGAGGACGTGTATTGCAGGCATTGGGACCTGGGTTCGATTCCCAGGTCCCCCACATAATTCATGATTTTTTCTTTAACGTGTTCAAGTGCAGCACTTCCATCAAAACTCCATCATGCATCCTCACGCATTGGTCTGCCAAGTGGCCTTGATCACTCATCCAATGGTCACAGATTGAAGCCTATGGTACACTCTGGTCAACCAACGTGCACTCAATCTGGAAAGTCAAACGAGCTTGTGCTAATGGGCCTGAATTACTCCCAAAACACCTCCATATGGGCCTGAAACCCCCCTTGGTTTGCCTCCTTTTTAATTTTATTTTATTTTATTTTCTAATTCTTTTTAATTGTCTTAATTGTTTTTTTCATCATAAAATAATTTTTTCCATAATAAAAACAGAAAATCAAAATACAAAATATATTTAATTTATTATTAATTTCATCACTAACCTATTTTTTGTAAATAAATAACTAACAATTAACTTAGTTAATTTAGGTTTTAATTTTAACACTTTTTCTTAATAAATAAAAATATGTAGAATTAGGTTTTGACATTTTTATCTTTTTTCTTAATTAATTATTTCCATAATTATTTATTATTATTATTATTTTTGTACATAAATATGTAAATTAATTAACTAGTAAATTAGGTTAACTTTAATATTTTCTTGAATAATTAAAATAAACTTAGAATTAGGGTTTCTCTTGATTTTAATTTTCTTTATTTTTCATAAATACCAAAAACATAAAAAACATTTTCCTTTCTTTAATTAAATAATAATTAGACTTTAATTTAATTTAATTTCAAGCAAAGGGTCAAAACCCTCAGACGTTCAATTTTAATTTCTATTTCGCGCATTATTTTTCTTTGTTGATTATTATGTAACTGCTTTCCAGATGTAATAGTAATTAGGTCTCTTTTACTTTCCGCATCTTTTATCAAAAACGGGTCTTTGTATTTTGGCGATGTATAGACCCGCGCCTTGTAATAGCGTAGCTTTTATCTTTCTGTATTTTAACTTTCCGCACTCTTAAAATTCTAACTTTGTATGAAAGAATGTATGCTAATTAAAAAAAAAGCGTAGATCACAATGCCATGATCAAAGATAACTGTTAAACTGAAAATAACACACAAATACACACACCACTTCTAGGGTACGCCTCACTTGTTGCCTTCGAAACGTGGTCGTCAAGTATAGTATGTTTTAGCGGTCCTTATGTCCATGATCCAGTTGCCTCGAAACAGTTGCCTCGAAACGGTTGCCTCGAATTAAAAAAGGATCAAAGATATAAGGGTAGCTTCTAAGGTGTCCTACTGTTGCTTCGGTGACCACACTATCCCTACAACTGAATTGACCCGAACACCTCCAACGGTGGTGCTACTTACCTCTCAATGGTGGGATGGCACTACCTTAAGGACATTTACACAGCCTAATTCCTTAGGGTAGGTAGATGACTCATAGATACTTGCTCTCTTCAAAAACAAATCAAAATCTTTTCACACCGACACTTTCAAAAAGCTTTCAAAACAATTTTTCAAACACTCTTGAGGACTGAGACAAGAGTTATTCAGAAATCTTTAAACGAAACTTTTTCAAACCCACTCACATTTTGAAAAGCAAACACTTTGAAAACATAAAGAGCAAGTATCTAAGAGCCCATGGATAACCATGGATAGAAAGGGTGCTAACACCTTCCCTTTCTATAAATCTACCTCCCGAACCGAGAAACGTTCTCATAAGAAATTTTGCTGTGCTTTTGTCCTGTCCATGTTGGAGAAAATAAAAGACGGTGGCGACTCTTGCTTCCGCGACATTTCACGAAACCAACGTTAAACAGTCAGTTCTAAATCCACCGATCACAGAACTGGAGACTCTGCTGGGGAGAATTGTTAGTGAGGTGTACCTTAGGATAACTCATACTTGTGTTTTCAATTGCTTTGTTTTGCTTGCCTTATTATTGTGGGCACTGTCTCGGGAGTTCTATAGATCCTAACCCGGATCTGGGGGATACCTTCTTAGAAAGTAGCAACAAGACTGTGAGGGAACTGTACGGGGTATACCGACACGGTTGAAGCAGTCTGCTACGTTGATGTGGCACTTTGGTGAGTACCGTTAACCCTTGAGTTAAGTCAAGGAGAGTACGGGGCCGCCGTGTGGTGTTGTGAAGCATCAACTGACCTTAGGAACCTTAATTGAACCATCCTGGCCTCTTTAGGGTAGTGAGATAACTGACTTTGGTGCAGTCCGAAGTTTGTTGATACTCGATACTACACTCAGTTGAGGGTTGTTTTCTTGGAATATTTTGATCGCCAGTTCAATGGCTAAATCGAAACGATGAACACAGAAAACAATCCAATGATATTGAGATCCTTAGAACCCGGTTACTTTTTGATGGGACAGGTTTGAGCCCACCAACTTCAAGAGGGTAGTACCCCAAACTTCATGCTGGCCTAAACTCTAAGGGCTCTCTTGTGTGACTTGTGTGATTTCAAATTTGACTACTTGCATGCTTGTTATCTGACACTCGAGTTCCTTGCAGGTTTTGTTTACAGTCCTTAATTGGGGCTCATTACAGGATCTACTTATATCACTCCATGCATAGCATAACATCATATCATTGCATGCATCCTGCATAAGGACTAATCCATTTCAAGGATCTCAAGGGCTTGTGATGCAGGTCATGATGAATCAACTGTCTAGCAAGGGGCAAGGGGGATTTATTTTCCTCTAGCCAAGGGTGATGACTTGAGTCAGGGGCTATGACCCCTTCGATATGGTGAGCTTTGACTCTTGAAGAAGGACTCTCTACAATATGCAGTTCCTCTACCGGATCCCAACTCTAACAATTTTCTTGTTTACCCCGCGAGATCCTTGAAAACATTGCATGCATATCATACATATCATTGCATTACCCGTACTCTTTTTTTGACAGGTCACTTATCTTCTTCGCTGTTTATTTCAGTAATCATCATGAATCCTGAATCATCCAATGAACAAGCTATCAAGGCCCTCCAGGCCCAGAACGCCCAGTTCCAAGAGTTGGTGATGAGCCTAGCCTAGGGTCAACAGGAGTTGAAGACTCTGATACAGAAGAAGAAGAAGAAGACTGTTGTGTTCAATCCTAGACGCAGATCTGGGGAGGGATCACAAAATGAAGCTGAGCAGACCACCCCATCTGTTGGGAAAGGCAGTCCCCGAGAAAGAGAGGTTCCCTGTCCTGTGGTCTCCGACAACGAGACTGATTTTAATGAGGAGCAGTATCCTCCCGCTGAAGGCAAGTACAAGCAGTTAGAGGATCGCCTGAATGCCATGGAAATTCAACAAGTGCCTGGGTTGGATTTCGGAGACCTGGGTCTATCTTCTGGTGTGGTGATCCCACACAAGTTCAAAGCACCATCTTTCGCAAAGTATGACGGGGCATCCTGCCCTAAGCTACATCTCAGATCTTATGTGCGGAAGATCCAACCATACACTGTGGACAAGAACTTATGGATCCATTTCTTCCAGGAGAGTCTTTCAGGGACTCATCTCGAATGGTTCTATCAGCTGGATGGAACTAAGGTTCGTAACTGGGAGGACTTGGCTACTGCTTTTTATAAGCAGTATCAGTACAATGCCGACCTCGCTCCTACACGTACCCAACTCCAGGGTATGTCGCTAGGATCGGGAGAAGGTTTTAAAGAGTATGTGCAGAAGTGGAGGGACCTGGCTGGCAGGGTGCAGCCACCATTAACCGACCGTGAACTCGTGGACATGTTCTTGGGGACCCTATCTGGTCCATTCTTCAATAATCTCATTGGTAATTCTTCTGCTGGGTTTACAGACCTCATTCTGACTGGGGAGAGAATCGAAGCGGGCATCAAAAGTGGGAAGATTCAAGAGGCTACACCTCCTGATACTCATAAAAAGCCTTACATGGGGAAGAAAGAATCTAATGCTGCATACAACCAAAAGAGTCGTCGTGACCAACATGCAGGGGTAGTCATGATCTCTGGTTCTGCACCACGCCGACAACCACAAAAGGGAAATCAGCGAAGGCCGGACGAGCCTAAAAGACAATTCACCAACATCAATATTCCGTTGTCACAAGCATTGCAACACATGTTGAAAATGAATCTGATTGCGGTGATCAACCCTCCTGCAAATCCCAAGACCTCCTCTCCAAACTACGACCCAGAAGCGAGGTGCGCTTATCATTCTGATAGCCCGAGGCACGATACTGAAGATTGTTGGGCGCTGAAATACAAGATTCAGAACATGATTGATGCTAAAGAGATCGAATTCGAGCCTTCTGAGACTCCCAATGTGATCACTGCTCCCCTGCCAAAACATGGCTAGGATTGAAAAACTTTTGTTCATTCGAATGTTCAAATTGTAATTTTCTTTGATTGTTCAAACATTTTATTTCATGTCAAACTTGGTTATTTCATTAATGCATTACACGTGTCTGTTTTAAAGTAATTATGTTTACTATACTTAAAATTGCTTTCATTTTTTGATGTTCAACGCTCAATTAATTATTCTAAGGCTCTTGAGGGAGGATAACGAAAACGATACCACAATCTACAGTATGCTTTTGAACATACCCCGCTGATGAGGTACAAGCATTGTTTCAATTCCTAAACACTGGAGTTATAAGGAAGATAATCCCTCGTCAACCTCTTCGAGCCAAAGAAGTAGGAGTTTTTCTTTTCGAAAATTAAACCCTTAATCATAACCTGGGGCAGGGTAGTTCTCTCAGTTGATCCAAGTGCACAACGAATGACACCAAAAAGGTCCTTACAAAACAAAAGACAGTGATGGTTCCGAATAATCATAAAGACAGGCAGTCGTTATCTCTCAAAATCAAAAGCCCATTAAGTCAAAACCTATGAAGGAGACTTACAAAACTGGGGCATCCCGCTGAATGTAATCACAAAAGAAACAGTTCAGGCAAAAGACAGGGATAATAAAATCAAAAAGAAAGAGGTCACACAAACCCTCAACAAAAAGAAATGACTGCCTATTCAAAATAAATTGTCAACATCCGAACCATCACCGGTATATCACGACGAAGACTCAAACAAGGTCTAACACACGATCAGCCGAGTTTAGGTTTGAAGGACATCACGAAGAGCGGGTGGGTACAAATACCATTTGAGCCTTTATCCTTTGTTTCTTAAACCGTGAACCAGGCCACGCTACAACCCCTAATAGTCCTAGCTGAAGCATGGGTTAGTTCGAAAGCATACTGTTACCAAAGGTATCCTGACTCCTTAAGGCTTACGGTAAAATAACGAGTTGACATCACAATTTATAAAAAATTTCACTTGTTTTTATGAAAAAACCGCATTTTCAAAAACTTCAAGACAGACATAAGCTTTGCATTTTTAATATAAAATTGTTTGCATATGACTTTTTGTTCGAACAACAGAGAAATTCGCACGACGAATGTCTAATGAACAAAAGCACCTCCAATCCAGGGGCAGATGTGATCATTGTCCATCATCTGGGGCAGTTAAGTCAAGATTCGGAGAATCTCTCAAAAGGCCAACCAGCTTGGGGCAAATCTCCATCTGGATCACTTGGGGCATTGGACGATCAAACATCTTCTGGTAGCATGGCGACACAGCACAACAACAGGGGCATCTCCCTACATCCTGAGAGCGTAGACATAGTCGAAAAAATACTACGCATAATCAAAGACCCGCTAGGTTGACACATCTAGGCAGAAATAAGGGCTTCTCGACGAACCAAAACGGTTCGGGCAAAAATAAGGGATGAAATAAAAAAAAATCTGTACACCCGGCAAGTCGAAAACCTGAAAAGGCGGCTTGGGCAAAAATGGGTATCCCGGTGGACTGAAAACTCGAAAAGGCGGTCCAGGCAAAAATTAGGGATCAAAAGCGTACGACTATGTCCCGTCATCTCGTCACTTGCCTACCAGAAGAAGGTTCATCAATCAGCAGTTATCAAGCACCTCCTAGGTCTTTTTTTTCTCCCTCAGAAACAGGGGCAATAATGAGTTGTCTAAGCAATCTAATTGCTCTGTCCACCAAGGTACCAAGGTAAGTTCGGCTGAAGAATGTAACCCAGATACCTTCACTCCCCGTAGAGTAAGACAAGATTCAACAACACTCTCCCCCGAGCAGAGTTGGTCTCCCGTCAGTCCTAACAAGGCACAATATCTCCAGCAAGTCAGCAACACTCTCCCCAAGCAGAGTTAGGCTACTGTCAGCCCTAAGAAAGTCGGGTATCCCCAGAAGATCTCAACATTCCCCAGCGGAGTAAAAAAACATTCCTAACAAGCATCCCCGACAGTCTTAATATAAGATTGTTCCACGGCGGTATACAGAACATCCAGTGAAGCCGTTCCCCAGTCCAATCTGAAAAGTTTCCCCAGGAGAGTTCAATCAATCTCCCCCACAGACTCAGGAAGCTTATCCCCAGTAGATTCAGGAAGCTTATCCCCAGTAGATTCTGGAAGCTTGTCCCCTGCAGAGTA